>JAFBMS010000422.1:0-128207 GCA_019788955.1 Albula glossodonta
AAACTATGCCCCAACTTGATAGCACTTTCTTCAACATAATAGATTGGTGCTAAAGTTAAGGTACAATTAAAGCTGCTACAAAGATATACTTGAATGCCTCTGCACAGACAGCAGTCAAAAGGTAGCGCTCCGTTACAATGCATGCCAGCTGCTCCTGGATTTCCTGAAAGTCTTGAGCCTTGATCACGGTGCTTAGGGCACAGATGACTACCCCAACAAAAAGCACTTACTACACTTGAGACACAGATCAATGCTTTTGTTGAAGTAATCACCTGTGACATTACTCATAAGAGGTCAAACCAAAAAGACAGCCTGGTGAATTACTCACTTGTGCACATTTTCCCTAGAGATGTCATGCTGCTCTCTGCTGTTCTCTCCTCCATGCCATGCAAGCCTGGTTTTCTCTGATTCTTAAACAGCCTCCACCTTTGTACTCCAGGAGCCGATGAGTGGGAGATTAATTTTCCCTAAGGCCCCGCCCCTTGACAAGTGCCGACCATCACATTGATCTGTCGCTGACGATGTTGAGAAAACACCTTTCTGAGCAGGAGTGGAATGTGAAACTGCAAAGATCAGGCAAACTTTGCAAGTGGAAACTGACAAGATTTAATTTCACCAGTTGAGATTATGGCAAATAATGGGGAAGCAAAAGGTTGACAAAATCAAACATGTGCAATTACAACTGCTGTGTAGATGTTGCTCTTCTCCTTTCGACAGCAGCATCCGATGTGCTTGGAGGATTGTCCACTGAAAAGTACCCCAACAAAAGCACTTACTATATATCATGCACAAGGTAATGCTTCTGGCAGGGTCCCAACTGTGTCTTGAAAAACAGTGAAGAAAGGCATTCAGTTCATTGAGATCTCTGCAGTGCATTTTCTGAATATGTGGAGACACTCGCTGTCAAGTTGCTTAGGTCACAGGTAGCTAAACCAACAAAAAGATAGCCAAGTGCAGCAAGTCATGAGATAAAACTCCTCTTTTTGGAGCAGCAGTACCATCTAGTGGCCTTACGGGGGTTGCAGGAGAGAGTGCTGGTGAGTATGGTTCAAATAAAGGAAGCAGTGCCAAAAACAGGGCTACCCCAAAAGGAAGCACTTATGGGTAAACATGACAAACCAATGCTTCCATTTGAAGTATCCCAAGTCTGGAGCTTGTACAGGTTCTCATGAAATCACAAATAGCATCGCTGCAAAAAAAATCTTGACGTACTGTCCACTGAAAAGTACCCCAACAGAAGCACTTACTGAATAAAAGACACAAGCGAATGCTTTTGATGGGGTCCCAACCGTGTCTTCATAAACTTTGACCAAATGCATTGAGGTTCATGGGATTTCTGCAAGCCAAACTATGCCCCAACTTGATAGCACTTTCTTCAACATAATAGATTGGTGCTAAAGTTAAGGTACAATTAAAGCTGCTACAAAGATATACTTGAATTCCTCTGCACAGACAGCAGTCAAAAGGTAGCGCTCCGTTACAATGCATGCCAGCTGCTGCTGGATTTCCTGAAAGTCTTGAGCCTTGATCACGGTGCTTAGGGCACAGATGACTACCCCAACAAAAAGCACTTACTACACTTGAGACACAGATCAATGCTTTTGTTGAAGTAATCACCTGTGACATTACTCATAAGAGGTCAAACCAAAAAGACAGCCTGGTGAATTACTCACTTGTGCACATTTTCCCTAGAGATGTCATGCTGCTCTCTGCTGTTCTCTCCTCCATGCCATGCAAGCCTGGTTTTCTCTGATTCTTAAACAGCCTCCACCTTTGTACTCCAGGAGCCGATGAGTGGGAGATTAATTTTCCCTAAGGCCCCGCCCCTTGACAAGTGCCGACCATCACATTGATCTGTCGCTGACGATGTTGAGAAAACACCTTTCTGAGCAGGAGTGGAATGTGAAACTGCAAAGATCAGGCAAACTTTGCAAGTGGAAACTGACAAGATTTAATTTCACCAGTTGAGATTATGGCAAATAATGGGGAAGCAAAAGGTTGACAAAATCAAACATGTGCAATTACAACTGCTGTGTAGATGTTGCTCTTCTCCTTTCGACAGCAGCATCCGATGTGCTTGGAGGATTGTCCACTGAAAAGTACCCCAACAAAAGCACTTACTATATATCATGCACAAGGTAATGCTTCTGGCAGGGTCCCAACTGTGTCTTGAAAAACAGTGAAGAAAGGCATTCAGTTCATTGAGATCTCTGCAGTGCATTTTCTGAATATGTGGAGACACTCGCTGTCAAGTTGCTTAGGTCACAGGTAGCTAAACCAACAAAAAGATAGCCAAGTGCAGCAAGTCATGAGATAAAACTCCTCTTTTTGGAGCAGCAGTACCATCTAGTGGCCTTACGGGGGTTGCAGGAGATAGTGCTGGTGAGTATGGTTCAAATCAAGGAAGCAGTGCCAAAAGGAAGCACTTATGGGTAAACATGACAAACCAATGCTTCCATTTGAAGTATCCCAAGTCTGGAGCTTGTACAGGTTCTCATGAAATCACAAATAGCATCGCTGCAAAAAAAATCTTGACGTACTGTCCACTGAAAAGTACCCCAACAGAAGCACTTACTGAATAAAAGACACAAGCGAATGCTTTTGATGGGGTCCCAACCGTGTCTTCATAAACTTTGACCAAATGCATTGAGGTTCATGGGATTTCTGCAAGCCAAACTATGCCCCAACTTGATAGCACTTTCTTCAACATAATAGATTGGTGCTAAAGTTAAGGTACAATTAAAGCTGCTACAAAGATATACTTGAATGCCTCTGCACAGACAGCAGTCAAAAGGTAGCGCTCCGTTACAATGCATGCCAGCTGCTCCTGGATTTCCTGAAAGTCTTGAGCCTTGATCACGGTGCTTAGGGCACAGATGACTACCCCAACAAAAAGCACTTACTACACTTGAGACACAGATCAATGCTTTTGTTGAAGTAATCACCTGTGACATTACTCATAAGAGGTCAAACCAAAAAGACAGCCTGGTGAATTACTCACTTGTGCACATTTTCCCTAGAGATGTCATGCTGCTCTCTGCTGTTCTCTCCTCCATGCCATGCAAGCCTGGTTTTCTCTGATTCTTAAACAGCCTCCACCTTTGTACTCCAGGAGCCGATGAGTGGGAGATTAATTTTCCCTAAGGCCCCGCCCCTTGACAAGTGCCGACCATCACATTGATCTGTCGCTGACGATGTTGAGAAAACACCTTTCTGAGCAGGAGTGGAATGTGAAACTGCAAAGATCAGGCAAACTTTGCAAGTGGAAACTGACAAGATTTAATTTCACCAGTTGAGATTATGGCAAATAATGGGGAAGCAAAAGGTTGACAAAATCAAACATGTGCAATTACAACTGCTGTGTAGATGTTGCTCTTCTCCTTTCGACAGCAGCATCCGATGTGCTTGGAGGATTGTCCACTGAAAAGTACCCCAACAAAAGCACTTACTATATATCATGCACAAGGTAATGCTTCTGGCAGGGTCCCAACTGTGTCTTGAAAAACAGTGAAGAAAGGCATTCAGTTCATTGAGATCTCTGCAGTGCATTTTCTGAATATGTGGAGACACTCGCTGTCAAGTTGCTTAGGTCACAGGTAGCTAAACCAACAAAAAGATAGCCAAGTGCAGCAAGTCATGAGATAAAACTCCTCTTTTTGGAGCAGCAGTACCATCTAGTGGCCTTACGGGGGTTGCAGGAGAGAGTGCTGGTGAGTATGGTTCAAATAAAGGAAGCAGTGCCAAAAACAGGGCTACCCCAAAAGGAAGCACTTATGGGTAAACATGACAAACCAATGCTTCCATTTGAAGTATCCCAAGTCTGGAGCTTGTACAGGTTCTCATGAAATCACAAATAGCATCGCTGCAAAAAAAATCTTGACGTACTGTCCACTGAAAAGTACCCCAACAGAAGCACTTACTGAATAAAAGACACAAGCGAATGCTTTTGATGGGGTCCCAACCGTGTCTTCATAAACTTTGACCAAATGCATTGAGGTTCATGGGATTTCTGCAAGCCAAACTATGCCCCAACTTGATAGCACTTTCTTCAACATAATAGATTGGTGCTAAAGTTAAGGTACAATTAAAGCTGCTACAAAGATATACTTGAATGCCTCTGCACAGACAGCAGTCAAAAGGTAGCGCTCCGTTACAATGCATGCCAGCTGCTCCTGGATTTCCTGAAAGTCTTGAGCCTTGATCACGGTGCTTAGGGCACAGATGACTACCCCAACAAAAAGCACTTACTACACTTGAGACACAGATCAATGCTTTTGTTGAAGTAATCACCTGTGACATTACTCATAAGAGGTCAAACCAAAAAGACAGCCTGGTGAATTACTCACTTGTGCACATTTTCCCTAGAGATGTCATGCTGCTCTCTGCTGTTCTCTCCTCCATGCCATGCAAGCCTGGTTTTCTCTGATTCTTAAACAGCCTCCACCTTTGTACTCCAGGAGCCGATGAGTGGGAGATTAATTTTCCCTAAGGCCCCGCCCCTTGACAAGTGCCGACCATCACATTGATCTGTCGCTGACGATGTTGAGAAAACACCTTTCTGAGCAGGAGTGGAATGTGAAACTGCAAAGATCAGGCAAACTTTGCAAGTGGAAACTGACAAGATTTAATTTCACCAGTTGAGATTATGGCAAATAATGGGGAAGCAAAAGGTTGACAAAATCAAACATGTGCAATTACAACTGCTGTGTAGATGTTGCTCTTCTCCTTTCGACAGCAGCATCCGATGTGCTTGGAGGATTGTCCACTGAAAAGTACCCCAACAAAAGCACTTACTATATATCATGCACAAGGTAATGCTTCTGGCAGGGTCCCAACTGTGTCTTGAAAAACAGTGAAGAAAGGCATTCAGTTCATTGAGATCTCTGCAGTGCATTTTCTGAATATGTGGAGACACTCGCTGTCAAGTTGCTTAGGTCACAGGTAGCTAAACCAACAAAAAGATAGCCAAGTGCAGCAAGTCATGAGATAAAACTCCTCTTTTTGGAGCAGCAGTACCATCTAGTGGCCTTACGGGGGTTGCAGGAGATAGTGCTGGTGAGTATGGTTCAAATCAAGGAAGCAGTGCCAAAAACAAGGCTACCCCAAAAGGAAGCACTTATGGGTAAACATGACAAACCAATGCTTCCATTTGAAGTACCCCAAGTCTGGAGCTTGTACAGGTTCTCATGAAATCACAAATAGCATCGCTGCAAAAAAAATCTTGACGTACTGTCCACTGAAAAGTACCCCAACAGAAGCACTTACTGAATAAAAGACACAAGCGAATGCTTTTGATGGGGTCCCAACCGTGTCTTCATAAACTTTGACCAAATGCATTGAGGTTCATGGGATTTCTGCAAGCCAAACTATGCCCCAACTTGATAGCACTTTCTTCAACATAATAGATTGGTGCTAAAGTTAAGGTACAATTAAAGCTGCTACAAAGATATACTTGAATGCCTCTGCACAGACAGCAGTCAAAAGGTAGCGCTCCGTTACAATGCATGCCAGCTGCTCCTGGATTTCCTGAAAGTCTTGAGCCTTGATCACGGTGCTTAGGGCACAGATGACTACCCCAACAAAAAGCACTTACTACACTTGAGACACAGATCAATGCTTTTGTTGAAGTAATCACCTGTGACATTACTCATAAGAGGTCAAACCAAAAAGACAGCCTGGTGAATTACTCACTTGTGCACATTTTCCCTAGAGATGTCATGCTGCTCTCTGCTGTTCTCTCCTCCATGCCATGCAAGCCTGGTTTTATCTGATTCTTAAACAGCCTCCACCTTTGTACTCCAGGAGCCGATGAGTGGGAGATTAATTTTCCCTAAGGCCCCGCCCCTTGACAAGTGCCGACCATCACATTGATCTGTCGCTGACGATGTTGAGAAAACACCTTTCTGAGCAGGAGTGGAATGTGAAACTGCAAAGATCAGGCAAACTTTGCAAGTGGAAACTGACAAGATTTAATTTCACCAGTTGAGATTATGGCAAATAATGGGGAAGCAAAAGGTTGACAAAATCAAACATGTGCAATTACAACTGCTGTGTAGATGTTGCTCTTCTCCTTTCGACAGCAGCATCCGATGTGCTTGGAGGATTGTCCACTGAAAAGTACCCCAACAAAAGCACTTACTATATATCATGCACAAGGTAATGCTTCTGGCAGGGTCCCAACTGTGTCTTGAAAAACAGTGAAGAAAGGCATTCAGTTCATTGAGATCTCTGCAGTGCATTTTCTGAATATGTGGAGACACTCGCTGTCAAGTTGCTTAGGTCACAGGTAGCTAAACCAACAAAAAGATAGCCAAGTGCAGCAAGTCATGAGATAAAACTCCTCTTTTTGGAGCAGCAGTACCATCTAGTGGCCTTACGGGGGTTGCAGGAGATAGTGCTGGTGAGTATGGTTCAAATCAAGGAAGCAGTGCCAAAAACAAGGCTACCCCAAAAGGAAGCACTTATGGGTAAACATGACAAACCAATGCTTCCATTTGAAGTACCCCAAGTCTGGAGCTTGTACAGGTTCTCATGAAATCACAAATAGCATCGCTGCAAAAAAAATCTTGACGTACTGTCCACTGAAAAGTACCCCAACAGAAGCACTTACTGAATAAAAGACACAAGCGAATGCTTTTGATGGGGTCCCAACCGTGTCTTCATAAACTTTGACCAAATGCATTGAGGTTCATGGGATTTCTGCAAGCCAAACTATGCCCCAACTTGATAGCACTTTCTTCAACATAATAGATTGGTGCTAAAGTTAAGGTACAATTAAAGCTGCTACAAAGATATACTTGAATGCCTCTGCACAGACAGCAGTCAAAAGGTAGCGCTCCGTTACAATGCATGCCAGCTGCTCCTGGATTTCCTGAAAGTCTTGAGCCTTGATCACGGTGCTTAGGGCACAGATGACTACCCCAACAAAAAGCACTTACTACACTTGAGACACAGATCAATGCTTTTGTTGAAGTAATCACCTGTGACATTACTCATAAGAGGTCAAACCAAAAAGACAGCCTGGTGAATTACTCACTTGTGCACATTTTCCCTAGAGATGTCATGCTGCTCTCTGCTGTTCTCTCCTCCATGCCATGCAAGCCTGGTTTTCTCTGATTCTTAAACAGCCTCCACCTTTGTACTCCAGGAGCCGATGAGTGGGAGATTAATTTTCCCTAAGGCCCCGCCCCTTGACAAGTGCCGACCATCACATTGATCTGTCGCTGACGATGTTGAGAAAACACCTTTCTGAGCAGGAGTGGAATGTGAAACTGCAAAGATCAGGCAAACTTTGCAAGTGGAAACTGACAAGATTTAATTTCACCAGTTGAGATTATGGCAAATAATGGGGAAGCAAAAGGTTGACAAAATCAAACATGTGCAATTACAACTGCTGTGTAGATGTTGCTCTTCTCCTTTCGACAGCAGCATCCGATGTGCTTGGAGGATTGTCCACTGAAAAGTACCCCAACAAAAGCACTTACTATATATCATGCACAAGGTAATGCTTCTGGCAGGGTCCCAACTGTGTCTTGAAAAACAGTGAAGAAAGGCATTCAGTTCATTGAGATCTCTGCAGTGCATTTTCTGAATATGTGGAGACACTCGCTGTCAAGTTGCTTAGGTCACAGGTAGCTAAACCAACAAAAAGATAGCCAAGTGCAGCAAGTCATGAGATAAAACTCCTCTTTTTGGAGCAGCAGTACCATCTAGTGGCCTTACGGGGGTTGCAGGAGATAGTGCTGGTGAGTATGGTTCAAATCAAGGAAGCAGTGCCAAAAACAAGGCTACCCCAAAAGGAAGCACTTATGGGTAAACATGACAAACCAATGCTTCCATTTGAAGTACCCCAAGTCTGGAGCTTGTACAGGTTCTCATGAAATCACAAATAGCATCGCTGCAAAAAAAATCTTGACGTACTGTCCACTGAAAAGTACCCCAACAGAAGCACTTACTGAATAAAAGACACAAGCGAATGCTTTTGATGGGGTCCCAACCGTGTCTTCATAAACTTTGACCAAATGCATTGAGGTTCATGGGATTTCTGCAAGCCAAACTATGCCCCAACTTGATAGCACTTTCTTCAACATAATAGATTGGTGCTAAAGTTAAGGTACAATTAAAGCTGCTACAAAGATATACTTGAATGCCTCTGCACAGACAGCAGTCAAAAGGTAGCGCTCCGTTACAATGCATGCCAGCTGCTCCTGGATTTCCTGAAAGTCTTGAGCCTTGATCACGGTGCTTAGGGCACAGATGACTACCCCAACAAAAAGCACTTACTACACTTGAGACACAGATCAATGCTTTTGTTGAAGTAATCACCTGTGACATTACTCATAAGAGGTCAAACCAAAAAGACAGCCTGGTGAATTACTCACTTGTGCACATTTTCCCTAGAGATGTCATGCTGCTCTCTGCTGTTCTCTCCTCCATGCCATGCAAGCCTGGTTTTATCTGATTCTTAAACAGCCTCCACCTTTGTACTCCAGGAGCCGATGAGTGGGAGATTAATTTTCCCTAAGGCCCCGCCCCTTGACAAGTGCCGACCATCACATTGATCTGTCGCTGACGATGTTGAGAAAACACCTTTCTGAGCAGGAGTGGAATGTGAAACTGCAAAGATCAGGCAAACTTTGCAAGTGGAAACTGACAAGATTTAATTTCACCAGTTGAGATTATGGCAAATAATGGGGAAGCAAAAGGTTGACAAAATCAAACATGTGCAATTACAACTGCTGTGTAGATGTTGCTCTTCTCCTTTCGACAGCAGCATCCGATGTGCTTGGAGGATTGTCCACTGAAAAGTACCCCAACAAAAGCACTTACTATATATCATGCACAAGGTAATGCTTCTGGCAGGGTCCCAACTGTGTCTTGAAAAACAGTGAAGAAAGGCATTCAGTTCATTGAGATCTCTGCAGTGCATTTTCTGAATATGTGGAGACACTCGCTGTCAAGTTGCTTAGGTCACAGGTAGCTAAACCAACAAAAAGATAGCCAAGTGCAGCAAGTCATGAGATAAAACTCCTCTTTTTGGAGCAGCAGTACCATCTAGTGGCCTTACGGGGGTTGCAGGAGATAGTGCTGGTGAGTATGGTTCAAATCAAGGAAGCAGTGCCAAAAACAAGGCTACCCCAAAAGGAAGCACTTATGGGTAAACATGACAAACCAATGCTTCCATTTGAAGTACCCCAAGTCTGGAGCTTGTACAGGTTCTCATGAAATCACAAATAGCATCGCTGCAAAAAAAATCTTGACGTACTGTCCACTGAAAAGTACCCCAACAGAAGCACTTACTGAATAAAAGACACAAGCGAATGCTTTTGATGGGGTCCCAACCGTGTCTTCATAAACTTTGACCAAATGCATTGAGGTTCATGGGATTTCTGCAAGCCAAACTATGCCCCAACTTGATAGCACTTTCTTCAACATAATAGATTGGTGCTAAAGTTAAGGTACAATTAAAGCTGCTACAAAGATATACTTGAATGCCTCTGCACAGACAGCAGTCAAAAGGTAGCGCTCCGTTACAATGCATGCCAGCTGCTCCTGGATTTCCTGAAAGTCTTGAGCCTTGATCACGGTGCTTAGGGCACAGATGACTACCCCAACAAAAAGCACTTACTACACTTGAGACACAGATCAATGCTTTTGTTGAAGTAATCACCTGTGACATTACTCATAAGAGGTCAAACCAAAAAGACAGCCTGGTGAATTACTCACTTGTGCACATTTTCCCTAGAGATGTCATGCTGCTCTCTGCTGTTCTCTCCTCCATGCCATGCAAGCCTGGTTTTATCTGATTCTTAAACAGCCTCCACCTTTGTACTCCAGGAGCCGATGAGTGGGAGATTAATTTTCCCTAAGGCCCCGCCCCTTGACAAGTGCCGACCATCACATTGATCTGTCGCTGACGATGTTGAGAAAACACCTTTCTGAGCAGGAGTGGAATGTGAAACTGCAAAGATCAGGCAAACTTTGCAAGTGGAAACTGACAAGATTTAATTTCACCAGTTGAGATTATGGCAAATAATGGGGAAGCAAAAGGTTGACAAAATCAAACATGTGCAATTACAACTGCTGTGTAGATGTTGCTCTTCTCCTTTCGACAGCAGCATCCGATGTGCTTGGAGGATTGTCCACTGAAAAGTACCCCAACAAAAGCACTTACTATATATCATGCACAAGGTAATGCTTCTGGCAGGGTCCCAACTGTGTCTTGAAAAACAGTGAAGAAAGGCATTCAGTTCATTGAGATCTCTGCAGTGCATTTTCTGAATATGTGGAGACACTCGCTGTCAAGTTGCTTAGGTCACAGGTAGCTAAACCAACAAAAAGATAGCCAAGTGCAGCAAGTCATGAGATAAAACTCCTCTTTTTGGAGCAGCAGTACCATCTAGTGGCCTTACGGGGGTTGCAGGAGATAGTGCTGGTGAGTATGGTTCAAATCAAGGAAGCAGTGCCAAAAACAAGGCTACCCCAAAAGGAAGCACTTATGGGTAAACATGACAAACCAATGCTTCCATTTGAAGTACCCCAAGTCTGGAGCTTGTACAGGTTCTCATGAAATCACAAATAGCATCGCTGCAAAAAAAATCTTGACGTACTGTCCACTGAAAAGTACCCCAACAGAAGCACTTACTGAATAAAAGACACAAGCGAATGCTTTTGATGGGGTCCCAACCGTGTCTTCATAAACTTTGACCAAATGCATTGAGGTTCATGGGATTTCTGCAAGCCAAACTATGCCCCAACTTGATAGCACTTTCTTCAACATAATAGATTGGTGCTAAAGTTAAGGTACAATTAAAGCTGCTACAAAGATATACTTGAATGCCTCTGCACAGACAGCAGTCAAAAGGTAGCGCTCCGTTACAATGCATGCCAGCTGCTCCTGGATTTCCTGAAAGTCTTGAGCCTTGATCACGGTGCTTAGGGCACAGATGACTACCCCAACAAAAAGCACTTACTACACTTGAGACACAGATCAATGCTTTTGTTGAAGTAATCACCTGTGACATTACTCATAAGAGGTCAAACCAAAAAGACAGCCTGGTGAATTACTCACTTGTGCACATTTTCCCTAGAGATGTCATGCTGCTCTCTGCTGTTCTCTCCTCCATGCCATGCAAGCCTGGTTTTCTCTGATTCTTAAACAGCCTCCACCTTTGTACTCCAGGAGCCGATGAGTGGGAGATTAATTTTCCCTAAGGCCCCGCCCCTTGACAAGTGCCGACCATCACATTGATCTGTCGCTGACGATGTTGAGAAAACACCTTTCTGAGCAGGAGTGGAATGTGAAACTGCAAAGATCAGGCAAACTTTGCAAGTGGAAACTGACAAGATTTAATTTCACCAGTTGAGATTATGGCAAATAATGGGGAAGCAAAAGGTTGACAAAATCAAACATGTGCAATTACAACTGCTGTGTAGATGTTGCTCTTCTCCTTTCGACAGCAGCATCCGATGTGCTTGGAGGATTGTCCACTGAAAAGTACCCCAACAAAAGCACTTACTATATATCATGCACAAGGTAATGCTTCTGGCAGGGTCCCAACTGTGTCTTGAAAAACAGTGAAGAAAGGCATTCAGTTCATTGAGATCTCTGCAGTGCATTTTCTGAATATGTGGAGACACTCGCTGTCAAGTTGCTTAGGTCACAGGTAGCTAAACCAACAAAAAGATAGCCAAGTGCAGCAAGTCATGAGATAAAACTCCTCTTTTTGGAGCAGCAGTACCATCTAGTGGCCTTACGGGGGTTGCAGGAGATAGTGCTGGTGAGTATGGTTCAAATCAAGGAAGCAGTGCCAAAAACAAGGCTACCCCAAAAGGAAGCACTTATGGGTAAACATGACAAACCAATGCTTCCATTTGAAGTACCCCAAGTCTGGAGCTTGTACAGGTTCTCATGAAATCACAAATAGCATCGCTGCAAAAAAAATCTTGACGTACTGTCCACTGAAAAGTACCCCAACAGAAGCACTTACTGAATAAAAGACACAAGCGAATGCTTTTGATGGGGTCCCAACCGTGTCTTCATAAACTTTGACCAAATGCATTGAGGTTCATGGGATTTCTGCAAGCCAAACTATGCCCCAACTTGATAGCACTTTCTTCAACATAATAGATTGGTGCTAAAGTTAAGGTACAATTAAAGCTGCTACAAAGATATACTTGAATGCCTCTGCACAGACAGCAGTCAAAAGGTAGCGCTCCGTTACAATGCATGCCAGCTGCTCCTGGATTTCCTGAAAGTCTTGAGCCTTGATCACGGTGCTTAGGGCACAGATGACTACCCCAACAAAAAGCACTTACTACACTTGAGACACAGATCAATGCTTTTGTTGAAGTAATCACCTGTGACATTACTCATAAGAGGTCAAACCAAAAAGACAGCCTGGTGAATTACTCACTTGTGCACATTTTCCCTAGAGATGTCATGCTGCTCTCTGCTGTTCTCTCCTCCATGCCATGCAAGCCTGGTTTTATCTGATTCTTAAACAGCCTCCACCTTTGTACTCCAGGAGCCGATGAGTGGGAGATTAATTTTCCCTAAGGCCCCGCCCCTTGACAAGTGCCGACCATCACACTGATCTGTCGCTGACGATGTTGAGAAAACACCTTTCTGAGCAGGAGTGGAATGTGAAACTGCAAAGATCAGGCAAACTTTGCAAGTGGAAACTGACAAGATTTAATTTCACCAGTTGAGATTATGGCAAATAATGGGGAAGCAAAAGGTTGACAAAATAAAACATGTGCAATTACAACTGCTGTGTAGATGTTGCTCTTCTCCTTTCGACAGCAGCATCCGATGTGCTTGGAGGATTGTCCACTGAAAAGTACCCCAACAAAAGCACTTACTATATATCATGCACAAGGTAATGCTTCTGGCAGGGTCCCAACTGTGTCTTGAAAAACAGTGAAGAAAGGCATTCAGTTCATTGAGATCTCTGCAGTGCATTTTCTGAATATGTGGAGACACTCGCTGTCAAGTTGCTTAGGTCACAGGTAGCTAAACCAACAAAAAGATAGCCAAGTGCAGCAAGTCATGAGATAAAACTCCTCTTTTTGGAGCAGCAGTACCATCTAGTGGCCTTACGGGGGTTGCAGGAGATAGTGCTGGTGAGTATGGTTCAAATCAAGGAAGCAGTGCCAAAAACAAGGCTACCCCAAAAGGAAGCACTTATGGGTAAACATGACAAACCAATGCTTCCATTTGAAGTACCCCAAGTCTGGAGCTTGTACAGGTTCTCATGAAATCACAAATAGCATCGCTGCAAAAAAAATCTTGACGTACTGTCCACTGAAAAGTACCCCAACAGAAGCACTTACTGAATAAAAGACACAAGCGAATGCTTTTGATGGGGTCCCAACCGTGTCTTCATAAACTTTGACCAAATGCATTGAGGTTCATGGGATTTCTGCAAGCCAAACTATGCCCCAACTTGATAGCACTTTCTTCAACATAATAGATTGGTGCTAAAGTTAAGGTACAATTAAAGCTGCTACAAAGATATACTTGAATGCCTCTGCACAGACAGCAGTCAAAAGGTAGCGCTCCGTTACAATGCATGCCAGCTGCTCCTGGATTTCCTGAAAGTCTTGAGCCTTGATCACGGTGCTTAGGGCACAGATGACTACCCCAACAAAAAGCACTTACTACACTTGAGACACAGATCAATGCTTTTGTTGAAGTAATCACCTGTGACATTACTCATAAGAGGTCAAACCAAAAAGACAGCCTGGTGAATTACTCACTTGTGCACATTTTCCCTAGAGATGTCATGCTGCTCTCTGCTGTTCTCTCCTCCATGCCATGCAAGCCTGGTTTTATCTGATTCTTAAACAGCCTCCACCTTTGTACTCCAGGAGCCGATGAGTGGGAGATTAATTTTCCCTAAGGCCCCGCCCCTTGACAAGTGCCGACCATCACACTGATCTGTCGCTGACGATGTTGAGAAAACACCTTTCTGAGCAGGAGTGGAATGTGAAACTGCAAAGATCAGGCAAACTTTGCAAGTGGAAACTGACAAGATTTAATTTCACCAGTTGAGATTATGGCAAATAATGGGGAAGCAAAAGGTTGACAAAATAAAACATGTGCAATTACAACTGCTGTGTAGATGTTGCTCTTCTCCTTTCGACAGCAGCATCCGATGTGCTTGGAGGATTGTCCACTGAAAAGTACCCCAACAAAAGCACTTACTATATATCATGCACAAGGTAATGCTTCTGGCAGGGTCCCAACTGTGTCTTGAAAAACAGTGAAGAAAGGCATTCAGTTCATTGAGATCTCTGCAGTGCATTTTCTGAATATGTGGAGACACTCGCTGTCAAGTTGCTTAGGTCACAGGTAGCTAAACCAACAAAAAGATAGCCAAGTGCAGCAAGTCATGAGATAAAACTCCTCTTTTTGGAGCAGCAGTACCATCTAGTGGCCTTACGGGGGTTGCAGGAGATAGTGCTGGTGAGTATGGTTCAAATCAAGGAAGCAGTGCCAAAAACAAGGCTACCCCAAAAGGAAGCACTTATGGGTAAACATGACAAACCAATGCTTCCATTTGAAGTACCCCAAGTCTGGAGCTTGTACAGGTTCTCATGAAATCACAAATAGCATCGCTGCAAAAAAAATCTTGACGTACTGTCCACTGAAAAGTACCCCAACAGAAGCACTTACTGAATAAAAGACACAAGCGAATGCTTTTGATGGGGTCCCAACCGTGTCTTCATAAACTTTGACCAAATGCATTGAGGTTCATGGGATTTCTGCAAGCCAAACTATGCCCCAACTTGATAGCACTTTCTTCAACATAATAGATTGGTGCTAAAGTTAAGGTACAATTAAAGCTGCTACAAAGATATACTTGAATGCCTCTGCACAGACAGCAGTCAAAAGGTAGCGCTCCGTTACAATGCATGCCAGCTGCTCCTGGATTTCCTGAAAGTCTTGAGCCTTGATCACGGTGCTTAGGGCACAGATGACTACCCCAACAAAAAGCACTTACTACACTTGAGACACAGATCAATGCTTTTGTTGAAGTAATCACCTGTGACATTACTCATAAGAGGTCAAACCAAAAAGACAGCCTGGTGAATTACTCACTTGTGCACATTTTCCCTAGAGATGTCATGCTGCTCTCTGCTGTTCTCTCCTCCATGCCATGCAAGCCTGGTTTTCTCTGATTCTTAAACAGCCTCCACCTTTGTACTCCAGGAGCCGATGAGTGGGAGATTAATTTTCCCTAAGGCCCCGCCCCTTGACAAGTGCCGACCATCACATTGATCTGTCGCTGACGATGTTGAGAAAACACCTTTCTGAGCAGGAGTGGAATGTGAAACTGCAAAGATCAGGCAAACTTTGCAAGTGGAAACTGACAAGATTTAATTTCACCAGTTGAGATTATGGCAAATAATGGGGAAGCAAAAGGTTGACAAAATCAAACATGTGCAATTACAACTGCTGTGTAGATGTTGCTCTTCTCCTTTCGACAGCAGCATCCGATGTGCTTGGAGGATTGTCCACTGAAAAGTACCCCAACAAAAGCACTTACTATATATCATGCACAAGGTAATGCTTCTGGCAGGGTCCCAACTGTGTCTTGAAAAACAGTGAAGAAAGGCATTCAGTTCATTGAGATCTCTGCAGTGCATTTTCTGAATATGTGGAGACACTCGCTGTCAAGTTGCTTAGGTCACAGGTAGCTAAACCAACAAAAAGATAGCCAAGTGCAGCAAGTCATGAGATAAAACTCCTCTTTTTGGAGCAGCAGTACCATCTAGTGGCCTTACGGGGGTTGCAGGAGATAGTGCTGGTGAGTATGGTTCAAATCAAGGAAGCAGTGCCAAAAACAAGGCTACCCCAAAAGGAAGCACTTATGGGTAAACATGACAAACCAATGCTTCCATTTGAAGTACCCCAAGTCTGGAGCTTGTACAGGTTCTCATGAAATCACAAATAGCATCGCTGCAAAAAAAATCTTGACGTACTGTCCACTGAAAAGTACCCCAACAGAAGCACTTACTGAATAAAAGACACAAGCGAATGCTTTTGATGGGGTCCCAACCGTGTCTTCATAAACTTTGACCAAATGCATTGAGGTTCATGGGATTTCTGCAAGCCAAACTATGCCCCAACTTGATAGCACTTTCTTCAACATAATAGATTGGTGCTAAAGTTAAGGTACAATTAAAGCTGCTACAAAGATATACTTGAATGCCTCTGCACAGACAGCAGTCAAAAGGTAGCGCTCCGTTACAATGCATGCCAGCTGCTCCTGGATTTCCTGAAAGTCTTGAGCCTTGATCACGGTGCTTAGGGCACAGATGACTACCCCAACAAAAAGCACTTACTACACTTGAGACACAGATCAATGCTTTTGTTGAAGTAATCACCTGTGACATTACTCATAAGAGGTCAAACCAAAAAGACAGCCTGGTGAATTACTCACTTGTGCACATTTTCCCTAGAGATGTCATGCTGCTCTCTGCTGTTCTCTCCTCCATGCCATGCAAGCCTGGTTTTCTCTGATTCTTAAACAGCCTCCACCTTTGTACTCCAGGAGCCGATGAGTGGGAGATTAATTTTCCCTAAGGCCCCGCCCCTTGACAAGTGCCGACCATCACATTGATCTGTCGCTGACGATGTTGAGAAAACACCTTTCTGAGCAGGAGTGGAATGTGAAACTGCAAAGATCAGGCAAACTTTGCAAGTGGAAACTGACAAGATTTAATTTCACCAGTTGAGATTATGGCAAATAATGGGGAAGCAAAAGGTTGACAAAATCAAACATGTGCAATTACAACTGCTGTGTAGATGTTGCTCTTCTCCTTTCGACAGCAGCATCCGATGTGCTTGGAGGATTGTCCACTGAAAAGTACCCCAACAAAAGCACTTACTATATATCATGCACAAGGTAATGCTTCTGGCAGGGTCCCAACTGTGTCTTGAAAAACAGTGAAGAAAGGCATTCAGTTCATTGAGATCTCTGCAGTGCATTTTCTGAATATGTGGAGACACTCGCTGTCAAGTTGCTTAGGTCACAGGTAGCTAAACCAACAAAAAGATAGCCAAGTGCAGCAAGTCATGAGATAAAACTCCTCTTTTTGGAGCAGCAGTACCATCTAGTGGCCTTACGGGGGTTGCAGGAGATAGTGCTGGTGAGTATGGTTCAAATCAAGGAAGCAGTGCCAAAAACAAGGCTACCCCAAAAGGAAGCACTTATGGGTAAACATGACAAACCAATGCTTCCATTTGAAGTACCCCAAGTCTGGAGCTTGTACAGGTTCTCATGAAATCACAAATAGCATCGCTGCAAAAAAAATCTTGACGTACTGTCCACTGAAAAGTACCCCAACAGAAGCACTTACTGAATAAAAGACACAAGCGAATGCTTTTGATGGGGTCCCAACCGTGTCTTCATAAACTTTGACCAAATGCATTGAGGTTCATGGGATTTCTGCAAGCCAAACTATGCCCCAACTTGATAGCACTTTCTTCAACATAATAGATTGGTGCTAAAGTTAAGGTACAATTAAAGCTGCTACAAAGATATACTTGAATGCCTCTGCACAGACAGCAGTCAAAAGGTAGCGCTCCGTTACAATGCATGCCAGCTGCTCCTGGATTTCCTGAAAGTCTTGAGCCTTGATCACGGTGCTTAGGGCACAGATGACTACCCCAACAAAAAGCACTTACTACACTTGAGACACAGATCAATGCTTTTGTTGAAGTAATCACCTGTGACATTACTCATAAGAGGTCAAACCAAAAAGACAGCCTGGTGAATTACTCACTTGTGCACATTTTCCCTAGAGATGTCATGCTGCTCTCTGCTGTTCTCTCCTCCATGCCATGCAAGCCTGGTTTTATCTGATTCTTAAACAGCCTCCACCTTTGTACTCCAGGAGCCGATGAGTGGGAGATTAATTTTCCCTAAGGCCCCGCCCCTTGACAAGTGCCGACCATCACACTGATCTGTCGCTGACGATGTTGAGAAAACACCTTTCTGAGCAGGAGTGGAATGTGAAACTGCAAAGATCAGGCAAACTTTGCAAGTGGAAACTGACAAGATTTAATTTCACCAGTTGAGATTATGGCAAATAATGGGGAAGCAAAAGGTTGACAAAATAAAACATGTGCAATTACAACTGCTGTGTAGATGTTGCTCTTCTCCTTTCGACAGCAGCATCCGATGTGCTTGGAGGATTGTCCACTGAAAAGTACCCCAACAAAAGCACTTACTATATATCATGCACAAGGTAATGCTTCTGGCAGGGTCCCAACTGTGTCTTGAAAAACAGTGAAGAAAGGCATTCAGTTCATTGAGATCTCTGCAGTGCATTTTCTGAATATGTGGAGACACTCGCTGTCAAGTTGCTTAGGTCACAGGTAGCTAAACCAACAAAAAGATAGCCAAGTGCAGCAAGTCATGAGATAAAACTCCTCTTTTTGGAGCAGCAGTACCATCTAGTGGCCTTACGGGGGTTGCAGGAGATAGTGCTGGTGAGTATGGTTCAAATCAAGGAAGCAGTGCCAAAAACAAGGCTACCCCAAAAGGAAGCACTTATGGGTAAACATGACAAACCAATGCTTCCATTTGAAGTACCCCAAGTCTGGAGCTTGTACAGGTTCTCATGAAATCACAAATAGCATCGCTGCAAAAAAAATCTTGACGTACTGTCCACTGAAAAGTACCCCAACAGAAGCACTTACTGAATAAAAGACACAAGCGAATGCTTTTGATGGGGTCCCAACCGTGTCTTCATAAACTTTGACCAAATGCATTGAGGTTCATGGGATTTCTGCAAGCCAAACTATGCCCCAACTTGATAGCACTTTCTTCAACATAATAGATTGGTGCTAAAGTTAAGGTACAATTAAAGCTGCTACAAAGATATACTTGAATGCCTCTGCACAGACAGCAGTCAAAAGGTAGCGCTCCGTTACAATGCATGCCAGCTGCTCCTGGATTTCCTGAAAGTCTTGAGCCTTGATCACGGTGCTTAGGGCACAGATGACTACCCCAACAAAAAGCACTTACTACACTTGAGACACAGATCAATGCTTTTGTTGAAGTAATCACCTGTGACATTACTCATAAGAGGTCAAACCAAAAAGACAGCCTGGTGAATTACTCACTTGTGCACATTTTCCCTAGAGATGTCATGCTGCTCTCTGCTGTTCTCTCCTCCATGCCATGCAAGCCTGGTTTTCTCTGATTCTTAAACAGCCTCCACCTTTGTACTCCAGGAGCCGATGAGTGGGAGATTAATTTTCCCTAAGGCCCCGCCCCTTGACAAGTGCCGACCATCACATTGATCTGTCGCTGACGATGTTGAGAAAACACCTTTCTGAGCAGGAGTGGAATGTGAAACTGCAAAGATCAGGCAAACTTTGCAAGTGGAAACTGACAAGATTTAATTTCACCAGTTGAGATTATGGCAAATAATGGGGAAGCAAAAGGTTGACAAAATCAAACATGTGCAATTACAACTGCTGTGTAGATGTTGCTCTTCTCCTTTCGACAGCAGCATCCGATGTGCTTGGAGGATTGTCCACTGAAAAGTACCCCAACAAAAGCACTTACTATATATCATGCACAAGGTAATGCTTCTGGCAGGGTCCCAACTGTGTCTTGAAAAACAGTGAAGAAAGGCATTCAGTTCATTGAGATCTCTGCAGTGCATTTTCTGAATATGTGGAGACACTCGCTGTCAAGTTGCTTAGGTCACAGGTAGCTAAACCAACAAAAAGATAGCCAAGTGCAGCAAGTCATGAGATAAAACTCCTCTTTTTGGAGCAGCAGTACCATCTAGTGGCCTTACGGGGGTTGCAGGAGATAGTGCTGGTGAGTATGGTTCAAATCAAGGAAGCAGTGCCAAAAACAAGGCTACCCCAAAAGGAAGCACTTATGGGTAAACATGACAAACCAATGCTTCCATTTGAAGTACCCCAAGTCTGGAGCTTGTACAGGTTCTCATGAAATCACAAATAGCATCGCTGCAAAAAAAATCTTGACGTACTGTCCACTGAAAAGTACCCCAACAGAAGCACTTACTGAATAAAAGACACAAGCGAATGCTTTTGATGGGGTCCCAACCGTGTCTTCATAAACTTTGACCAAATGCATTGAGGTTCATGGGATTTCTGCAAGCCAAACTATGCCCCAACTTGATAGCACTTTCTTCAACATAATAGATTGGTGCTAAAGTTAAGGTACAATTAAAGCTGCTACAAAGATATACTTGAATGCCTCTGCACAGACAGCAGTCAAAAGGTAGCGCTCCGTTACAATGCATGCCAGCTGCTCCTGGATTTCCTGAAAGTCTTGAGCCTTGATCACGGTGCTTAGGGCACAGATGACTACCCCAACAAAAAGCACTTACTACACTTGAGACACAGATCAATGCTTTTGTTGAAGTAATCACCTGTGACATTACTCATAAGAGGTCAAACCAAAAAGACAGCCTGGTGAATTACTCACTTGTGCACATTTTCCCTAGAGATGTCATGCTGCTCTCTGCTGTTCTCTCCTCCATGCCATGCAAGCCTGGTTTTATCTGATTCTTAAACAGCCTCCACCTTTGTACTCCAGGAGCCGATGAGTGGGAGATTAATTTTCCCTAAGGCCCCGCCCCTTGACAAGTGCCGACCATCACACTGATCTGTCGCTGACGATGTTGAGAAAACACCTTTCTGAGCAGGAGTGGAATGTGAAACTGCAAAGATCAGGCAAACTTTGCAAGTGGAAACTGACAAGATTTAATTTCACCAGTTGAGATTATGGCAAATAATGGGGAAGCAAAAGGTTGACAAAATAAAACATGTGCAATTACAACTGCTGTGTAGATGTTGCTCTTCTCCTTTCGACAGCAGCATCCGATGTGCTTGGAGGATTGTCCACTGAAAAGTACCCCAACAAAAGCACTTACTATATATCATGCACAAGGTAATGCTTCTGGCAGGGTCCCAACTGTGTCTTGAAAAACAGTGAAGAAAGGCATTCAGTTCATTGAGATCTCTGCAGTGCATTTTCTGAATATGTGGAGACACTCGCTGTCAAGTTGCTTAGGTCACAGGTAGCTAAACCAACAAAAAGATAGCCAAGTGCAGCAAGTCATGAGATAAAACTCCTCTTTTTGGAGCAGCAGTACCATCTAGTGGCCTTACGGGGGTTGCAGGAGATAGTGCTGGTGAGTATGGTTCAAATCAAGGAAGCAGTGCCAAAAACAAGGCTACCCCAAAAGGAAGCACTTATGGGTAAACATGACAAACCAATGCTTCCATTTGAAGTACCCCAAGTCTGGAGCTTGTACAGGTTCTCATGAAATCACAAATAGCATCGCTGCAAAAAAAATCTTGACGTACTGTCCACTGAAAAGTACCCCAACAGAAGCACTTACTGAATAAAAGACACAAGCGAATGCTTTTGATGGGGTCCCAACCGTGTCTTCATAAACTTTGACCAAATGCATTGAGGTTCATGGGATTTCTGCAAGCCAAACTATGCCCCAACTTGATAGCACTTTCTTCAACATAATAGATTGGTGCTAAAGTTAAGGTACAATTAAAGCTGCTACAAAGATATACTTGAATGCCTCTGCACAGACAGCAGTCAAAAGGTAGCGCTCCGTTACAATGCATGCCAGCTGCTCCTGGATTTCCTGAAAGTCTTGAGCCTTGATCACGGTGCTTAGGGCACAGATGACTACCCCAACAAAAAGCACTTACTACACTTGAGACACAGATCAATGCTTTTGTTGAAGTAATCACCTGTGACATTACTCATAAGAGGTCAAACCAAAAAGACAGCCTGGTGAATTACTCACTTGTGCACATTTTCCCTAGAGATGTCATGCTGCTCTCTGCTGTTCTCTCCTCCATGCCATGCAAGCCTGGTTTTATCTGATTCTTAAACAGCCTCCACCTTTGTACTCCAGGAGCCGATGAGTGGGAGATTAATTTTCCCTAAGGCCCCGCCCCTTGACAAGTGCCGACCATCACACTGATCTGTCGCTGACGATGTTGAGAAAACACCTTTCTGAGCAGGAGTGGAATGTGAAACTGCAAAGATCAGGCAAACTTTGCAAGTGGAAACTGACAAGATTTAATTTCACCAGTTGAGATTATGGCAAATAATGGGGAAGCAAAAGGTTGACAAAATAAAACATGTGCAATTACAACTGCTGTGTAGATGTTGCTCTTCTCCTTTCGACAGCAACATCCGATGTGCTTGGAGGATTGTCCACTGAAAAGTACCCCAACAAAAGCACTTACTATATATCATGCACAAGGTAATGCTTCTGGCAGGGTCCCAACTGTGTCTTGAAAAACAGTGAAGAAAGGCATTCAGTTCATTGAGATCTCTGCAGTGCATTTTCTGAATATGTGGAGACACTCGCTGTCAAGTTGCTTAGGTCACAGGTAGCTAAACCAACAAAAAGATAGCCAAGTGCAGCAAGTCATGAGATAAAACTCCTCTTTTTGGAGCAGCAGTACCATCTAGTGGCCTTACGGGGGTTGCAGGAGATAGTGCTGGTGAGTATGGTTCAAATCAAGGAAGCAGTGCCAAAAACAAGGCTACCCCAAAAGGAAGCACTTATGGGTAAACATGACAAACCAATGCTTCCATTTGAAGTACCCCAAGTCTGGAGCTTGTACAGGTTCTCATGAAATCACAAATAGCATCGCTGCAAAAAAAATCTTGACGTACTGTCCACTGAAAAGTACCCCAACAGAAGCACTTACTGAATAAAAGACACAAGCGAATGCTTTTGATGGGGTCCCAACCGTGTCTTCATAAACTTTGACCAAATGCATTGAGGTTCATGGGATTTCTGCAAGCCAAACTATGCCCCAACTTGATAGCACTTTCTTCAACATAATAGATTGGTGCTAAAGTTAAGGTACAATTAAAGCTGCTACAAAGATATACTTGAATGCCTCTGCACAGACAGCAGTCAAAAGGTAGCGCTCCGTTACAATGCATGCCAGCTGCTCCTGGATTTCCTGAAAGTCTTGAGCCTTGATCACGGTGCTTAGGGCACAGATGACTACCCCAACAAAAAGCACTTACTACACTTGAGACACAGATCAATGCTTTTGTTGAAGTAATCACCTGTGACATTACTCATAAGAGGTCAAACCAAAAAGACAGCCTGGTGAATTACTCACTTGTGCACATTTTCCCTAGAGATGTCATGCTGCTCTCTGCTGTTCTCTCCTCCATGCCATGCAAGCCTGGTTTTATCTGATTCTTAAACAGCCTCCACCTTTGTACTCCAGGAGCCGATGAGTGGGAGATTAATTTTCCCTAAGGCCCCGCCCCTTGACAAGTGCCGACCATCACACTGATCTGTCGCTGACGATGTTGAGAAAACACCTTTCTGAGCAGGAGTGGAATGTGAAACTGCAAAGATCAGGCAAACTTTGCAAGTGGAAACTGACAAGATTTAATTTCACCAGTTGAGATTATGGCAAATAATGGGGAAGCAAAAGGTTGACAAAATAAAACATGTGCAATTACAACTGCTGTGTAGATGTTGCTCTTCTCCTTTCGACAGCAGCATCCGATGTGCTTGGAGGATTGTCCACTGAAAAGTACCCCAACAAAAGCACTTACTATATATCATGCACAAGGTAATGCTTCTGGCAGGGTCCCAACTGTGTCTTGAAAAACAGTGAAGAAAGGCATTCAGTTCATTGAGATCTCTGCAGTGCATTTTCTGAATATGTGGAGACACTCGCTGTCAAGTTGCTTAGGTCACAGGTAGCTAAACCAACAAAAAGATAGCCAAGTGCAGCAAGTCATGAGATAAAACTCCTCTTTTTGGAGCAGCAGTACCATCTAGTGGCCTTACGGGGGTTGCAGGAGATAGTGCTGGTGAGTATGGTTCAAATCAAGGAAGCAGTGCCAAAAACAAGGCTACCCCAAAAGGAAGCACTTATGGGTAAACATGACAAACCAATGCTTCCATTTGAAGTACCCCAAGTCTGGAGCTTGTACAGGTTCTCATGAAATCACAAATAGCATCGCTGCAAAAAAAATCTTGACGTACTGTCCACTGAAAAGTACCCCAACAGAAGCACTTACTGAATAAAAGACACAAGCGAATGCTTTTGATGGGGTCCCAACCGTGTCTTCATAAACTTTGACCAAATGCATTGAGGTTCATGGGATTTCTGCAAGCCAAACTATGCCCCAACTTGATAGCACTTTCTTCAACATAATAGATTGGTGCTAAAGTTAAGGTACAATTAAAGCTGCTACAAAGATATACTTGAATGCCTCTGCACAGACAGCAGTCAAAAGGTAGCGCTCCGTTACAATGCATGCCAGCTGCTCCTGGATTTCCTGAAAGTCTTGAGCCTTGATCACGGTGCTTAGGGCACAGATGACTACCCCAACAAAAAGCACTTACTACACTTGAGACACAGATCAATGCTTTTGTTGAAGTAATCACCTGTGACATTACTCATAAGAGGTCAAACCAAAAAGACAGCCTGGTGAATTACTCACTTGTGCACATTTTCCCTAGAGATGTCATGCTGCTCTCTGCTGTTCTCTCCTCCATGCCATGCAAGCCTGGTTTTATCTGATTCTTAAACAGCCTCCACCTTTGTACTCCAGGAGCCGATGAGTGGGAGATTAATTTTCCCTAAGGCCCCGCCCCTTGACAAGTGCCGACCATCACACTGATCTGTCGCTGACGATGTTGAGAAAACACCTTTCTGAGCAGGAGTGGAATGTGAAACTGCAAAGATCAGGCAAACTTTGCAAGTGGAAACTGACAAGATTTAATTTCACCAGTTGAGATTATGGCAAATAATGGGGAAGCAAAAGGTTGACAAAATAAAACATGTGCAATTACAACTGCTGTGTAGATGTTGCTCTTCTCCTTTCGACAGCAGCATCCGATGTGCTTGGAGGATTGTCCACTGAAAAGTACCCCAACAAAAGCACTTACTATATATCATGCACAAGGTAATGCTTCTGGCAGGGTCCCAACTGTGTCTTGAAAAACAGTGAAGAAAGGCATTCAGTTCATTGAGATCTCTGCAGTGCATTTTCTGAATATGTGGAGACACTCGCTGTCAAGTTGCTTAGGTCACAGGTAGCTAAACCAACAAAAAGATAGCCAAGTGCAGCAAGTCATGAGATAAAACTCCTCTTTTTGGAGCAGCAGTACCATCTAGTGGCCTTACGGGGGTTGCAGGAGATAGTGCTGGTGAGTATGGTTCAAATCAAGGAAGCAGTGCCAAAAACAAGGCTACCCCAAAAGGAAGCACTTATGGGTAAACATGACAAACCAATGCTTCCATTTGAAGTACCCCAAGTCTGGAGCTTGTACAGGTTCTCATGAAATCACAAATAGCATCGCTGCAAAAAAAATCTTGACGTACTGTCCACTGAAAAGTACCCCAACAGAAGCACTTACTGAATAAAAGACACAAGCGAATGCTTTTGATGGGGTCCCAACCGTGTCTTCATAAACTTTGACCAAATGCATTGAGGTTCATGGGATTTCTGCAAGCCAAACTATGCCCCAACTTGATAGCACTTTCTTCAACATAATAGATTGGTGCTAAAGTTAAGGTACAATTAAAGCTGCTACAAAGATATACTTGAATGCCTCTGCACAGACAGCAGTCAAAAGGTAGCGCTCCGTTACAATGCATGCCAGCTGCTCCTGGATTTCCTGAAAGTCTTGAGCCTTGATCACGGTGCTTAGGGCACAGATGACTACCCCAACAAAAAGCACTTACTACACTTGAGACACAGATCAATGCTTTTGTTGAAGTAATCACCTGTGACATTACTCATAAGAGGTCAAACCAAAAAGACAGCCTGGTGAATTACTCACTTGTGCACATTTTCCCTAGAGATGTCATGCTGCTCTCTGCTGTTCTCTCCTCCATGCCATGCAAGCCTGGTTTTATCTGATTCTTAAACAGCCTCCACCTTTGTACTCCAGGAGCCGATGAGTGGGAGATTAATTTTCCCTAAGGCCCCGCCCCTTGACAAGTGCCGACCATCACACTGATCTGTCGCTGACGATGTTGAGAAAACACCTTTCTGAGCAGGAGTGGAATGTGAAACTGCAAAGATCAGGCAAACTTTGCAAGTGGAAACTGACAAGATTTAATTTCACCAGTTGAGATTATGGCAAATAATGGGGAAGCAAAAGGTTGACAAAATAAAACATGTGCAATTACAACTGCTGTGTAGATGTTGCTCTTCTCCTTTCGACAGCAACATCCGATGTGCTTGGAGGATTGTCCACTGAAAAGTACCCCAACAAAAGCACTTACTATATATCATGCACAAGGTAATGCTTCTGGCAGGGTCCCAACTGTGTCTTGAAAAACAGTGAAGAAAGGCATTCAGTTCATTGAGATCTCTGCAGTGCATTTTCTGAATATGTGGAGACACTCGCTGTCAAGTTGCTTAGGTCACAGGTAGCTAAACCAACAAAAAGATAGCCAAGTGCAGCAAGTCATGAGATAAAACTCCTCTTTTTGGAGCAGCAGTACCATCTAGTGGCCTTACGGGGGTTGCAGGAGATAGTGCTGGTGAGTATGGTTCAAATCAAGGAAGCAGTGCCAAAAACAAGGCTACCCCAAAAGGAAGCACTTATGGGTAAACATGACAAACCAATGCTTCCATTTGAAGTACCCCAAGTCTGGAGCTTGTACAGGTTCTCATGAAATCACAAATAGCATCGCTGCAAAAAAAATCTTGACGTACTGTCCACTGAAAAGTACCCCAACAGAAGCACTTACTGAATAAAAGACACAAGCGAATGCTTTTGATGGGGTCCCAACCGTGTCTTCATAAACTTTGACCAAATGCATTGAGGTTCATGGGATTTCTGCAAGCCAAACTATGCCCCAACTTGATAGCACTTTCTTCAACATAATAGATTGGTGCTAAAGTTAAGGTACAATTAAAGCTGCTACAAAGATATACTTGAATGCCTCTGCACAGACAGCAGTCAAAAGGTAGCGCTCCGTTACAATGCATGCCAGCTGCTCCTGGATTTCCTGAAAGTCTTGAGCCTTGATCACGGTGCTTAGGGCACAGATGACTACCCCAACAAAAAGCACTTACTACACTTGAGACACAGATCAATGCTTTTGTTGAAGTAATCACCTGTGACATTACTCATAAGAGGTCAAACCAAAAAGACAGCCTGGTGAATTACTCACTTGTGCACATTTTCCCTAGAGATGTCATGCTGCTCTCTGCTGTTCTCTCCTCCATGCCATGCAAGCCTGGTTTTATCTGATTCTTAAACAGCCTCCACCTTTGTACTCCAGGAGCCGATGAGTGGGAGATTAATTTTCCCTAAGGCCCCGCCCCTTGACAAGTGCCGACCATCACACTGATCTGTCGCTGACGATGTTGAGAAAACACCTTTCTGAGCAGGAGTGGAATGTGAAACTGCAAAGATCAGGCAAACTTTGCAAGTGGAAACTGACAAGATTTAATTTCACCAGTTGAGATTATGGCAAATAATGGGGAAGCAAAAGGTTGACAAAATAAAACATGTGCAATTACAACTGCTGTGTAGATGTTGCTCTTCTCCTTTCGACAGCAACATCCGATGTGCTTGGAGGATTGTCCACTGAAAAGTACCCCAACAAAAGCACTTACTATATATCATGCACAAGGTAATGCTTCTGGCAGGGTCCCAACTGTGTCTTGAAAAACAGTGAAGAAAGGCATTCAGTTCATTGAGATCTCTGCAGTGCATTTTCTGAATATGTGGAGACACTCGCTGTCAAGTTGCTTAGGTCACAGGTAGCTAAACCAACAAAAAGATAGCCAAGTGCAGCAAGTCATGAGATAAAACTCCTCTTTTTGGAGCAGCAGTACCATCTAGTGGCCTTACGGGGGTTGCAGGAGATAGTGCTGGTGAGTATGGTTCAAATCAAGGAAGCAGTGCCAAAAACAAGGCTACCCCAAAAGGAAGCACTTATGGGTAAACATGACAAACCAATGCTTCCATTTGAAGTACCCCAAGTCTGGAGCTTGTACAGGTTCTCATGAAATCACAAATAGCATCGCTGCAAAAAAAATCTTGACGTACTGTCCACTGAAAAGTACCCCAACAGAAGCACTTACTGAATAAAAGACACAAGCGAATGCTTTTGATGGGGTCCCAACCGTGTCTTCATAAACTTTGACCAAATGCATTGAGGTTCATGGGATTTCTGCAAGCCAAACTATGCCCCAACTTGATAGCACTTTCTTCAACATAATAGATTGGTGCTAAAGTTAAGGTACAATTAAAGCTGCTACAAAGATATACTTGAATGCCTCTGCACAGACAGCAGTCAAAAGGTAGCGCTCCGTTACAATGCATGCCAGCTGCTCCTGGATTTCCTGAAAGTCTTGAGCCTTGATCACGGTGCTTAGGGCACAGATGACTACCCCAACAAAAAGCACTTACTACACTTGAGACACAGATCAATGCTTTTGTTGAAGTAATCACCTGTGACATTACTCATAAGAGGTCAAACCAAAAAGACAGCCTGGTGAATTACTCACTTGTGCACATTTTCCCTAGAGATGTCATGCTGCTCTCTGCTGTTCTCTCCTCCATGCCATGCAAGCCTGGTTTTCTCTGATTCTTAAACAGCCTCCACCTTTGTACTCCAGGAGCCGATGAGTGGGAGATTAATTTTCCCTAAGGCCCCGCCCCTTGACAAGTGCCGACCATCACATTGATCTGTCGCTGACGATGTTGAGAAAACACCTTTCTGAGCAGGAGTGGAATGTGAAACTGCAAAGATCAGGCAAACTTTGCAAGTGGAAACTGACAAGATTTAATTTCACCAGTTGAGATTATGGCAAATAATGGGGAAGCAAAAGGTTGACAAAATCAAACATGTGCAATTACAACTGCTGTGTAGATGTTGCTCTTCTCCTTTCGACAGCAGCATCCGATGTGCTTGGAGGATTGTCCACTGAAAAGTACCCCAACAAAAGCACTTACTATATATCATGCACAAGGTAATGCTTCTGGCAGGGTCCCAACTGTGTCTTGAAAAACAGTGAAGAAAGGCATTCAGTTCATTGAGATCTCTGCAGTGCATTTTCTGAATATGTGGAGACACTCGCTGTCAAGTTGCTTAGGTCACAGGTAGCTAAACCAACAAAAAGATAGCCAAGTGCAGCAAGTCATGAGATAAAACTCCTCTTTTTGGAGCAGCAGTACCATCTAGTGGCCTTACGGGGGTTGCAGGAGATAGTGCTGGTGAGTATGGTTCAAATCAAGGAAGCAGTGCCAAAAACAAGGCTACCCCAAAAGGAAGCACTTATGGGTAAACATGACAAACCAATGCTTCCATTTGAAGTACCCCAAGTCTGGAGCTTGTACAGGTTCTCATGAAATCACAAATAGCATCGCTGCAAAAAAAATCTTGACGTACTGTCCACTGAAAAGTACCCCAACAGAAGCACTTACTGAATAAAAGACACAAGCGAATGCTTTTGATGGGGTCCCAACCGTGTCTTCATAAACTTTGACCAAATGCATTGAGGTTCATGGGATTTCTGCAAGCCAAACTATGCCCCAACTTGATAGCACTTTCTTCAACATAATAGATTGGTGCTAAAGTTAAGGTACAATTAAAGCTGCTACAAAGATATACTTGAATGCCTCTGCACAGACAGCAGTCAAAAGGTAGCGCTCCGTTACAATGCATGCCAGCTGCTCCTGGATTTCCTGAAAGTCTTGAGCCTTGATCACGGTGCTTAGGGCACAGATGACTACCCCAACAAAAAGCACTTACTACACTTGAGACACAGATCAATGCTTTTGTTGAAGTAATCACCTGTGACATTACTCATAAGAGGTCAAACCAAAAAGACAGCCTGGTGAATTACTCACTTGTGCACATTTTCCCTAGAGATGTCATGCTGCTCTCTGCTGTTCTCTCCTCCATGCCATGCAAGCCTGGTTTTATCTGATTCTTAAACAGCCTCCACCTTTGTACTCCAGGAGCCGATGAGTGGGAGATTAATTTTCCCTAAGGCCCCGCCCCTTGACAAGTGCCGACCATCACACTGATCTGTCGCTGACGATGTTGAGAAAACACCTTTCTGAGCAGGAGTGGAATGTGAAACTGCAAAGATCAGGCAAACTTTGCAAGTGGAAACTGACAAGATTTAATTTCACCAGTTGAGATTATGGCAAATAATGGGGAAGCAAAAGGTTGACAAAATAAAACATGTGCAATTACAACTGCTGTGTAGATGTTGCTCTTCTCCTTTCGACAGCAACATCCGATGTGCTTGGAGGATTGTCCACTGAAAAGTACCCCAACAAAAGCACTTACTATATATCATGCACAAGGTAATGCTTCTGGCAGGGTCCCAACTGTGTCTTGAAAAACAGTGAAGAAAGGCATTCAGTTCATTGAGATCTCTGCAGTGCATTTTCTGAATATGTGGAGACACTCGCTGTCAAGTTGCTTAGGTCACAGGTAGCTAAACCAACAAAAAGATAGCCAAGTGCAGCAAGTCATGAGATAAAACTCCTCTTTTTGGAGCAGCAGTACCATCTAGTGGCCTTACGGGGGTTGCAGGAGATAGTGCTGGTGAGTATGGTTCAAATCAAGGAAGCAGTGCCAAAAACAAGGCTACCCCAAAAGGAAGCACTTATGGGTAAACATGACAAACCAATGCTTCCATTTGAAGTACCCCAAGTCTGGAGCTTGTACAGGTTCTCATGAAATCACAAATAGCATCGCTGCAAAAAAAATCTTGACGTACTGTCCACTGAAAAGTACCCCAACAGAAGCACTTACTGAATAAAAGACACAAGCGAATGCTTTTGATGGGGTCCCAACCGTGTCTTCATAAACTTTGACCAAATGCATTGAGGTTCATGGGATTTCTGCAAGCCAAACTATGCCCCAACTTGATAGCACTTTCTTCAACATAATAGATTGGTGCTAAAGTTAAGGTACAATTAAAGCTGCTACAAAGATATACTTGAATGCCTCTGCACAGACAGCAGTCAAAAGGTAGCGCTCCGTTACAATGCATGCCAGCTGCTCCTGGATTTCCTGAAAGTCTTGAGCCTTGATCACGGTGCTTAGGGCACAGATGACTACCCCAACAAAAAGCACTTACTACACTTGAGACACAGATCAATGCTTTTGTTGAAGTAATCACCTGTGACATTACTCATAAGAGGTCAAACCAAAAAGACAGCCTGGTGAATTACTCACTTGTGCACATTTTCCCTAGAGATGTCATGCTGCTCTCTGCTGTTCTCTCCTCCATGCCATGCAAGCCTGGTTTTCTCTGATTCTTAAACAGCCTCCACCTTTGTACTCCAGGAGCCGATGAGTGGGAGATTAATTTTCCCTAAGGCCCCGCCCCTTGACAAGTGCCGACCATCACATTGATCTGTCGCTGACGATGTTGAGAAAACACCTTTCTGAGCAGGAGTGGAATGTGAAACTGCAAAGATCAGGCAAACTTTGCAAGTGGAAACTGACAAGATTTAATTTCACCAGTTGAGATTATGGCAAATAATGGGGAAGCAAAAGGTTGACAAAATCAAACATGTGCAATTACAACTGCTGTGTAGATGTTGCTCTTCTCCTTTCGACAGCAGCATCCGATGTGCTTGGAGGATTGTCCACTGAAAAGTACCCCAACAAAAGCACTTACTATATATCATGCACAAGGTAATGCTTCTGGCAGGGTCCCAACTGTGTCTTGAAAAACAGTGAAGAAAGGCATTCAGTTCATTGAGATCTCTGCAGTGCATTTTCTGAATATGTGGAGACACTCGCTGTCAAGTTGCTTAGGTCACAGGTAGCTAAACCAACAAAAAGATAGCCAAGTGCAGCAAGTCATGAGATAAAACTCCTCTTTTTGGAGCAGCAGTACCATCTAGTGGCCTTACGGGGGTTGCAGGAGATAGTGCTGGTGAGTATGGTTCAAATCAAGGAAGCAGTGCCAAAAACAAGGCTACCCCAAAAGGAAGCACTTATGGGTAAACATGACAAACCAATGCTTCCATTTGAAGTACCCCAAGTCTGGAGCTTGTACAGGTTCTCATGAAATCACAAATAGCATCGCTGCAAAAAAAATCTTGACGTACTGTCCACTGAAAAGTACCCCAACAGAAGCACTTACTGAATAAAAGACACAAGCGAATGCTTTTGATGGGGTCCCAACCGTGTCTTCATAAACTTTGACCAAATGCATTGAGGTTCATGGGATTTCTGCAAGCCAAACTATGCCCCAACTTGATAGCACTTTCTTCAACATAATAGATTGGTGCTAAAGTTAAGGTACAATTAAAGCTGCTACAAAGATATACTTGAATGCCTCTGCACAGACAGCAGTCAAAAGGTAGCGCTCCGTTACAATGCATGCCAGCTGCTCCTGGATTTCCTGAAAGTCTTGAGCCTTGATCACGGTGCTTAGGGCACAGATGACTACCCCAACAAAAAGCACTTACTACACTTGAGACACAGATCAATGCTTTTGTTGAAGTAATCACCTGTGACATTACTCATAAGAGGTCAAACCAAAAAGACAGCCTGGTGAATTACTCACTTGTGCACATTTTCCCTAGAGATGTCATGCTGCTCTCTGCTGTTCTCTCCTCCATGCCATGCAAGCCTGGTTTTATCTGATTCTTAAACAGCCTCCACCTTTGTACTCCAGGAGCCGATGAGTGGGAGATTAATTTTCCCTAAGGCCCCGCCCCTTGACAAGTGCCGACCATCACACTGATCTGTCGCTGACGATGTTGAGAAAACACCTTTCTGAGCAGGAGTGGAATGTGAAACTGCAAAGATCAGGCAAACTTTGCAAGTGGAAACTGACAAGATTTAATTTCACCAGTTGAGATTATGGCAAATAATGGGGAAGCAAAAGGTTGACAAAATAAAACATGTGCAATTACAACTGCTGTGTAGATGTTGCTCTTCTCCTTTCGACAGCAACATCCGATGTGCTTGGAGGATTGTCCACTGAAAAGTACCCCAACAAAAGCACTTACTATATATCATGCACAAGGTAATGCTTCTGGCAGGGTCCCAACTGTGTCTTGAAAAACAGTGAAGAAAGGCATTCAGTTCATTGAGATCTCTGCAGTGCATTTTCTGAATATGTGGAGACACTCGCTGTCAAGTTGCTTAGGTCACAGGTAGCTAAACCAACAAAAAGATAGCCAAGTGCAGCAAGTCATGAGATAAAACTCCTCTTTTTGGAGCAGCAGTACCATCTAGTGGCCTTACGGGGGTTGCAGGAGATAGTGCTGGTGAGTATGGTTCAAATCAAGGAAGCAGTGCCAAAAACAAGGCTACCCCAAAAGGAAGCACTTATGGGTAAACATGACAAACCAATGCTTCCATTTGAAGTACCCCAAGTCTGGAGCTTGTACAGGTTCTCATGAAATCACAAATAGCATCGCTGCAAAAAAAATCTTGACGTACTGTCCACTGAAAAGTACCCCAACAGAAGCACTTACTGAATAAAAGACACAAGCGAATGCTTTTGATGGGGTCCCAACCGTGTCTTCATAAACTTTGACCAAATGCATTGAGGTTCATGGGATTTCTGCAAGCCAAACTATGCCCCAACTTGATAGCACTTTCTTCAACATAATAGATTGGTGCTAAAGTTAAGGTACAATTAAAGCTGCTACAAAGATATACTTGAATGCCTCTGCACAGACAGCAGTCAAAAGGTAGCGCTCCGTTACAATGCATGCCAGCTGCTCCTGGATTTCCTGAAAGTCTTGAGCCTTGATCACGGTGCTTAGGGCACAGATGACTACCCCAACAAAAAGCACTTACTACACTTGAGACACAGATCAATGCTTTTGTTGAAGTAATCACCTGTGACATTACTCATAAGAGGTCAAACCAAAAAGACAGCCTGGTGAATTACTCACTTGTGCACATTTTCCCTAGAGATGTCATGCTGCTCTCTGCTGTTCTCTCCTCCATGCCATGCAAGCCTGGTTTTATCTGATTCTTAAACAGCCTCCACCTTTGTACTCCAGGAGCCGATGAGTGGGAGATTAATTTTCCCTAAGGCCCCGCCCCTTGACAAGTGCCGACCATCACACTGATCTGTCGCTGACGATGTTGAGAAAACACCTTTCTGAGCAGGAGTGGAATGTGAAACTGCAAAGATCAGGCAAACTTTGCAAGTGGAAACTGACAAGATTTAATTTCACCAGTTGAGATTATGGCAAATAATGGGGAAGCAAAAGGTTGACAAAATAAAACATGTGCAATTACAACTGCTGTGTAGATGTTGCTCTTCTCCTTTCGACAGCAACATCCGATGTGCTTGGAGGATTGTCCACTGAAAAGTACCCCAACAAAAGCACTTACTATATATCATGCACAAGGTAATGCTTCTGGCAGGGTCCCAACTGTGTCTTGAAAAACAGTGAAGAAAGGCATTCAGTTCATTGAGATCTCTGCAGTGCATTTTCTGAATATGTGGAGACACTCGCTGTCAAGTTGCTTAGGTCACAGGTAGCTAAACCAACAAAAAGATAGCCAAGTGCAGCAAGTCATGAGATAAAACTCCTCTTTTTGGAGCAGCAGTACCATCTAGTGGCCTTACGGGGGTTGCAGGAGATAGTGCTGGTGAGTATGGTTCAAATCAAGGAAGCAGTGCCAAAAACAAGGCTACCCCAAAAGGAAGCACTTATGGGTAAACATGACAAACCAATGCTTCCATTTGAAGTACCCCAAGTCTGGAGCTTGTACAGGTTCTCATGAAATCACAAATAGCATCGCTGCAAAAAAAATCTTGACGTACTGTCCACTGAAAAGTACCCCAACAGAAGCACTTACTGAATAAAAGACACAAGCGAATGCTTTTGATGGGGTCCCAACCGTGTCTTCATAAACTTTGACCAAATGCATTGAGGTTCATGGGATTTCTGCAAGCCAAACTATGCCCCAACTTGATAGCACTTTCTTCAACATAATAGATTGGTGCTAAAGTTAAGGTACAATTAAAGCTGCTACAAAGATATACTTGAATGCCTCTGCACAGACAGCAGTCAAAAGGTAGCGCTCCGTTACAATGCATGCCAGCTGCTCCTGGATTTCCTGAAAGTCTTGAGCCTTGATCACGGTGCTTAGGGCACAGATGACTACCCCAACAAAAAGCACTTACTACACTTGAGACACAGATCAATGCTTTTGTTGAAGTAATCACCTGTGACATTACTCATAAGAGGTCAAACCAAAAAGACAGCCTGGTGAATTACTCACTTGTGCACATTTTCCCTAGAGATGTCATGCTGCTCTCTGCTGTTCTCTCCTCCATGCCATGCAAGCCTGGTTTTATCTGATTCTTAAACAGCCTCCACCTTTGTACTCCAGGAGCCGATGAGTGGGAGATTAATTTTCCCTAAGGCCCCGCCCCTTGACAAGTGCCGACCATCACACTGATCTGTCGCTGACGATGTTGAGAAAACACCTTTCTGAGCAGGAGTGGAATGTGAAACTGCAAAGATCAGGCAAACTTTGCAAGTGGAAACTGACAAGATTTAATTTCACCAGTTGAGATTATGGCAAATAATGGGGAAGCAAAAGGTTGACAAAATAAAACATGTGCAATTACAACTGCTGTGTAGATGTTGCTCTTCTCCTTTCGACAGCAACATCCGATGTGCTTGGAGGATTGTCCACTGAAAAGTACCCCAACAAAAGCACTTACTATATATCATGCACAAGGTAATGCTTCTGGCAGGGTCCCAACTGTGTCTTGAAAAACAGTGAAGAAAGGCATTCAGTTCATTGAGATCTCTGCAGTGCATTTTCTGAATATGTGGAGACACTCGCTGTCAAGTTGCTTAGGTCACAGGTAGCTAAACCAACAAAAAGATAGCCAAGTGCAGCAAGTCATGAGATAAAACTCCTCTTTTTGGAGCAGCAGTACCATCTAGTGGCCTTACGGGGGTTGCAGGAGATAGTGCTGGTGAGTATGGTTCAAATCAAGGAAGCAGTGCCAAAAACAAGGCTACCCCAAAAGGAAGCACTTATGGGTAAACATGACAAACCAATGCTTCCATTTGAAGTACCCCAAGTCTGGAGCTTGTACAGGTTCTCATGAAATCACAAATAGCATCGCTGCAAAAAAAATCTTGACGTACTGTCCACTGAAAAGTACCCCAACAGAAGCACTTACTGAATAAAAGACACAAGCGAATGCTTTTGATGGGGTCCCAACCGTGTCTTCATAAACTTTGACCAAATGCATTGAGGTTCATGGGATTTCTGCAAGCCAAACTATGCCCCAACTTGATAGCACTTTCTTCAACATAATAGATTGGTGCTAAAGTTAAGGTACAATTAAAGCTGCTACAAAGATATACTTGAATGCCTCTGCACAGACAGCAGTCAAAAGGTAGCGCTCCGTTACAATGCATGCCAGCTGCTCCTGGATTTCCTGAAAGTCTTGAGCCTTGATCACGGTGCTTAGGGCACAGATGACTACCCCAACAAAAAGCACTTACTACACTTGAGACACAGATCAATGCTTTTGATGAAGTAATCACCTGTGACATTACTCATAAGAGGTCAAACCAAAAAGACAGCCTGGTGAATTACTCACTTGTGCACATTTTCCCTAGAGATGTCATGCTGCTCTCTGCTGTTCTCTCCTCCATGCCATGCAAGCCTGGTTTTATCTGATTCTTAAACAGCCTCCACCTTTGTACTCCAGGAGCCGATGAGTGGGAGATTAATTTTCCCTAAGGCCCCGCCCCTTGACAAGTGCCGACCATCACACTGATCTGTCGCTGACGATGTTGAGAAAACACCTTTCTGAGCAGGAGTGGAATGTGAAACTGCAAAGATCAGGCAAACTTTGCAAGTGGAAACTGACAAGATTTAATTTCACCAGTTGAGATTATGGCAAATAATGGGGAAGCAAAAGGTTGACAAAATAAAACATGTGCAATTACAACTGCTGTGTAGATGTTGCTCTTCTCCTTTCGACAGCAGCATCCGATGTGCTTGGAGGATTGTCCACTGAAAAGTACCCCAACAAAAGCACTTACTATATATCATGCACAAGGTAATGCTTCTGGCAGGGTCCCAACTGTGTCTTGAAAAACAGTGAAGAAAGGCATTCAGTTCATTGAGATCTCTGCAGTGCATTTTCTGAATATGTGGAGACACTCGCTGTCAAGTTGCTTAGGTCACAGGTAGCTAAACCAACAAAAAGATAGCCAAGTGCAGCAAGTCATGAGATAAAACTCCTCTTTTTGGAGCAGCAGTACCATCTAGTGGCCTTACGGGGGTTGCAGGAGATAGTGCTGGTGAGTATGGTTCAAATCAAGGAAGCAGTGCCAAAAACAAGGCTACCCCAAAAGGAAGCACTTATGGGTAAACATGACAAACCAATGCTTCCATTTGAAGTACCCCAAGTCTGGAGCTTGTACAGGTTCTCATGAAATCACAAATAGCATCGCTGCAAAAAAAATCTTGACGTACTGTCCACTGAAAAGTACCCCAACAGAAGCACTTACTGAATAAAAGACACAAGCGAATGCTTTTGATGGGGTCCCAACCGTGTCTTCATAAACTTTGACCAAATGCATTGAGGTTCATGGGATTTCTGCAAGCCAAACTATGCCCCAACTTGATAGCACTTTCTTCAACATAATAGATTGGTGCTAAAGTTAAGGTACAATTAAAGCTGCTACAAAGATATACTTGAATGCCTCTGCACAGACAGCAGTCAAAAGGTAGCGCTCCGTTACAATGCATGCCAGCTGCTCCTGGATTTCCTGAAAGTCTTGAGCCTTGATCACGGTGCTTAGGGCACAGATGACTACCCCAACAAAAAGCACTTACTACACTTGAGACACAGATCAATGCTTTTGTTGAAGTAATCACCTGTGACATTACTCATAAGAGGTCAAACCAAAAAGACAGCCTGGTGAATTACTCACTTGTGCACATTTTCCCTAGAGATGTCATGCTGCTCTCTGCTGTTCTCTCCTCCATGCCATGCAAGCCTGGTTTTCTCTGATTCTTAAACAGCCTCCACCTTTGTACTCCAGGAGCCGATGAGTGGGAGATTAATTTTCCCTAAGGCCCCGCCCCTTGACAAGTGCCGACCATCACATTGATCTGTCGCTGACGATGTTGAGAAAACACCTTTCTGAGCAGGAGTGGAATGTGAAACTGCAAAGATCAGGCAAACTTTGCAAGTGGAAACTGACAAGATTTAATTTCACCAGTTGAGATTATGGCAAATAATGGGGAAGCAAAAGGTTGACAAAATAAAACATGTGCAATTACAACTGCTGTGTAGATGTTGCTCTTCTCCTTTCGACAGCAACATCCGATGTGCTTGGAGGATTGTCCACTGAAAAGTACCCCAACAAAAGCACTTACTATATATCATGCACAAGGTAATGCTTCTGGCAGGGTCCCAACTGTGTCTTGAAAAACAGTGAAGAAAGGCATTCAGTTCATTGAGATCTCTGCAGTGCATTTTCTGAATATGTGGAGACACTCGCTGTCAAGTTGCTTAGGTCACAGGTAGCTAAACCAACAAAAAGATAGCCAAGTGCAGCAAGTCATGAGATAAAACTCCTCTTTTTGGAGCAGCAGTACCATCTAGTGGCCTTACGGGGGTTGCAGGAGATAGTGCTGGTGAGTATGGTTCAAATCAAGGAAGCAGTGCCAAAAACAAGGCTACCCCAAAAGGAAGCACTTATGGGTAAACATGACAAACCAATGCTTCCATTTGAAGTACCCCAAGTCTGGAGCTTGTACAGGTTCTCATGAAATCACAAATAGCATCGCTGCAAAAAAAATCTTGACGTACTGTCCACTGAAAAGTACCCCAACAGAAGCACTTACTGAATAAAAGACACAAGCGAATGCTTTTGATGGGGTCCCAACCGTGTCTTCATAAACTTTGACCAAATGCATTGAGGTTCATGGGATTTCTGCAAGCCAAACTATGCCCCAACTTGATAGCACTTTCTTCAACATAATAGATTGGTGCTAAAGTTAAGGTACAATTAAAGCTGCTACAAAGATATACTTGAATGCCTCTGCACAGACAGCAGTCAAAAGGTAGCGCTCCGTTACAATGCATGCCAGCTGCTCCTGGATTTCCTGAAAGTCTTGAGCCTTGATCACGGTGCTTAGGGCACAGATGACTACCCCAACAAAAAGCACTTACTACACTTGAGACACAGATCAATGCTTTTGTTGAAGTAATCACCTGTGACATTACTCATAAGAGGTCAAACCAAAAAGACAGCCTGGTGAATTACTCACTTGTGCACATTTTCCCTAGAGATGTCATGCTGCTCTCTGCTGTTCTCTCCTCCATGCCATGCAAGCCTGGTTTTATCTGATTCTTAAACAGCCTCCACCTTTGTACTCCAGGAGCCGATGAGTGGGAGATTAATTTTCCCTAAGGCCCCGCCCCTTGACAAGTGCCGACCATCACACTGATCTGTCGCTGACGATGTTGAGAAAACACCTTTCTGAGCAGGAGTGGAATGTGAAACTGCAAAGATCAGGCAAACTTTGCAAGTGGAAACTGACAAGATTTAATTTCACCAGTTGAGATTATGGCAAATAATGGGGAAGCAAAAGGTTGACAAAATAAAACATGTGCAATTACAACTGCTGTGTAGATGTTGCTCTTCTCCTTTCGACAGCAACATCCGATGTGCTTGGAGGATTGTCCACTGAAAAGTACCCCAACAAAAGCACTTACTATATATCATGCACAAGGTAATGCTTCTGGCAGGGTCCCAACTGTGTCTTGAAAAACAGTGAAGAAAGGCATTCAGTTCATTGAGATCTCTGCAGTGCATTTTCTGAATATGTGGAGACACTCGCTGTCAAGTTGCTTAGGTCACAGGTAGCTAAACCAACAAAAAGATAGCCAAGTGCAGCAAGTCATGAGATAAAACTCCTCTTTTTGGAGCAGCAGTACCATCTAGTGGCCTTACGGGGGTTGCAGGAGATAGTGCTGGTGAGTATGGTTCAAATCAAGGAAGCAGTGCCAAAAACAAGGCTACCCCAAAAGGAAGCACTTATGGGTAAACATGACAAACCAATGCTTCCATTTGAAGTACCCCAAGTCTGGAGCTTGTACAGGTTCTCATGAAATCACAAATAGCATCGCTGCAAAAAAAATCTTGACGTACTGTCCACTGAAAAGTACCCCAACAGAAGCACTTACTGAATAAAAGACACAAGCGAATGCTTTTGATGGGGTCCCAACCGTGTCTTCATAAACTTTGACCAAATGCATTGAGGTTCATGGGATTTCTGCAAGCCAAACTATGCCCCAACTTGATAGCACTTTCTTCAACATAATAGATTGGTGCTAAAGTTAAGGTACAATTAAAGCTGCTACAAAGATATACTTGAATGCCTCTGCACAGACAGCAGTCAAAAGGTAGCGCTCCGTTACAATGCATGCCAGCTGCTGCTGGATTTCCTGAAAGTCTTGAGCCTTGATCACGGTGCTTAGGGCACAGATGACTACCCCAACAAAAAGCACTTACTACACTTGAGACACAGATCAATGCTTTTGTTGAAGTAATCACCTGTGACATTACTCATAAGAGGTCAAACCAAAAAGACAGCCTGGTGAATTACTCACTTGTGCACATTTTCCCTAGAGATGTCATGCTGCTCTCTGCTGTTCTCTCCTCCATGCCATGCAAGCCTGGTTTTATCTGATTCTTAAACAGCCTCCACCTTTGTACTCCAGGAGCCGATGAGTGGGAGATTAATTTTCCCTAAGGCCCCGCCCCTTGACAAGTGCCGACCATCACATTGATCTGTCGCTGACGATGTTGAGAAAACACCTTTCTCAGCATGAGTGGAATGTGAAACTGCAAAGATCAGGCAAACTTTGCAAGTGGAAACTGACAAGATTTAATTTCACCAGTTGAGATTGTGGCAAATAATGGGGAAGCAAAAGGTTGACAAAATAAAACATGTGCAATTACATCTGCTGTGTAGATGTTGCTCTTCTCCTTTCGACAGCAGCATCCGATGTGCTTGGAGGATTGTCCAGTGAAAAGTACCCCAACAAAAGCACTTACTATATATCATGCACAAGGTAATGCTTCTGGCAGGGTCCCAACTGTGTCTTGAAAAACAGTGAAGAAAGGCATTCAGTTCATTGAGATCTCTGCAGTGCATTTTCTGAATATGTGGAGACACTCGCTGTCAAGTTGCTTAGGTCACAGGTAGCTAAACCAACAAAAAGATAGCCAAGTGCAGCAAGTCATGAGATAAAACTCCTCTTTTTGGAGCAGCAGTACCATCTAGTGGCCTTACGGGGGTTGCAGGAGATAGTGCTGGTGAGTATGGTTCAAATCAAGGAAGCAGTGCCAAAAACAAGGCTACCCCAAAAGGAAGCACTTATGGGTAAACATGACAAACCAATGCTTCCATTTGAAGTACCCCAAGTCTGGAGCTTGTACAGGTTCTCATGAAATCACAAATAGCATCGCTGCAAAAAAAATCTTGACGTACTGTCCACTGAAAAGTACCCCAACAGAAGCACTTACTGAATAAAAGACACAAGCGAATGCTTTTGATGGGGTCCCAACCGTGTCTTCATAAACTTTGACCAAATGCATTGAGGTTCATGGGATTTCTGCAAGCCAAACTATGCCCCAACTTGATAGCACTTTCTTCAACATAATAGATTGGTGCTAAAGTTAAGGTACAATTAAAGCTGCTACAAAGATATACTTGAATGCCTCTGCACAGACAGCAGTCAAAAGGTAGCGCTCCGTTACAATGCATGCCAGCTGCTCCTGGATTTCCTGAAAGTCTTGAGCCTTGATCACGGTGCTTAGGGCACAGATGACTACCCCAACAAAAAGCACTTACTACACTTGAGACACAGATCAATGCTTTTGTTGAAGTAATCACCTGTGACATTACTCATAAGAGGTCAAACCAAAAAGACAGCCTGGTGAATTACTCACTTGTGCACATTTTCCCTAGAGATGTCATGCTGCTCTCTGCTGTTCTCTCCTCCATGCCATGCAAGCCTGGTTTTATCTGATTCTTAAACAGCCTCCACCTTTGTACTCCAGGAGCCGATGAGTGGGAGATTAATTTTCCCTAAGGCCCCGCCCCTTGACAAGTGCCGACCATCACACTGATCTGTCGCTGACGATGTTGAGAAAACACCTTTCTGAGCAGGAGTGGAATGTGAAACTGCAAAGATCAGGCAAACTTTGCAAGTGGAAACTGACAAGATTTAATTTCACCAGTTGAGATTATGGCAAATAATGGGGAAGCAAAAGGTTGACAAAATAAAACATGTGCAATTACAACTGCTGTGTAGATGTTGCTCTTCTCCTTTCGACAGCAACATCCGATGTGCTTGGAGGATTGTCCACTGAAAAGTACCCCAACAAAAGCACTTACTATATATCATGCACAAGGTAATGCTTCTGGCAAGGTCCCAACTGTGTCTTGAAAAACAGTGAAGAAAGGCATTCAGTTCATTGAGATCTCTGCAGTGCATTTTCTGAATATGTGGAGACACTCGCTGTCAAGTTGCTTAGGTCACAGGTAGCTAAACCAACAAAAAGATAGCCAAGTGCAGCAAGTCATGAGATAAAACTCCTCTTTTTGGAGCAGCAGTACCATCTAGTGGCCTTACGGGGGTTGCAGGAGATAGTGCTGGTGAGTATGGTTCAAATCAAGGAAGCAGTGCCAAAAACAAGGCTACCCCAAAAGGAAGCACTTATGGGTAAACATGACAAACCAATGCTTCCATTTGAAGTACCCCAAGTCTGGAGCTTGTACAGGTTCTCATGAAATCACAAATAGCATCGCTGCAAAAAAAATCTTGACGTACTGTCCACTGAAAAGTACCCCAACAGAAGCACTTACTGAATAAAAGACACAAGCGAATGCTTTTGATGGGGTCCCAACCGTGTCTTCATAAACTTTGACCAAATGCATTGAGGTTCATGGGATTTCTGCAAGCCAAACTATGCCCCAACTTGATAGCACTTTCTTCAACATAATAGATTGGTGCTAAAGTTAAGGTACAAATAAAGCTGCTACAAAGATATACTTGAATGCCTCTGCACAGACAGCAGTCAAAAGGTAGCGCTCCGTTACAATGCATGCCAGCTGCTCCTGGATTTCCTGAATGTCTTGAGCCTTGATCACGGTGCTTAGGGCACAGATGACTACCCCAACAAAAAGCACTTACTACACTTGAGACACAGATCAATGCTTTTGATGAAGTAATCACCTGTGACATTACTCATAAGAGGTCAAACCAAAAAGACAGCCTGGTGAATTACTCACTTGTGCACATTTTCCCTAGAGATGTCATGCTGCTCTCTGCGGTTCTCTCCTCCATGCCATGCAAGCCTGGTTAAATTCAGCCATAAATTACTACAATACCCCCAATGATATCACCTTTTGTCCCATTTTGCTATGCCTGAATAGATGTCATTTATTATTATTTTCAGACTTTGTATCAGTTTAGTTGCCCTTCTTTGTACTTTGTACTCAAGAGCCTCAGTATCTCACAGAGTGGTGCCCAAAACTGATTGAGTATAACTTCAATATAACCTCTTTTGACTGACATTCAATCAATAATTGTGATGATTTAATTATTCTTTGATTTAAATAGTTTAAAAGTGAGTGTGGATGTCTGGCAGGTAATTCACTTTGTGGTGACTGTAAGAGGGTGAGTAACCACCGAACTGTGTGACAGGTTATTCGCCGTACAGTGACAGTGGAAGGTGAGGTGATCCCAGTCTGCCAGCTGGACATCCAGGTGGAGAACCCCTTGCGTAGCAATGGGATCTTCCTCGTGTCCCCCCTCATCATCAGCCACACCATCGACCGCGGCAGTCCACTTTACGACATCTCCGCTCAATCTCTGGCCAACAATGACCTGGAGATAATTGCCATTCTGGAGGGTAAGAGAGAAAAAAGACTCATCTAGCAACCCAACTGTCTGTACTCTTAAACATTCCGCTTGTATATAAATATCATATAAAAGGTACGTCAGTTTAGTTTACATTATACCAGGGTGGGCCAAGTGTTGTCTCACCAATGTTTCACCAGTATACCTCCAGCACCATTGCCAGTAATAGTGCAACTGGGACTCAAACACCCAGCCACAGGGCATGAAGCACCTGGAGGCAAGCTCAGTTTATTTTAGTGGTGTGTAGTAGTTATTCTAGTATACTGAAATACTGATTCAGTAGGACTTTCAAGAAAATTTAGTCAACCCGCATCTCATTTCTGGCAGTTTAACAAGCAAGAGTAAAGTTAGGTTATCCAATTTCAGCCCAATCCTTCAATTATATTATTTATATAATTAATGTGAGCAAAAATGTCAAGGAAATATCAACCAAAACTTGTTTTTTTCCACAATGCATGGATTTGAGATTTTTGAAATTGCAAAGTCATGAATTCAAAAATAGCTTATTACTACTAGGAGGATGCAGTAGCACATTGTGACTTTAATATTCTTTATAATGTTCTGAATTCAGCAAACAGTTGTCCTTGATTGTGAATTATAATCACATGCAATTATGAGATTTCTTTGTAATATTGATTGGGCGTTTGATTGGTTAATTGGCAGGTGTCGTGGAAACGACAGGCATCACCATGCAGGCCCGCACCTCCTACACCCCTGATGAGATCTTGTGGGGCCGTCGCTTTGTGTCCATCTTGGCAGAGGAAGATGGCTGCTATACTGTGGACTACTCCAAATTTGGGAATACGGTCCCTGTGCGCATGTCATCACTTAGTGCTAAGGAGCTAGACCAGACCAGGGGTGTTCAGGAGGATAGTGCCCCAGGAGGAGTACTCCAAGGCTGGGGGTTAGTGCGAGCCGGAAGGGGCGGATACCGAAGAGGAGGCAGGACCTGGAACGACCCCACCTCCCAACCCTGGTACAACCACACAGAGAAAGGCGAGGAGCATGAGGGTCAGATGGAAAAAGGCAAGGAGAAAACAGTCAAGCTAGAGGAGATTGGTCGAGAAAGAGAGGAGGAGGGGTCAATCCAGGCTATTGACTGAGGGACTGATGACAGATTTAGAGATGGATGTGGTTAGACTGAATGTAATGAGAGGGATTCTCTATCTTTTGATGCTGATCTTCTTTTCTTTCTTGAGTTACCCTCAAGTTTTGAGATGTTTATTTATGAAGGCTTTTGTACACTGTCATTATGGTAAAAAAAAAAACAGCTTAGGTTGAGCAGTCAGTTTTCGTCATATGTTCTTCTTCCTCTACTGTGTCTTTTATTTCATAATTGTGTTTGAAATCTGATACTCCTTGTATCCTGTCATTGTGTCTGAAATGTGACATTCCTTATACTGTAGACAATCCATGTAAGTTATTACCAAACTGTCTTAACATTCCTGTTGGAGGTAGGAGTCCTTTGTTTTGCGTTGTGAACATGGGTAATAGGGTTTATGGCAAAACACTTGCTGAAGTTGTACACCAGAACAAAATAACTTCAGTTTCTATTAGAATGTGGGAATAGTTTCTGCCAAGACAGATGTTTTCAGATTACATGACCTGTCATCATGTCTAGAGACAAGCACTGTATCAAGCCTGGTGTTAAGCACCCAAGGGCATCTGTCTGTAACACATGACCTGACAAATCGGCAGCTCTTTGAGAAAACTTATATCCTGATGTCAATGTGGTGCTAATATAAAAGCATGACTTAAGCTTCAACCAATGTCCACCTATGACCCCTTGTTCTACCAACACAAAAATGTCTTTTTTAGTCTCCTTTTTCTTAGACTTAATAGATGAAGGGGTCCAGTTACGCAATAACCCCAAATAAGAGATGTTGTTTCAACATTTTGTGTGGGCACCCAGAACATTTGCATGTCTTATCTTTTGAGTCTTGACAGGTGTTCAACTAAGAGTCCTTATGTATTTGAGTCCAGCCGCAAACAGCCATGATTAAATTAGGGATTTTGCGTGCTTGGAAGGGATAGCCTAATCAATCCTCTTCATACCTCATCAGTTCACATGATCTGAGTGATCACATTCAGACTTACTGTACCATATTAATAAATCTGATTTATAGTTATTTTTGTAGTATTCTGACCAGGATGTCATTTTGTTCGTAAATAATTGGTTGAACAAAGGGGGTTGTTTATGAACAATAAATGTTGCCAGTTGCTCTCCTAACTCCTAGGATTTGGAAGAAAGACAACAAATTAGCTGATGAACAATCCCGTGTCTTTATAGCAGTGTTTTAACTTTAAGTAAGGGGGCAGCCTGTAGCCTAGTGGCTAAGGTACATGAATGGGACCCCTGAGGTTGGTGGCCCAAGCCCCAGTACAGCCACAGTACACCATTGCTGTTGGCTCTTGGCTAGCATAATCAACTGTGAGTTGCTTTGGATAAACACATCAGCTAAAATGTAATTTAAAAGTAGAAATGTAATTTAAAAGTAGATAAATACCTCACCTGCTTACACCAAAATTAGTATGGAATTACCACAAGAAATGAAAAAGCACAAACTCCATCCAGCAACAGTGACAACAAACAGCTGAAAACTTTTTTGCCAAGATATAAATAGGAAATGTTGAGCATATAAAAATGTCATGTTTTGAGCAGGCTCTGTATGTTATGATGAGTCCTGGGAGAATCAGGCTTCATTCACAACTTAGCTAAGGGGTAAGTTGTGTATGACTGACAGGTTTTTTATCATTCCTGTTCGTTTCTATTGTATCCACATTATTCAGAGAAGCAAAAGCCTCCTAATTTTCCTTCTTTGTCAATAAATCTTTATTTTGAGACAATTTGGCACTGGTTATTTGTTAGTCTGATTTGTTGTTCTTAGCATGATGTGTTTCCAAGGTGAAAAGGTCAAGGTAAAAGCCAAAGTTGGCAGTGGTGAGGTTAGCGCAGAGTGGTTTGATCCCTGTTTGCATGCCTGGTAAAGTTAATTTCACAGAATCATTTATTTAACAAAATTTTGTTGTGTTTCAAATGAGCTGGTGCACATGGTAGTAGGTAGATTTCACTAGTGCATACCTCTCATTGGCTTGCTTGTGTCCCACCAAGTCACTCCTTGGCTTGCTTGTTAGCACTGTAACAACTCACCTATTATGCCATGGCAAAAACAGAAGAGGGTCTAGGAGAACACATAAACATGCTGCCATGTGATGAATGTATTTGTGACAATTGTGAGAGTTTGTGCAAAGTAAATGTAGCAGCACAATAAAAAAAGCAAAATGATATGTAGGAATATCAATCAACTATTGTCTGTTTTGATCTCAGCCAATCCTCTGGGCTCTTTGATTCCAGCAACTCTCATATACCAAACAATCCATTCAGCAAAAGTTTAAGAAATATGAAGCAAAACCAAGGTCAAAATCCATATAAAGGTAAATCTGTGATCAAAAACAAATAATCCAGGAAAGATATACAGATATCCTAAAATAAAATCCCAAAATGGCAGCAATCAGACTCCATGCCAAAAAGAAAAGTGAAAATTGCTTGATCTCACTCAACTCGCAACCTCGTATTGACTGTTGTGACCATTGGCATGAAGAGAGGAAAAAAAACATTCACAATTTTATTACATTTACTTTGACGAGGGGAAAAAAGAGACAACCACCAAACGCTACCGAACATAATGCCACATTGTTCTCCTTTGTCAGTGGCCATCTTGGGTCCTTATAAGCACCTTATAAGGACCCACCTTATAAGGGACAGGCATAAGAAAGAGTGGAAGAGAGTGAGAGCGATAATGTGGGCCTAGGGTAGAACCATACATATTGCCCATATGCTATCAAGGAAAGCTGTGGGAATTGTGACTGAATAGTAGGGTACTGTAGTTGATCCCTGTGTTTACACATAATACGTTTTACATACACCTGGCCAAGCTACCTAAAGGTTTTGGCCTTAGGAGTGGACACACATTAGTTCAGTATATGTGGCATGGGCCGCAGCATCACCTATCAACAATTGCAGTAAAGTTTAGTTAAGAGTAGATGGTAAAGTAGCCTGGTATTATTGTGGAAATAATTCTGCTGTTCTCTTGGTTATAACAGTCTATACCTGTGTGTGCCATTAGAACTCAACTGAAAGATACGGATACTTCCAGCCATCCATTTAAATCTTTAAAAATGTATATATTTTCTTTTGAACCACATCTGTCCTCATTTGGTTGTAGAGCCTAGAAAGCTGTTGTAATTGAGGTGTCTGAACTAATTACCAGCTTCTTGGATGAAGTTCCCATGTTGGCATAGTATGGCTACTTACCCTTGTCTTTTTCCATAAATGTGATACATAATTTTGTCATGAAGCATTATTTACCTTGCTCAGATTCAGATATTTTCAGACATTAAAATGAGGTCAACTGTTTCATAATGTTTTTAATTAGTCTGCACCTTATTAGAGATAAAACAATAGTGGAATTTACAGAGATGCATGGGAGGTGGCTTATGTGAAAGTGGTTCCCAGTAAAAAGGCTCCAGCCCACAAACTGGACCCAGTTCATTAGATTCAGTACTTTGCTACTGGATTGGTTGATGTCCCATCATTTTCCCAGCAGAATCAGTACAATCTCAGGTCCAGTTCTTGGTTGTGATGCAGCTAGAGTGTGAAACAGCCATAGGAACTTAAGTAACACTTATGTTCTGAAATGGCAAAAGTGCATTATATATCTGTTCATTTGTCCAATGGAATATTTCTACATTGAAAACAGCATTTTTAACAATAACAAGGACAGTTTGTCTCTACTTTATACGAATATTAGTTGATATCCAGCTTGATAATGGCTATTCGTCTATGTGGACAAAACAATAGAGCTGAGTCAGGAAAACCTGAGTGACAATGGGGAAAGAAAGTCTTTCAAAACACCATTTTATATTGGAGACAGAAAGTCTCCAAAATCCCCAAACCAAGGTTTCGAAAATGATACATCATTTAATTTACATCTGCATCAAAGCATTATTTTTGAATTCAAAATTATCTATGAAAAAACTGTTTGGGTGTATGTCAGCTACATTATAGAGATAGAAATTCATAGTACTGTCATGCACACATTGCAATGGGACAACAAACAAGTTGTTAAACTGTTCATTGTTCTTTATTTTTTTAGGTTTGTTTGCTTATTTTTGCTTAAAATGAAGTTCACATTTATTACATATTGTCTCCATTCTGGCATTTGCAGTCAAAATAGGAAGGTGTTTTATAAAACTTTCTTTTAACACTGTCATTTTTCTTTTAACACAGTCATTTTTCAATTGGTTTATACATTACATACAACACTCAGTGTTTCATAGCTTTGAAACATAGCCAGATTTTTTTGTTAAATATTGCTTACATTGGAACAGGGTACATTTACATATAAAAATAACCACATATTAATGTAATTCAAGTCATATTCATATATGAACTCCTCATATGAAATCCTTTTAAAAATATTTCTTTTGAACACTAAAGTCAAAACGTTGTATTACAGCAGGTGAGTGTTCCCTTTCCATGCAATGTCTCCAAAAAGCTGTTTTCGAGGAGAAAAATAAATAAAATGGCACTATGGGCTTCGCCACTCACTGCACTTTAAGGTTCCTTATAATTAAAAAAATGTAAAAAGAATCATATTACTATGAATTATAAAGTGTAACATTATTCCATCAAAAACTAAATTGCATGTTCTTTGAAATGAATATATTTTTCTGAGCACATAAACTACTTTAAGATAAAAACCAATAAAAAGTTCTGAATTATGTCTAGACTTTGCACACCTGGAAATTGCTATTAAAAACAAATATTATTTCAAAATGAATTATTATGGATAAGGTGTCACCACACTAATTCTGTTCAATTACCTGTATGACTTTGTTGTTTCCCGTGAAATATGGCGGAATGGTTAATTCATGTACTTTGTTTATTGAGGGGATTCAAAGCATGCACCACCAAAACACTAGCAGGGATGCGAGCAGGCCCAGAAAGGACCTGCTCACCACCGTGGCGGGGCTACTATTGCACAGGTTCGAGCTGCAGCACCTGTAGGTGAACCCCGACACGGCCGGGAACATCTGACTGAGGCGGGCGTTGTCGCAGTCTGTGTACCGGATGCATCGACGGATGGTCTTCCCTCCTGCACGGAAGGAAAATGTAAGTTTGTTTAACTGGCTTCGTTCTGGTGATGTGAATGCATTTTCTATGAGTTCTTGACGAATTATGAATAGATGGCAGTATAAAATAGGATGATCCCACCTCTTTCACTCAGTGAGAGGCAGGCATCCTCATATGTGCAGTCTTGAACATTTGAACAGCGTCCAGAGTAATCAGAGCATTTATAGCACTGAAGGGCTGACCCTAAAAATGAGAAAGAAAATGAACACATGTTTGAGGCCATTCTCTCACTGGGGCTAAAATTTTGTGATCTGAAGTTGCAGTAAGTATATGCCCTGATTAAAATATTGCATGCACTCAGAAGAAAACGTTTTTTCTAGCACCTTCAAAGGTTCTTCATTTGTCATGCTGGGGGAACTCATAAAGGATCTTCATAGATACTGATATTTTAAAGGGTTTCTTAATATGACCCACAGAATCAGTTGCTATAGAGAACACAAACAAAATTCATATCAAAGAAGAACCCTTAAGAGTTCTTGGGTCAAACTTAGAAACTTTTCTTCCTAGGAGCATGGAACAGAGACCATACATTGGAAGCCTATATTTACCATTTTCCATCATTGTAAAATGGTATCATGAAAATAATTTGTCATAATTTGTTGTGAATGTCAATAAAATACCTTTGCTGAGGAGAGAATCAGTGTAATCATATAAGGTGTAAGACAGCATAATTATTATGATAAATGTATGCTAACTAATAAATTACCCATCAAAATTATATTGCGTAAAGATCACTTTTTTGTCCAAACTGAAAGTAGGAATCATTTTACTCACCCAAACTAAACATTGCAAGACAGAAAACCAAGCCTATTGTCAGCGAGGTATTCATTTTTGCTGTTGCTTTGTTTCACCTTTTCCTAGGAAAGAAACGTATTATGATGTTTATATTTTATGAAAATATTTAATGTAAAATTTTGAGGCTGATAAAATGAACATAAAACACACTGTACGTATATGTGCAACAAACTGGGCTTCCTTCCCACGAATATCTTGAAGACGCTGAATATAAATAAGCAGATGAAATGGCTTTTAGATGTGCAAAAGAGATATCCGCAGGAACAGATATAGCCTACTTGTTAGTCGCGTCGCCACAGAAGGACAAAAAAGAATATCACACGAATCAGTATGTTAGATCTACTTAAAAAAAAACATCTCTTTGTATCTAAAACCTATTTTGTAGATTAACAACCGATTATTATTCAAAACCTCTGCGCTTTATTGAGAAAACGGATGGCAATACAATAGCAATACAGAAATATTCCTCACCAAGCTTATAAAAAAATTTACCGTTAACCGTTACAAATTAAATTAACTAAACCGCGGTGGGTTTCCTGATAACGTTGGATTTTAGGGTTAACGAGTGTGTTTAAGAGATTCTTAAGCAACGAACGTCCTCTCGTTAAGTGGGTTCCCCAAGCACAATAATTAACAGTTCCACTAAGAGTAACTTTGAAAAGAGCTTCTTTGCCAAACGCGAACTCGCTAAAGCATTTGTAGTTCATAAATGGATGCTGCGAGGTTAACGTCACTCGTTTTAACCAATCAACACTGAAATACATTGTTTTAAAGACACGGTGTTAACGTCATACTAGAAATAAATTGATTCTCTTTTTAAATTGAGTGTCTTTTTAAACTACATAAGCCTAAAGTGTACATGAATAAAAAAAAAAACAATTAAGAAAATGGTAAATAATTAAGTAAAACTCATTTCACCCTGTCTGCTCATTTCATTGTTATTCAATCAAGAGCCTGATTGCTTCAATAAATTGGAGTGTGTCAACGTGGTGTCTGTCAATCGGTCATGAGGCGGAGAAGGACACGCAAGTCAGCTTTTACAAGGGAGAAAATCGTCATCTTGATGAAATTGAACGTAAGAAAGATTTCTGTTTACTATTGTTTATTACTGTTTTCCAAGTCCTTATTTATAAGATTATACAGGATCAGCCATTTTATTATTAATAAAAAGTAATTACATGATCATTTTCTACAAAATCAAAATTACTACAAACAAACGCAGTACTTACAAAATCCTTGGTCAAACGGCAGCAAGCAAACTGCGCCTATCCTGAAGTCAACTCTCTTTTTCCGTGCTTGTTCAATTGACACAATAGTTGTCCTTCTAAACCGCGCCTCTTTTTCGTCGTCATGGAAGTTCCTGCCCATGAGCTCCTACCAGCCCCGGTGTATTTGTCGAATTATATTTATATAAATATCTTTGTGTATATATACATATGATTCCGTATCACACATGGGTGGATAATTTGACTTGAAATGTGTCAAGAATCACTCTTGTCAATTAAACAAACAAGTCAATAAACAAAACAATGATACATATGTATCAAAATTTTATCAAATAAGCCTACAAAGAAAATTACAGTGAAAGAGCAGTATTTCTCCAAGAGACATGAAATCGTAAGTTCACATATGTTAAATTCTACTGCCACCAATAAGATCACTTTTTCACATGTGGAAAGTCCACAAATACGATATTAACATATATTTTGTAAAGGATGTTATTTGCATGCAGAAAGGAATATTGGGTAAAATTGTATTAGAATAGTGCTAGGGTACCATCAGTAAAACAACAGTCTATGTTATTTTTAAGTTAATATGTGCAATGTATATTCAAATTATGTGTGTATATTTGTATTTGTTAATATATTTCACACCATGTAAATGTTAAAACAAAAAACTTCTAACGTTAAAGATGGAGTCCACAGATCAGTGCAATTCAAGTGTCCATTACCAGAGACTGGAGTTTGCAGAGAATCCATTTCTGAGTTTGAATGCATTGTTTCTCTCAGCCTTGTCAGGCAGACTAGTTATGCTAAGGATTTTGCCCTAGCATCTGTTGTCATAGTCATTCAACATAGTCCCTGGCCTCATCAAATCAGGTATGAAAATCAAGTTTTTCTGCCTTCGCCAAAATTGTTCCCACCAACAAAAAATTAGTGTACTGCCTCCTCTCCTGCTGTTTTCAATACTCTACAAGTCTTTGAAGATGTGTAAAGGAAGTTCAAATGTTGCCTTGACCACTGCAGAATCTATATCTTTGTTTATAAACTGTTTAATTTTCTCCATCCCGTCAGGTTTATTTTAATGCATGATTTACCAAATAAGTGTTACAAAGTCATCATATGGAATTAGGACTCTATTATTTTAAAGGAGGTTGTTTAACAAGAAATAAACAAGGTTATTTTAAGGCAGAGACTCAGCGTTGCAACTCAGACACTTGTATTATCTGTGACATCGAAATTGTGAAGATAGAAGGACAGGAAATAGAAATGAGGCAAATATTCCTACTTCCATTTTTGACTCAGTGCCTACACATGATTTATTGCCTCTCAGAAATCTAATCTGTAATTTGAATATTTCAGTTTTATAGGGCTGGAAAAAAAATAGAAAAATGTATAATATCATATAATTAATCAACCCTTTTTTTTCACAAGCAAATTGGCTAAGAGCAACCATTCTTCCTGTGCAATGACTTGTAGGCCAGTGAATACGTTCTGCACAAAACACACTACAGGAGGAGTAGTGCTGTGTATAGGAGAGGCAGAACTCTCATTTTGATTAGCTTGTTGCACAGTAATGCGAGGAACCCTCCCTGATTTGAAGTCGCCTGACCCTGGCAAGAACAAAGCCACTTATTTTTCACAATTGTGAAGCTGCACATATAGTTAGCAAATGAAATGGAAAACATTATGTGTCAAACCTTATATTTGCCTTGGATATAGGGTTAGTTCTGTGTCCAAGACGAGTGCCTTTCCTAAGATACTCTTAAACCATCACCAAACTAAACACAAATCGGTGTCTATACTCCATCCTGAATATTGAGTTAGCAATGAATCCTTATCATCAGCTAATTGCTTAAATGAGGTGTATTTAAACCAGTTTTGATCCAAATAACAGAACCCTCAGCCTAAGCCCTCTGGTTTATTTAATATTTCTGAGATATTTAATATTTCTGATGTGTATATCAGCAGCTGTTTTCTTTAAACCCCAACAGAATTTAACTCAGTTTTTGGATCTTATCAAAGCAGATAAACAGTTCATATTGATTTTGTGAATCAAATGTATTTATCTTTTCAGGGTGGGTTGTCTGTGCAAATTAGTGCCTTTTGACATGCTAGTCCTCCAATTTGAAGTTGACTTAGAAATTATATGGTTATTTTGCTATATTTTTCAATTTTAACACATCAGTTTTATGAAGGTTTGAAAAGCAATGAACAAAAATGTATACTTGGAAGCAGGCAGGGTTTGCTAAATTTTAAAACTGATGTGAAGTCATGTGATGTACTGATCCTATATTTTGAAGCTTTCCTTCCTTCATAATAAGTGGCACAGAGAGAGCTTTCCATTGGCGTGGGTATTGGATTGCTTATGATAAATTGACAAGGAGACTATTGGTCATCGAGCACAAAAGTTATTTTTGTGAGAGCTTTCATTTTCCCCATGCAGCTGGAGTCAACAAAAGAAATACTGTGTGTCAGTGCCCACTGGTGTACTGCACTGCCGTTCTCTTTGGCACCAAAGCATAGTCCTCGCATCATTGGGCCTCTTGTGCTATTATCTTACCAGATTACAGTGATAATATTTCGCCACCAGTTTCTTTTACTTGATCTGAAATGTAACCGCTAATCATGCGAATTGGGGACAGGAATGATATCTTATGAATGATACGTAGGCAAGGAAAATGTTGATTATTATTTCAGTGAAAATATTTAATTTACTGAAAGTAATGCAATTAAGCTTTTGAATGTGTCACACCTAATGAGAAGAAGTGTATAACTCTGTGGAAATGATTGTCCAAGCATTTTTATAATAATTTATATGAATTATTTATTTCCATTATCATGTTAAATACTCCTTAATGATACTTTAAAATGGCATGTGTACCTTTATCTGGACCCCAGAGCACAATGTGTAAAACAGCATTCTGTAAGTATGATAATACTTGTTGTTCTTCTTCTTCTTCTTCTTCTTCTTCTTAATAATAATAATAATATTAGTCATTTAATTTACAGTAAACCTAAGGATGCTAAGTCCAAAGTGGAAATAAAGGACAAAACAAATTTCAGCTATGATCCATGAGTCATTCAGAAAAGTAATAGTTGCCATGGTGGAACAATGTAGCAGTGGTCAGTCCTTACAAAGAGGACTTTAGCGCTGGTTGGCAAAGAATACAGATATGCTATACTGCTAATAAAGAGCTTTTGTTCCTCCAATTAAAGCGCACATTTGTATGAGAGAAGCAACCATTTTTTTCTGAAAATTCAGCAAATGAAAGGCTGTCATCTTGAAGTCATTTTAATTATGAGACTTGTTTGTTTTGTTGAAATAGAAGATAGCAAAGGGATTACAGATAAATGTGTACATTTTATTTTGAAAAGCCTTGTGTATTTATAGTTTTCTGGTTGATTAACATTTGTGAAGTCAATATTCATCATAATATTTAAACACCTACTTTTGGAGGCTGTCACATTGTGAATTTCCAGCACACTGTCATAAGGACAAGAGTATACGAAGACTGTTGTACAATTCTGGCCATGAATAACAGGCTAATTGTTATGCTATTTCATGAACTTTTAAATTGAATAATTTGTGAATTTGACATATTTTACAATATAGGGCTGCCTCCAATTTCAGAACCTAAAAAAATCAATCTTCTACAGTTGAAAAAGAGCTACAGTATATTTTAGCACAGCTGACATTTTTTTAACCTTTTCTGACCTCTTAAAAGACAATGATCTCCTGGAAAGTAGTGGAAAACAAGGATAGTATAACATATAGGCCCAGAACTTCACATTTCCTGACAAAGTACAGCAGAACATTATTTGTTTTAAATTCCAAATTCCACACTGAGTGGGAATATGATGCTTTTTCCAAGTTGCTTTTAAAGGATTCTGAAAGTCTACCGAAACTTTACTGTGGAGCAGATCTTTGACCCTATTTCAATGAGTGAGTGTAATGCAGCATAAGCTTTCCCAGACTCCCTGAGGGTCCGAAGCAGTGAATGAATATACAAAGAAAGGAAATGAAATGAAGTCAGTTTTATTCATAAATATTCTGTTCACATTAAGTGATTATAATAAATCAGTAGGAGCAAATCAGGTCACAATATTCCCAGCCAAATAATTTCCACAACAGCACACTCCCAAAAATAGGTCAGTAATGAAAACACTCTTCTTTAAAGTCAGTCTCCAACAATAAATCCAGTCACTCTTTTTGGACAGGCTTCATAATACAATCATTTAAATACCCATGACATTAAAATACGATCTTTGAAATTACTTTGAAGTAGGTATTGATTGTTCTGACTTCATAATAAGCTAAATATACCAGTGAACTACAGCATGCCAAGTCACATTCCATAAGCCCTCTATTATCTGCTCCGCAGTAACTGAAGGAAATAAAAGGGCAATGTCCGTTTAGCTGATTCATCAACACAATTATGTCTCTGTCACTCTAAAACTTAAACCCATCAACAAGCACAACCAGTCTAATTTTCTGTGTCTCCCAAAATTGTTTAGTACCTCAGACTAAGTAGCTGAAAACATTTAAAAGAAAACATTCAGCAGTTTAGCTCCCATGAATGTCATTTTACCAATTAAAAAAGATGTTATAAACCCCTTGGGTAATTGTAATGACTTCAACTCTTAACAAGTGAGGAAAAAAGACTCAACACACAGTGCTTACAAATGCTTTTCTCCATTTGGAGAGCTTGCAGCCTACATTTAGCTGCTCTAATTTCCACTTATGCAACCCCCAGCTTCCCATACTGATCGCTCCCCATCAATATAACACACACATGTCCCACCATCTGTTCACACTCCCCCCCTCGCTCCCCACTGCTTGATCATTAATCCCAATGAACTGTTCCTCTCACATAACGTTCAACCAATGATACTGCTTCTTGACTTATAGCTAGGCTGTACAGCTGTTAATGCATCTCTAAGAATAGCACTGTTCAGGGATTCTGAGGCTCTACTGATTCTGAGGGATTCTAAGGTTAATGGTCCACAAACCTATATTCTACCCACCGTTTTCCCACTGGAGTTTGTGGGTAGGTGGTGCGGATTAGAATGCTTCCAAGCCAGGGTTTTCTTGGACCTTAATTTTCCCACTCTCTCTTAAATAACAAGCTGTAAGGACTACTGAAATGGGAAATGACAGAGACAAATGTACTGATAACCTGAATATAAACAGCAATAATGTAAAATTTACTGAGGTTATTGTCATCCAAAGTGAGTAAGCTGAAGACTCCTTTTCCAGAGATTCAGGGAGGGTTCTGGGAACAATATCCTCTTATTATGCTGGTGCATGGTGTTCACCCCATTGTTTTCCTCACCCTCCATATCATCCAGGACAGAGAAAGCCTACGGTCTCCTCAATGGTGAAGAATCCTGATCACACTCCAAGCCAGCTTGGCCCAATAAATGAAGTGGTTAGGTTCCCCTAATTTTTGACATTCCATATCTTGTGTCTTTACAGCCGCTTCAGTTTCACTTTATCTGTCTGGCAATGCAGGCATCAACGGCAATTTAATCAGTGCAACATCCCACTCTCTCGGCTGCCTGCTTCCTACTTGCTCATCTTTTATGCTGCAAACAGTTCTGTCCCTTATAAATGAGTCCATGCAGTTTATGCCTCTCCTAAAAACAGTGGTTCTTCATACAGACCTAGACTAGCTGCCCTATACTTCTATACAATATCCTGGGAGAGAGGACTGGAACACAGTCTGCAGGCATCAGCTGCATAGTCCATCTGTTTCCGTGCATGGCTGTGACCCTCATGGAGTCTTTCTTGGTGCTGCTGAATCAAATTATTGCACTACATTATATTATGTTCATTTGACAGATATTCATTTCTAGCGCAACATACAATGTGGAACTATCTTTGCTACACTGAAACTCCTCTTGCCCTGCCTCAAACATGTTATTCAACAGCAGACTGTCTCCGCATAAAAAATATGTAATATAGCCTGTAATGGCATTCTCCGCAAAACTTTAAGAAAACACTATGTATGATAATTGCTCTATCTGCATTTTCTTCTACAAAGAAGGTGTAGCACAGACCACATGGAGTGAAATGCAACTCATATGATGTACCATTTGGGTATCCAAAGAGACAATTAAATTGTGATATTGCACATGATTTTCTGTTTTCTGTGGTTCTTTGTCCAGCTTATAAGTGATACATGGTGTCAGATTAAACTATTATTAAAAAAAATGTAACAGTCACAATGTCATGTCTCTGTCTACAAGGAAGTCTTTCCAAGAACTGGAAGATCTGGATACAAATGTCTTGGTTGTATTCAACTGTGAGCAGCATAGCCAAGACATTGGAAAAAGGTCAATATCCACATTCCTGCATGTTGTGAGAGAGAAGTCAACCAAAGTTTGCAATGTATTTGAGTTTTGAGATACAGAGGAAACAAGACTGCTGTGCTGAAACAATAAATTCCAAAGGGAAATCTGATTTAATGTCTGCATACACTGAATTATCAGCATAGTCTATTGATGTTATTAGTTTGAAAAATTGTATGATTCTTTTGTAAGGGGCAGAACATGACCACAAAAAAATATCCAGATTTTTGTCACACTTGCAAAGCAAGCTGAAAGAAATATCACTTGTGTGACTTGAAAATGTGTTAAACTCAGAGTCGCCAAAATAAACTGCATGCAGGTGTACAAATTGAGTAAAATGGAGACATTCATAGGAGACATTCACAGCTGAAATTGGCTGAGAAAATGAAACACATTTGTACAAGATGTAATGACTACGGAAATGGAAAATGAGAGAAAAATACACAATTATCCAGAAGACAAACATTCAAACTTCAAATTCAAAATGGTCTGAGAAAAGTTGAAAAAATGTACTTGCAAGCTTTTTCATTTTTGGCCATAAGATGTCGCCAGTGGATCAGAAATCGCTTACATGGCTGTGCCAAGGGCAAAAACAAAAGAATGAGCTCAGAACATTGAGAAACAAAATATTATTTGGACAGATGTCAAAAAATAGCCATAGTAAAAAAGAATATATGATGTTCATGTCAAAGACAATGATATACTGCACTACTACTAAAATACTTTGTCTGCTTTTTCTGGACAGTAATGTTTGAATCAAGTTAATTAAAAAATCTTTTCTGTCCCAGTAGAGACTTAGGTTTGCACCCAAAATCATAAAATGCATGAACCATTAATGACATTTAACATACACAATGCAATGAAAAGCAATACATGACAGGTTTTTCAGGTGTTGGTTTATAGTTGGTTTGGACCAAAACACTCTACTCATCAGATCACCTTAAATATCTTATCTTTTAAGTAATACTTAAATAATCATTTAATTATTATAATTGCCTCTTTTGGTCATTGCCACATTCTTTTATTTTAATTTGTCATCGAATATTTAATTCGACAAATATGCTGGTCTGACCTGTAATCAGCGCGTCAGTGAGACTTTTACTTTGAAATTTATGAAAATGAGTCAACCGGAAGTTTTATGGAGACTCCCTTCTAACCTCGCCCACATGATACATTTTAACCGGATGCACTTCATTTGACAAGACTCGTTTGTCGGTTTCGCTAAGCTTTTGTGTTGCATATGGCAGTGTGGCTTTGTACAGCGGTCCGAGAATAGCGCAACGATGGGTAAGAAAACACGAACGGGAATAGGGCGTAGGACTATTTTACAGCTTTCGCCTTCAGGACCTCGCAGTTTAGCGGCTGGAGGAACTAATGCCAGAGAAGAGGCAGTATGTTCAGGATCTGATGGTGAGAAAATTAAACATGTCCGTGTTTTTGCTTGCTAACTATATTTCGATGCGGAATGACGTGGCTTTCCATGTATGTTAGCCTTCCTAACAGGCTTTGAAACACAGGCCCTACGTAAGGTGCGTTGTTTGAGCTCATCTTAATCAGACCGGTTTAATTGTGAATGCAGATTTATTCAGGTAAAATGTGCAAGGTCGCTAGTTTGTCTCTAGTCAGGTTAATATGCATAGCTAGCTGACATTAGCTACACCGAACGCTGTATCGGAAGCGTTCCGTTTCCGTAAATTCTTGCCTTTGTAGATATGAGCTTGCTACCTAGCTAGCCGCTCTTGGATGTCGCCTTGTCGGTTGTTGAGTGGGCTAACGTTGGCTAACTCGACCATTTATCAAACATGTAGCGTTAACACAGCTACCGGATGTTAACGTTAGCTACTTTGTAGCTGTCAATGTTACATGATTCAGTCCTGGAATTCAACTTCTACGCAATGTAGCTAAGCTAGAGACGACTAGCTACATGTTTTACTGTGTTTGTTGGTCATAATTGGTCGTTTGCTAACCTAGCGTGGTTAGCTAGCAATGTTAGTTCACTAGCAACCGCTAAAGAAGACACATAAGTAATGTTGCAGCAATATTTATTTTTGTCATAAATGTTATTCCAATAATATTAGCTAGCTGGCATTTGACTAACCGTTGTGTTAGACCGCCCAAATTAGCGTTTGAACCTCTGTGTTATGCAGGGAATAATAAATCGTCTCTAAAAACCTTTCTGTTGTGCGGATTTTACCAGCAGTTCTAGGCGGCTAATGGTGGGAGCCTGGAACTGTAGCACCGATCTGTTGCAGTGAGAAACGGATAGTTTAACAGTTTAAGGCCGTGATTTGTATTACTTCTGGTCGAAGGCAAGAACCACAGGTGCGTAGGCAGTCCTGTATTCTACGGATTTGTTGTCCAAGTGTTATTGGGAGAGATTGTAAGTGGAATTAATAAATGAAGGTTGTATATGGATATGTTTCTGCCGCTTTGACTGTAGACGTTGGTATTTAACGTTGCATTATATCGAAAAGATATGAAACCTGCCACGCTTACAGGGTATCAGCAGACGTACACAAGCAGGAGAAGGCATTGATTTCAACGCTCATATTTGTTCTGCCCAAATTTAAATCTGCCTAAGGAACAATGTACATCAGAAATCTCTGAAGCAATATTGTGTGTGTGTGTGTGTGTGTGTGTGTGTGTGTGTGTGTGTGTGTGTGTGTGTGTGTGTGTGTGTGTGTTTGTGTTGGGGGGGGGGGGGGGGGTGATGGTGTCATTTTATGGTGTGCCCTTGGTGTGGTAGGTAGGTCAATTCACTTTAACTGTGAAAGGTGTTAATGGTATTTATGTGAAATGTCAGTTTGGTATAAAAATATTTTTTAAAATTGTATGATGTCAAGTGAATGCACCCCTAAGATATGCTGATGTAGCTAAAAGCATTGCATTTGGTGATTGGTAAGCAAGCATTGGGGTGAATCTTTGACACCACAGAATGGGTGCCTGAAAGTATTTTGAAAAGGAATTGCGATTGAGACATTTCAAAATGGCTACCTATTTTGTTAGGAATTTTGGTGGAAGGCATTTAAATTACATTTTAAAAGCATGTAATTTGACACATTTGGTATGATATGGTGATGATTAACTAAGCTGAAACCCAGCTTGGTCCAACTTTTCTTTCTTGATTGTTTTGACTGGCTTTGTCATTGCAAGTGCCCCTTTATTATAATCAGCCTTAGCTTTGTTTCAACGCTTTATTCCATCATTAAAGGCAGCCATTCTGTCCCTTCCACACCATTGTTCTTGACAGGCATCAAAGCACCCTGAAATCTGCTATTTCAGTCTGGATGTATTCATGGTTTTGTTAATGCCAACCCCTCTTAGCTTGTTTTCATACAGTGCATTGAGCTCTTTGAGTCTGAGGATGTAGCTTCCACTTTCCTCCATCTTCAGACTATTCTTAAACTGAAATTCAGCAATCGCTAAAGCTTGAATGAAGAATCTCCTGTCACTCAATCTGTTGTGCGCTTGCATGAGTACGTGTTTTTGTGCTTTACAAGACATTTAATATGGTTTCAGATGCCACGCTTAAGCCAGCTTCAAGATTCATTATGAAATGTTGATGTGGCTTTTATATCTCTGAGGTGCAGAGAATTCAGATTTTATCTTTTTGCAAGGACAAAAATCGGTGCTTCACATCACCATCAACTGTGTCCTGATTCCCTTTCCTAAGGTTTGGATTGTTTTGCAGTTTCTTAATTTAGAAGGTGCAGGTTATGTATATTTTGTTTGGGAAATAGCAGTGCATGTAATCTTATTGATATTTAACCATTAGTCACAGGGTTTATTGTTAGATCCAAACTGTGTGAATACATTCTGTGTGAATACATACGGTCACTCATGCAATTAAATATTTTTAACTACAAATGCAGTTCATGGTGCTCTGTTATATAGCTACTTCAGTAACATGGCAGTGAGCCACATGAACAGGTAGAGAAAAAAATAAAATTGCAATGTCTCTGTAACCATTGGTCTGATGAGCAATCGGGACAGTGCAGATTGGGAGAAGGATAGTCTGTTTGGTTTACACTAAACTTGCTGGACCAGTCCTACCTTTTATTTTCTTTGTATGTTCTGGTGTGATGCTTTTTATCACTCAGATTGAAAGCCACGTATACAGCCCTTTCTCCTCCTGGAACAGATAGCAACCATAATATTAATGTTAAGAACCATGGGAAGTTTTCATGGCCGGAGAAGGTCATTTGTATGACTCATGAATATTCATAGAAAAGACCTATGTTTATATAAAAGAACAGCAACAATGATGGCAGCAACAGTCATAAAACACATCTCCAGTGATGAAAATGTTCTAAACAAATTTGTGATAGTATGAATTTTGTGGCTTAACTAATATGATAATCTGTAGGCTGTTACAAAACTGCCATTTCATGAGCAATGGAAAAGTGGTTGCTTAGATTCAAAGAATTCTAATCTTGTACAACAAAACCAGTCCCCAGCTGAAGGTTTTGTTAAAAAAGAGATGTGTGGATGAAGGTATTGAGTCCTTTTACATATATAAACGCTTGTTAAGCCCAAATATCATTAGCCAGCCACATGAGAAGATAGATCTGGTAAATTTGATATTTTGACTCAGCCATGAGGCCCAGTGTTATTGATGGTGTGTATGTCAGTGTAATGAATTACAGGCTATATTGTAGTTATTGTAATTGTTTCTTGTGGAAATGATCATTTGAAGTTGTGTCTCTGAATTTCAGATGAACAAGAAGCAGGCGGCGATGGACCTTCGCACATCTCTCAAGATGCAAGTTTGGACACAAGGACCCCAGCTGTCAAGGCTACAGGTGAGCCCCACGTGTGTAACCGGAGTGTAATACATATTAAAGAATACAAAAATAGCTACTGTTGTTCTGAGAAAAGATGGTTAAGGTCTGTACCACATGGAAGAATTTATATTTAATTAGCTATAGAAATTAAATTAATTTGCTCACCATTAGGTGAGAAAAGAATATTTTCTGGATTGGTGTCTCTTCCACTGTCACTGTACAGTCAGAAATGATGCTTATTGGTTACCTAGCAACACATGAAACTAAGGGTTAAAAGCTTGACATTCATTTAATCATCAATATTAACTTAGACTGATGCCTATATATTTTTGATTATTTTGTCACCTTCAATCCAGGTACCAGCTATTCAGCATCTCTAAAAATATGTTAGCGCTCTGTTAATTTACAATCTTTCATACAAAAGTTCTGACCTGAGAGTAGGTGGTGTAGACCATAACCAGGTCCTAATTAAAAGATTAATGCGTATGATGATGGCAGATCAATTGAGGTGGTGAGAAACAGTAATAAATGTGGTTTTTTTGACGCATTACCTTTTCTATACGGTTCGTTGGTCAGAGGGCTTGTCCCTGCTTGGAGCCTACGAAGACAGCGATGAAGAGGAGGAAGTGGCCTCCCAGCCTCCCGCTGTAAATGCCAAACTAAACCAGTCTGCCGACATCGACAGCACGCTCGCCAATTTTATGGCCGTGAGTATGGTACCTCCTAATGTTCATTTGTATGTGTTCAATTTCTTGTAGTGTTTGAGAATGAAGATTGAAATATGTACATGAATGCGTTTGCTGTATTTTTGCATAAAATTTGCATGTTTGTGGCTGCGCCGACAGGAAATAGACGCAATCACTACGCAGCCAGCGCAGTCGTCTGACGAGCCTGCAGCAGACCCATCGGCCCCAGCTGCAGCCCCAGCCCCCAGCCCCACCCCACCCCGCCCTAACCCCAAAGAGCAGACTCACGCCCACGCACAGAACGGACAGGAGGAAGGAGCTGCTGGGGCGGAGTTCCAGTATGACACGCAGTACTCCTTAGCTGGAGGTGGGTGCTGGAGTCCTTTGTCTGGCCCTTGATTTGCATTTCATTTGTTTGCTTTCATTTCAGGCTCTGTCTTTTATTGTACTCATTTGCTACCCACATAATCTTCCTGAATGATAATGAGACAGTGTGACGTAAGTTTTAAATCAAACTGCTTTGCTTTGCTTGTAAAGGAAACATTTATGTTGTCAAAGGTATGTGACAATGGGAACATGATCTCAAAATTTGGTGGTTACACCAGCAGCATTCAGGAGGAATGACTTTCCATTCACCATATACAGCATTACATTAATTAAAATTGCTCATGATTATCCAGTCAGGGGTGTTTTTGACAACACAGTCAAGTAATACCACAGGAACATCTGAGAGGCTTCTCCCATTGAATATATGAATGAATATGTTCTGTTTGTGCTTGCTCATTGGTTCCAGTGGGTGTTGAGATGGGTGATTGGCAGGAGGTGTGGGACGAGAACACAGGCTGTTACTACTACTGGAACACTCAGACCAACGAGGTTGCCTGGCAACTGCCTCACTACCTGGCCCACCAGGTACAGGGCCTGCAGCAGTACGTAGACAGGTGTGTTTAACATTACACCCATGCGTCTGCAGTCATAGTGGTAAAGGTCATGCTGTGTCGAAATGTGATCTAACCTCGTAATATATCTTGGTTTGTAGTTCTGGTGCGACTGTGAATGGCAGCAGCGTCCAGCAGAGCTCTGCATTTTATCCTGAGCAGAATACAACTTCCTTCACTGGATCTGCATCCAGGAGGGAGGTGAAAAAGGTTAGTTACCCTAGTTTGGTCGCACTTTGTGGTTTTACTCATAGAACTGAAGAGGTTGAGAAAAGCCAGTCAGCTGAATGTAGTGTAGACCTGGAAGCAGCAGTCTATGCAACCTTTTCAATTCCAAAACATTAAGCCCAAATGTTGTCACACTTTCCTGATTAAGGAAAACATAAAAACATTTCTAATTGAACAAGAATACAGTCAATTGCTATATGGTGAGGTCCACTTGCCTCCTGCAGTGTGTGACTGTTGATCATTTATTGTGGCAAAGGACTTGTTAATAATAGTGTATTTTTCCCTCATTATTGTTGTGACAAATCGCTCATGTTGTTAAATATAATTTATTGGCAGTTAATGCACATATTGAATGGTAGGAATATTTCAACTATTGTCATCGCTCTCTATGTAGAATGCATTCCGGGAGTTAAGACGTATTTTATTGTGTGCTTGTGGTGTCTCACCACCAGGAGGTGATAGAGAGCGTGGTGGCACTGACCAATGAGAAGGAAGAGCAGAGGGGTGTGGCAGCATCTCTCTTGGACCCGCTCATCCCTGCAGAGGTGAAAGAGGCTGAGGAGAGGTGGAGGAAGAAGCTGCTCAGCCTGGGGGAGGAGGGCCCCGAGGGCAGGCAGGACTCCGAGGGAGAGGGAACCCGCCCTGGGTCTCCCGTCCCCGGGGATTCAGATACCCACTCACAGGGGAACCACCGCAGCAGGGCACAGTCGCCGGAGAGCTCCGAGGCAGAAGAAGAGGAAGCCGAGGAGGACACGATGGAGCTGGAGCTAGCATTGGAGCGGAAGAAGGTATGCAATGCCCACATTACTGTTACAGCCATCTGGTATGTGTGGACAGTATTCTGTTCTCATCAGTATTTAATATCACTAAAATGTTCTCTGCAGTGAGCTAAACATCCTTTCATTAGAGTTGACAAAAAGTGTTGGCATCACATATGTAATTAATGGTTAACTTGTTGGACCTTCTGTTAGCTCATGGAGTAGAGGCACGCAGACTGGGTGCCATTTCCGGCTATGGCTAGAGGCCCATATTGCCAAGGCAACAGCTGATCTCACCTCACATGGGACAGCAGCGGGATAAGTCAATAACAGTCATTAAGTCTCATCACTCTGAAGTCCCTTCTTGGCAAGCAGGGCACCTGCAAGTATATGAACCGTGTTTATGCCAACATGTTCTTCTTATGGCATACATTTAGAGGGGTTCGGATATAAATTTCTGACCAATTATTTGGGACAAGAAAATTGTCTCTTTGATTACATTTGCAAACGCATGTAAAGTTGGTATTCCAGCGTTACACAGGAATGCTATTGCAGGTTTGTGAAACTGTCCTTCAGCGGTACTGTGCAGTAGTGACGAGGTCCCTCCCTTTTATGGCAGGCGGAGCTGCGGGCCCTGGAGGAGGGCGATGGCAGCGCGGGGGGCTCCAGCCCCTGCTCAGAGACCAGCCAGGACGGGGCCCGGGGTCCGCTCCAGAAGAAGGCCAAGTGGAAGACCAGCTTCCTGCATGCGCCCAGCCCGGACTCCAACAGCCGTGGCTCGGACAAGATGGGCCGGGACGCCCCCGAGCTTCCAGACACAGGTGAGGACCAGGGTGGAGGAGAATAATTAATTAGAGTTTGCTCATCAAGTTTGGAGACTAGGGTAGCCGGTTGTGGTGGTTTCACACATTTAGGGGTGTTCACAAGAAAATGGATTAGACCTTGACCTACATGTACCAGTGAAAGGCCTATGTGGATGCAAAGTCTGCTTCAGCTCAGCACGAAGGAATGCTCATGGTCATATGCCATTAATCACATTACTGTGCAAGTTTTTAGTTCAGGTTTTTTAGTGTTTGTAGTCGCACTTGACCCTCGAGGGTTAGACTGGGGCCCTCTTCCTGAATTTCCCCTTCATTCCAGGTGTGTTTGCAATAGGGGCATGAAAGTGTGGAATGTTGTTCACCAAGGTTGTGTCTACTTGTGCGCTTGAGAATGTGCGGTTAGACTGAAAGTATTTTCCACGAGTTGACAAAGCAGTTTTCAGTTTTACTTTTGGTGTACTAATCAGCCATTTACTCTGTCCTTGTGTGGCATAACAATGTTGCTGTCCTTTTGAATTCTTTTTTTGGAGTTGGTTTTAAAAGCCATGTGTATATACTACTGTTATCCATACATTTATTGTACATTGCAGTTTATTTTATGTATATTATTGTATTCATTTCTTTTTGGAATGTTTCTATTTTGGACCGCAAAGTGATGTAGTGAACGGGGATTATAATGCATCACATTAATCAAATGATGTTAGTGCATAGTCTATTTAAAAACAAGCACTTGATTGACCTGCCTTTATGTGCAGCACATTCCAAAGCCCTGGAGAAGACAGCAGATGAGCATCAGATGGAGACAGAAGAACTTGCAGACAAGACCAAACTCAGACCCGACTCAAAGGAGGAAGAGGAAACCCCTGAGCTCAAGGTATTATATCTTGCCATGTATACACATACAAAGAGTGTATATTAAATATCTACCAAAATGAAAAGGTCTAGTAGCTAATCCTGATTTTAACAAGAATATAATAATTAATACTATTTACTAATGTACTTCAGATAAAGATGTCTCAGAATCAATATTTTTTATGTGCTTGAAGTGGTTGAAATGTAGATAAATGTTGATGTAATCACTGCGAGATGAAGGGGTACAATACCTCCAGGATGCGGCAGCTTCTAATGAGCTGGAAAAAGAAGAAGCAGAAGCATTACTTTCAAAACCATCAATGTTTTCAATCTGTTCCTGTTTACCTTCCTCAATTCACAAAGAATTTGACGGATAATCAATACCTTTACGTTTAAATAAATGTAATGTTTATTGATTTTGTGATAGCATTGTTGTCGAAGCATTTGTTATACTCACAGATTATCGGTTTGTGGATTATTGTTGATTTCATCTAATATGCTAAAATAACATCACTTACCCCTGTCAATCATTTATAGATTGTTCAAATATGGGCAAGGTATATATTATTTGGGAGAATTCGCTTTTAACCTTTGCACAAATTCAAAGAATTTTGTCTCCAGTATATTTGTAGGTATGTATGTTTTGTTCTTGGAGCGTTTTGCTTTAATCCGTTTGTTTTCTCAGTTCCAGATAGGAGAACTTGCCAACACTTTGACCAGTAAGATGGAGTTTCTGGGAATTAACAAAAAGGCCATCTCGAATTTCCAACTCTTGCTGTTACAGACAGAGGTAAGAGAGTCTTCTCTGCTCCTCTGTCACCTCTTCACGATATTGAATTGTTCTGTTAGATCGAGAATGTTACCTTCCCATCCTAAAAGGCTTGATACTCATGGCAAATATATTAACGCACAGTGGTGGTTTGCCAGAGGTTTGTGCCACATTGTCCTGTTTTAGGCTCATGGTAACTATGCTAATACTCTACTGTCATGGGCAGTAAGGGTGTAGAGGAGTTAAAGTGAATGTGTTAGTGCCACTTTGCTGAGGAAGCCCCCTCTTTCTTTCTCGCTCTGTTGCAGACGCGGATAGCAGACTGGCGGGAAGGCGCTCTGAATGGGAACTATCTGCGCCGTAGGCTGCAGGAAGCTGCCGAGCACATTAAACATTACGAACTTAACGCCGCCCCTAAAGGCTGGTCCTGCCACTGGGACAGGTACGAGCTCCTTGTCTTTCACATCTTTCACTCCCCCCCTCCCAAAAACCCCTCTGCCCCCCTTCACCCTCTGGCATTTGACACCACAGCTTCGAGGTCACCACTCAATGACAATCTCTGGCAAATGACTTAAAATTGGGGAGGTTAACAACCAAAAGAAAAGATTGAAGCTTTCCCAGGTGACATTGCATTTCTGGACTGGGCGCAAGGCCTACATGGGAATAAGGGAAGCGAATAAACAGTGGAGAGAGGAACCCCTTCCCCTGTCCCGCTCCCCTACTCAGCCCAAAAGGGGTGCTCCTCTAGACTCTGGTCCCCCAGCATGTCAGAGGAGGGGTACTGTAGCTGTAGGAAGGTGGTCGCGCGCCCGCGAGAGCTTTGCACTTTTCAGGACGACGCCAGTGCTGGGAGAAATGATTGACTGAGTGACTTCCTGACGGAGGGGTGTCACGGCACCAGTTAAGAGCGAAGACCGAGCTTGTCCTGGGCCCAGCAGGTCAGACCACTCTATTTCATTGTTTACTGTTTGTTTTTTTCCATTTGTTTTCATTGAATATGTGTGCTTCATGAGAACTCTTCAATGTCCTCAGCTCCTTGTCACACTGCCTCGCTGAAGATGCCGTTTTTATTGCATCTTGGGTGGCATTGTTAATCAGATCACTGTGTGAGTATTACTTGGTTCTGACTTGAGGATGGTGGTGATGTTTCTTTCAGGACCAGCTGGGACTTGAGTAATGTTGTTTTTTTAAACTATATATTTTTGTAACAACAAGGTGGGTCCCCCATCGATTTCCCTTTCCAATTTGGCTCTTTTGTCTGGGCAGTTCTGCTGCCTGGTAAAACATTCCCCTCCCACCCCCCACCCCTTTTCTGCCTTCTTTGTGATGGCAGCGCCCCCTTACCCCCCCACCCCTTCGGCGATTTCATGCGACCCGCAAGAAGCCCCTCAGCTGCTGAGATGGTCTGTCTCTTTGTTTCCCTGGCTGTAGAGAACACAGGCGATATTTCTATGTGAATGACCGGACCAACGCCTCCCAGTGGGAATTCCCAGCGCTGGAGGAAGAGAAGGGTTGTCCCGCCCCTGAGCTCAGCCCTGCCAGCCAGAGTGAGGCGAAACCACCATCTAAACCGCCATCCATAGTCACAGGTATCTCCCAACTGACCCCCACCCTTCAATACTTACAAGAACAGTAGTGCCATTTAGAGCATTCCTTTGTCCACTTAAGATTGTAATTCTGTTTTTCTATGAGCTGTTACAGCTTCTTTGCTTAATACTCAACCTTTTACTATAGTTTTTGAAATAGCAGAGTTTGAAATTAACAAGGAGTAATTACAAGGATGATTCCAGTTTTATTCTACATTTGGTAAACTGGTGTTTCAAGGATGTTTAGCTCCAGGTTTCTGAGGCTGTACTGTTTGCAGTACATCCATTACTACTACTACTGTTGTGTAGTATGGGACTACATACGCTGTTATTATCAATGTAAAGTACCAACTTCAGATCTGTAGGCTGAAAAAGCCATGGAATGTGGATTGTTTTGTTGTTCGGTAGCAGGGTAATTTTCCACCTGGCAAGATATAAATGCTGCAGCATCTGTCTAATTGTAGTAGATGAATCACTCCCTTATTTCCCCCTTAATTTGCAGGCACTCCCAGCTTCACAGCTGTGCCCCCATCACAGTCAGGACTGCAGTCTTACTGGAACATGGCCCAACCCCCACTCCCTCCGGACGACCCCCCTCCCCCCTCGGACTATCCACCCCCACCCCCTCCGCCCCCAGAGTCCCCACCCCCTCCTCCTCCTCCTCCCCTCAGTGATGAAGGTGAGATTGAGGAGGTTGAGATGGAGGATGAGGAAGGGGAGCCCCCGGCCCCAGGGACAGAGGAAGATGGAAGTCGCAATCCCCATGTGGCCCCGGGTACATCAAGCAGCAAGGTATGTTCTTGCTGTGATTGTTTCCACAAATTTCTTTTCCTGGTTTACTGTGGCCATGAAGTGTTACATCAGTTGACCCCTAAGTCTTTAACTTGCTCTTGCATTATCGCCCATGGTAGGGCACCACTACATCAGTATCGCCCATGGTAGGGCACTGGTAAAGCAATATCCTGAATTTTTCTCACTGCCTAAATCCAATCCCTGTCCAAGTAAATTAGGCTTGTGTCTGCACCAATTTACTTTGTATAAATACCACAGTCTGTGAAAGATCTATTTAAAACCAGTCTTTAAAGCCTGCCCTAGTTTTCTGTGCAGATGCTGAGTGATTTCTGTGTTCCTCCCTCAGATATGTGAGTCAGTGGCTTCCCCAGGGGCCCCTGCAAAGACCCTCAAACGCAAGGCAGCCGCCTCCAGTCAGCTCCACAAGAATGTCACCATCGGCAGCGGTGCTATCCTCTATAACCAGCCCACCTCCATAACAGGTAAGGACCACACCTACTCCTTACAAACATTTGTACCTGTAGTACTTAAAATACATAGTGCAGTCTAAGTATTGGGACAGTGACACATGTTTTGACTTTTGTACTCCATGGCAAAGAGTTTGACATAAAATGAGTACCAAGTTAAGAGCTGACTTTCAAATTTTGGCATACACACTGCTTTTATCGTAGATAGATACTGTATGTGGGTTGATTATTATCAGTTATTATGTTTTTTCAAACTGGCTAACGATGGCTACCATAGTCCATAGATATATGCATGGAATTACTTGCTGAATGATGTCATCTCGGTGACAGATTTTAGTTGCATGGTCCCATACTTGGGAAAACGACATGTGTTGAGGCCATTGGACATCTTCCTACATGGTTTGGGTCGTGTTCCCACAACCCTTTGTGTTGCATCGACGAGGCTAACAAGCATTTGCAAGCAGTAGTGGATATGTAGATATTCCATATAGGGCATTAGATTTTGTTTAGGAAATGTGAATTATTCATTTTTTCTTACTATTGAATAATGTAGTCATTTAAAACTAAATTTTTGGAATGTATACTGCATCATGTACAACCATAAGAAAAATGTGACTATATGGCTGCACCTTTCCCACAGCTCCAGCTGTCTCTGTGTCTGCGACTGCATACTGGGGTGTCTCTGCCGTGGCCCCACCCCTCCCCCCAGCTGAGACAGCTACCCCTCTGGTTCCAGCGCCCCCCTCCCTGCCCCAACCTCCCACAGCCCTGCTGCAAGGCACCACCGACCCAGCGGCGGGAAAAACACTTGCTGTGGACAAGACCAAGAAGCTGAAGAAGGATAAGGTGGGTTTTTGTGTTTCCAAGAGATTAGCATAGGTTTCTCAGGTTTTGATATGAGTTGTGGTTTAATGTCTAGTTTACATCTGTATGGCTATGCTTCTTTACACTCTAAAACCCTCTCTGTACTGGGCTGTGTATCCATCAGATTCCTCTGTCTGACATTGTTCTGTCATCTCTGTAATACATGGGAAACCATTGGAATTTCCATTGGGAAAACAAGTTGCCCAGCTTCTCTACAGTAAATAGTGGGCTGAGTCAGTTAAACACATCAGTCTAAGTGCTCTCTGGTATTACAAAGCACTGAAGAGGTAACGAGGTCAAAATTGAACCACTTCTGCCTGATGTTGATTTTCCTTTCCCTGGGCTGTTTGCAGAGTAAGAAGAGCAAGACGAAGATGCCGTCGCTTGTGAAGAAGTGGCAGAGTATTCAGCGGGAGCTGGACGAGGAGGAGAAGTCGAGCTCCAGCGACGAGGACCGGGACCAGCTCAATATCAGGCGCATCGAGGAGTGGAAGCAACAGCAGCTCGTCACGTAAGACACCCGCCATCCCCGACTGTGTGTTGTTACTGGGTACTGCCAAAAAGCACTCAATTATATTAGTATAACCAACCAGCATATTACGCTGATCTCTATTAGAACAGCTCTTACAGGACAGGAACAAATGCATGTAGTACAGTATGATGATGAAAGCCTTAGTTGATCTGAAAGTGTGCTGAGATGTGAACATGTGAAACCATTCAAAGACATTCATAGATAGTTTTGTGACATAGTTCATCTTAAGAGCATAAAATCATCCCCAAGAGATAGAAGATGTGTAATTAAGAACAATTGGCAGCTTTCTGTAATTTAGGGGTTGTAGCATTGGTTGGAGTAAAAACTATCATGTACAGGGGCTTCCCAGCTATGATCATGAGTCAGACCTGCATTGGTTTAAGGGGGTAAAATGTTAAAGAACTTAAACACTTTAAAAATCCCTATTTGAATGAGAGGTCGGCTGTAAATAAGCCAGCATACAGAGGAAAACCATAGGTTGAGAGAAATCTAGCACAGTATGTAAGTGAGAGAGAGAGGGTTGAGGTGAACCAATCACACCGATGTTTCTGTTTCTATCTGCAGCGGAAAAGCTGGGAAAAATGCAAATTTCGAGGCTCTGCCTGACGACTGGAGAGAGAGACTGCTGAAGAAGAGGAAATTGGCTCAAAGCCTATAACGGCCGTAACCAGCTCTTCTCTTTCCGCCCACTCCAACATCCTAAACCTCGGCTTTAAAAAAAACTTCAATCGGACAAAGTCATAATTGGTGAGCAAAGTGTAAGTTCACAGCTTGTCATTGTAATAGGTTACATGTCCACTGTCATTGCCGATTGTGTACAGTATGCAATGGTTTTGAATATTTTTGTATCGGTTTATGCCAGCATTATTTTTTACCAATCTGTAAAATACAATTTTCTCAACTGGGTTTTACCGTGTCCCTCAGTTACCTAATGCTGTGATTAACAACTCGGAGATGTATCATTTGTAATATTTACCACTTAATAAACAAAATACTTTTATTGTGTACCTCTGTATTTCAAATCTACCTATTTCATTTTTTTATCAGACGTTTTCTACAGCGCATGCCCAAAAAGTAAAGCCAAGTAAACGGTCACATAATTTTACCCATCTTAAGTGTCCGTATTCAAACTTTATCCGTAACATTTTGTTTTCTTTGATTGAAGTCATCAGATTGCTTTGTCCAAAGGGTGTTATTTCCCACTAGGTAAATTTGAATGTTTTTCATTGACATTTTCAACATCCTTTTCAAGGGCATTATTTTCATGTGACACATCATTGATTTGATTAGATCCGTCACTGTGAAGGAATACGTTATGCTGTGCTATACTCTGATATAAACGTCTGTCTGTCTTCGTATGTTAATGTGGTTTCCTTTAGCCTCCCTTTCCCAAGTAAATTTGGTAAAAAAAAGATGTTGCAAATGTGCCAATATTTTTACCACTACCTACATAGGGAAAAAATGATTGAACTCCCAAGTATGAAATATAGAGCTGAGATCAGCCCTTGCCACCATAATTTCTTTCACTCTTCGAAGCACTAAGTGAAGCTTCATGAAGGCTTCAATTGAGAAATGACAGCAGCGACTATAACAGAAATGTCTGTGGATGTTTCATTTTAAACCTGATTTTTTTGGATATATGGAGAGATGCAGACATTTGTATATATTGTAAATAATGACTAATAAACTTTTTTGTCAACTTCTACTTTATGTCTGAAATTACTTCACACCCAATATACACACCCTTTGGCATGTATGTGCATTTGAAATTCTTTTTTGCATCAATCTGCTAATTTTGGAATTTGAGTCCATTTAAATATTTTAATGTAGTTATATTTTTGTATATTACAAACATGCTTGTGAAACATGCAAGTCCTTTAAGTACAAGAGATGGAGTACATTTTTCTACCTACCACTTGCATGTATCAATTTTTTAAAAAACAAGGAGAGATTTAATATTGTCATTAAAGAGTGAATCTTAAATGTTTTTGTGAAAAATATGAATTTTGACCACATATTGAAATTCTAGCTTTTGATGGCCAGTGCTTAAAGCCATACAGGTGACATACACCTCATTTATTGGGGATCACCAAAGTTACTTATGCTGTTGGCTGTATATAAATTGCCTTTTCTCTCTAACCAATTGCTTATAGTTCTTACATTTAGAGGGAATAGGAATGACCACCAACCAAGTAAATACTCAATGAAAAAAAGTTTAATTCTCTGGATCATGAGACAAAACCAGTAGAACATAATACAGGCATTCGTTCATCCCGTTTAACATCTACCCATACACTGCCACTTCAGCTGCTGGTGGACAAATGAGGTTTCAGGCACCTTGTTCACAGTCAGGCTCTCCATCCCTGACAGCTAAATGAAAGCACTGCACACCACAAAACAACAAAAAATGAAGATACACAAGAAGCCTCACTTGACCATCAGTTACTCAGATAATGTGCCCCTTAGCACTGATGTTCCTCGGTAACCCTCTCAAGCATAGTACTGCAGGTTGGCTTTCTTCTTGGCCTGCACTTCCAGGATGCCCTCCATGTAATCTTCATGGTTTAGCTCGGTGGCCCCCCTGCGCAGTGCAATCATGCCCTGAGGAAAGAAGTGAAGCCAGTTACATCATTTCCTTGGTTCTCAAGGTACAAAATCTTCAAGCATATAGATCAATTTGCCATATATTTTTGTGTAGGTTAGGGGTGGGATGATACACTCAGCTTGCAAAATGATTTTATGCGCAATATTGGATTCATGATACAATTCTTAATATTGTGAATCAAGTTTTCTATCTTATTTAGTATGTGCTACTCTGTACTTGCTAAAGAAAAACTGAATTCATAAATCAAAATTCAAATCTGTGATCTTGAAAACATTAGTCACAAATGGAAGTAAATCAATGCTAAAAATATATGGACACAAAAGCTAATACCTTTTAAAAGTACCATTTTAAGTGAATACACATTTGTGTTTGAAGAAAGAAGCAACTGTATTGAAAGACTAAGACTTACTGCTTCCACACACACAGCCTTGCACTGGGCACCATTGAAGTCATCTGTACACCGCGCCAGCTCCTCATAGTTTACATCATCGCTACAGGAACCACCAAAGAAATGACATTGTACATTTACCACCAGTACTTCCTCCATTTTTATATGTTCTGCTTGGGTTAACTGCAAAGCATTTTATGAACAAAGAGGATGGAATCAATACGACTACAACATATCATGAAACATTTAAACTCCAGAGATTAATGAGGACTATAACCCTTGTAGTTCTTGCCAGCCACACGCCTCGCTGTGTTTCCTACCTGACGTTCATCTTGCGTGAGTGGATCTGCATGATGCGGGCACGGGCCTCCTCGTTGGGCATGGGGAACTCAATTTTACGGTCCAGGCGACCGGACCGCAACAGCGCTGGGTCCAAAATGTCCACTCTGTTTGTGGCTGCAATAACCTGTTGAGCGGAAGGTTGGTATCAATTAAAATGGGAACACTGGAAAATCAAGGTTGAATTTGCCTGAAATTGCAATAGAGAAATTCAAGTTATTAACAGACAAAGGAGGTACCTTGACTTGCATGTTGGGCTGGAATCCATCCAACTGATTGAGGAGCTCAAGCATGGTCCTCTGTACCTCCCTGTCTCCAGCTTTTTCGCTGTCAAACCTGAGAAAAACAGCAAAAAGTTGGTTAAAGCAGCAGAGTTGGTAAACATAAAAGACATAGCTAGCTTTCTAGACACCCATAGCTGTACTTCGTAGCCTATCAGTGGAAATGTGAAATGGCTAAATGACCAACACTAACACTGGACACACATTCTTGTTTTCAGTGAAAACGGAGTTCCTGCCTTGATCCCAAGCTCACCGTTTGGTTCCAATAGCATCCAGCTCATCTATGAAGATAATTGAGGGGGCCTTCTCTTTGGCCAAAGCGAAGGCATCCCGCACCAGCTTGGCCCCGTCACCAATGAACATCTGGACAAGCTGTGGGCCAGCCAGCTTCAGGAAAGTGGCCTGAGGAAGTGGGAGTAGAAATATGGATTACCCTCAATATTAGCTGTGTATGCTAGGCTTATACCACCCTGCTAGAAACCTGGTGAAAGCAGGGCAGCACAGATATATACTAGCCAACTATTTGGGAGCCAATATTTTATAAAAGTTATGTAAACTCAGATAAGGTCGTTTTAAGGTAGAAGTGGCAATGAAATTGATATTTTCCCCAACATAATTATTTTATGATGTTTAGTGGCGTTTTGAAGCAGATGTATAGAGGCTTTACCTTGGTCTGGGCAGCACAGGCTCTGGCCAGCAGGGTCTTCCCTGTGCCTGGGGGTCCATACATTAGAACCCCCTTGGGTGGCTGGATTCCCAGGTTCTCAAACTTCTCTTTGTGGTTCATCGGCAAAACAATGGCTTCCACCAGCTGCAACAGAGAGGCACGACCCAGTTACTTCGCTTTCAATGTCTTACACTCCCGGAGGACATATACAGGAGAATGCATTTTAAAAAATCAAGAACTGTATTTCAAGAATGATATGCTGTGAATAACAATACCAACAAAAAGTCACTAAATGGACAGCAGTGTATGTGACAGAGGGATAACTACCCCCTACCTACCCCCACAATACATGAAACCTGGAAATAGTTTTGATTAAAATATTTTTCAGACAGCTCCAGTATTATTATTTTAAAGTGGTGCCAAGAAATGAAGGCAATATCACATAAAAACTGGATACAACACCCAAAATGTTCAATCACAGCAGTCTGGACAGTTTGAGAGAGGGATCTTTCTACCAAGGCTTCTGATGTCACCCTGACTTCTTTGTTTTGAGAGGGTCTTACCTCCTGAATCTGTTTGTCCAGGCCGCCGATGTCACTGTATTGCTCAGTGGGGCGCTCATCCACCTCCATGGCCTTCACGCGGGAGTCATACTCCGTGGGAAGAGTCTCCAGGATCAGGTATGAATCTTTGTTCACCCCCTGAGAGGAAAAGATACACCACTCAACTACAGCGGTCACAGAAGGGATAGAACTACAAACTATTTAAAACATAAATGCCAAAACATAGCTTATTTCTGTGCAAGAAGGTGAGCATTTAATGGAAGGAATTCACTCTTTTTACTGCTTACAAAATTGAAAATACTACCCAACTTACATCACTATTGCTAAATTAAATGTATTTGAAATATATACAGAAAAAATTTGTCAAAATCCAGATTACTGAGGTACAGTTAATTGATTATCACATTGTTTACAGCAAACAATGTAAGTACCCTAAATATACTAATGTCATACTAATGTGAATTAAACCAAAATAAGGACAGGATTCAAAGACTTAAAAGTTAAATATTTCAGAATGTCAAATGATCTTCAGCCCAAATATATTTTGTGTCTGTATTCAGGAGATGTACTTACCACAAGGTCACCTGGCTTCAGTTTCTCAGCATCCACCAAACCAATCACTGGGAGGAAGTATGTCTGAAATGATATTACGCAATTCAAAATCAGGACATTCAAATAATTTCTGCTTATTACAGAGCAATGAAAATATTTCTCATTTCTAATGCAGATGTAATACAATTAAAAATATGATGCAGAGGTAGGATATGTTGCAGAACTCTCATAATCAAAACTGCAAAAAAAAAAAAAAAAAATACTGAATCCACTGAGAGCTGTCAAGTGTTGTGTGTCAAGTGAAGTGTGATTTGATTTGGTTGAATTCTTACCTGTCTTGTGGAGGTTTTAATGACAGCACATTTGCCTTTCCTCTGAGAGTCCAAATCAATGTTAGCTCCATCTTCTTCTTGGTCATTTGGATCCACATCCAACAACTACAAGAATTGTAATCAGAATGTGTCACTTAATGGGATATCACTATAAATCAGTTACATACATGTTAAAGAAGCTTACTTTACTAGATGAAATGGCAAAACCAATCAGCTTTAAAGAAATCAATCTCCCCCACATGGTGAAATTAACTTTGATCCACTGTTTTGTGGTCACAGTCTATATCATGAATCAACTCTAGTCATTATGTAGGTCCATAACTTCATAAGACTAAATAACCACTCCATACCTCAATGACATTGGAGACCAAATAAGGGAGGGTCTTGTTCACTTTGATCTTCTCGGTGTTTTCTTTGATTTTATCCTTCATCGCTTGAAGTTCATGGGTCACTCTCAGGACTTCACTTTTCATGATCTAAACATCATAACAAACAATGGTGAAATTTAGCCTAATTTGAACCCTGTAACCCTAAATTTAAAGTAAGAAAAGGCTAAATTTGCTGGAGCACAGACAACATGGTAAAGGAAGGCAAGAAGAATTGTAACATTTGAGGACATTTTATACATCTTAATTGTGGTTTTAAGTGTGAATGTTTGCAGGGCTTGATGCCACACTTGGAAATCCAGGTACTTGAAGATGTGTTAAGAAGTATAAAATCTCTTACTCTCTTGTCACTCTAGCCCACTATAATGTCTGCAAGAAACACTGTTTTGATCTATTTTCACTGTCAGGTCATACATAATGTGATTACAGGTATGTTCACTGCAAAATTGGGATGACAGAAGGCCACAGGCAAGACAATAATGTCCAAGGACTTATGTACCCACTGACACCAGGTAAATCCACACAGATTCGTGTGCATATGTATGTTAGAAAATTTGAACTGTCGGACCCATGTCAGGCTGTTTACATCTAGTAACGCCTTAAGGTGTCGCCAATGAGTCCGTAATGATTATAGTTATGGGACAAAGTACTAAACGTCCCCATTGAGCACATTAATGTCCGTTTGCCTTAGCGAACCTCGAGGTCTACAAGTCGCCATCGTACATGGTAATTGGTATAGAAACGTGGTTTAAAAAGGAAGCTGGACTTGAACTACCAAAAACCCTACTGCCAACACAATCAGGGAACAGGGAATCTATATTGCTAGTCAACTCGTCTTGGTAACTATTCGTTTATCTAACCAGTTAAGTTTCACAACACAACAATGATATGCGCGAACCTTAATTTCACTGTCCAGGAGACGCGTCCGCTGAATAATCTCTTCAGTGGACATTTTGAGTACTTCCTCACCGATCCCATCCTGTAGAAATGTGTAATTGGCAAACATTAAAGGTACAGCATGTTCAACTTGTTAATGGCTAACCTGCTGTCTACGGTGTTTGGACTTCATATAAACGCCCTAAGGACAAAAACATGAATGCATATACCTAACCAAGTATCTGGTTTACTCACGAAAGAAAAGTCGGTTCATGATCTTCCTCAAAAACAATGAACTTTGCTAGTAGCTAAAATTAGGCCGCAATTTACAACAATAAGGTACCTAGGTAGGATAACGTTAGGCTAGACACAGTATTCTCAATATACAGCTCTCAGCAACCCGAGGCAAGGCTAACTTATACAACCAATTACAGGAACTAGCTGCCAATACTATCGTTACTCATAAACTATACAATGTAACAACTGATTGTATACTACAGCTAGAAGGCTGGATAAAATAGCTATCTTTAATTTTCCTGCCAAGCTAACGATAGCTAAATTAACGATAGCTAGCTAGCATTAGCTACGTTTTAGTCCCCTAAATTGAGATAACTGAAAGTATGTATGAGAATAATAAACATGGCTGTCAACACCAACATTTATAACGTTACTCACTGATAGCTATGCAATTAGAACAATTTAATAATGAAATATACCTCAACCTCATCCCAAACTGATCTGTCATTCAACGACGCCATCTTGGAATGACTCTTGCAACTTTTCAGCAATGTAAAGCTAGCCCCAATAAGTCCATACTTCCGGTGGTTTTGAAATAGTTTCAAAATAAAAGCGCACTTTATGTTTTTGAAATAAACCATAGACCTTCTTTTTAGAGTGACTGATATACAGTGCAGAAGTTATGAAGGTATTTGCACCCGGTCAGAATTTATACGCTATTTTATGTTTTTCACATTAAATTTGCTCTGATCTTTTGTGGGTTTTAGTATTACATAGAGGGAGTTTGATCTAAAAAAAACACAATAATATAAATAGCTTTCATTTGTTTCAGGTTCAAAGTAATCAAAATGTGGTCTTTAGGTTTGAAAAGGGTAATTCACCCCTGAGTAACTCAGCCTAATTAAAAGGAAATTGCTCAGGATCAACTGAATACTTTTGTAAACAATCAGTTCTGCCAAGTATTAATCTAACTTTAACCCTTACATTAGTAAAGTTAATATATAGGTTCTGGGGGCAGATCATGCTGCAGTCAAAAGAAATTGCTGAGGACCTCCAAAAAACAATTGCTAATACCCACTAATCCAATAAGCAACATGATTTTGGAGCTTCAAAAAAACCACAGACAGAGTCATATTGTCTGAATTAAGAAGTGTGGGACGGAAGTGAATCTTCCCAGAAATGAACATCTTGCTAAAGTCTCTCCAAGAGTAAATAGCAATTAATGCCGAAGACATCAAAAAAGAACCCTTGAACAATGGGACTGGGACCTGCAAGCCTCCCTTGCCTCAGTTCAGGTTAGTGATTCCATCATCACATTTGTACATTGTACAAAATGGTATTCAAGAGGCATAGTAAATTTAAAACAACTGTTCACTAAGAAGAAAGCGTTTGAATCGTTTGTCAAAAAACCTGAATTGTCCTCAAGAGTTCTGGAGCAATGTTCTATATGCAAATAAGTCAAAAGTAGAACATTTTGGGTGACATGGGTTCCATTATGTCTGGTGAAATAACCCTATACTAACAGCTGAGCACGGTGGAGGCAGTGCCATGTTGTGGTGATGGTTTGTCCTAGGCTAAACCCCACTGAGATACTAGGACAGGACTTGAAACAAGAAATTTGTGCACAAAAACCCACTTGTATCACTAAGTTAAAGCAGTTCTGCATTGAGGAGTGGGTAATAATTCTTCCACAAGACTTTCCTGTTGCACTTATTGATGGCGTAATCAATTTCTGAGTTGAAGGGAACATCTAGTGTTTCCACACAGAGGCTTTGAGTATTGCATACCTTTTACTGATAAATAAAGTAACAACTGAAATTTTGGCTATGTCTGAATTTAGTATCAAGCAGGAGATAAAGAACACCTCTTTCGTGTGATATAATGTGGACATACCACTTATATGACATGGCAAAAGAGACTCCCAAATATGGCATTTTTACACATTTCTCACTTTTCTTTTCACAGAAACGTCCTTGTGGCTGCAGCGATGCGTTTTTCGGGGGAGAAGCTGTGAACATAGCAAAATATATAAGCAAAACATCTTGTTCATCACAAGTGGAAAGTTTATGGGTAATTTGGTTTAAATGCAGTTGCTTAATGAAATTTAATTAATAGTTGTTAATAACACATAAAATCTCATACTTCAAGATATAATAAGTTTTTATCTTATGCTGCTTATTTTTCCATATAAAATCAACAAAGTTCAGTCAATATACTTTTCTAATCAGTCATAAACAAAAACAGACTGGAGCCAGTTATTAACAAATATTTCTTTCAACCTTGGAGAGCAATTTTGATGTTGACATGCAATATGGTTTTTGGAATATGCACCCCTAAATATTTGCTCTTTCAATTTTATATTTTAACTTAACTTTTATTACAGGCTCATAAAATTTCACACTTGTTAAAATGAATATCCAGCCCGGATGCTAAAGAGAATGTCTTGAGTGTATTCAGTGCAATAGCAACTTAATCCTTTTAAAAATGAAGGTTTATCATCTTCTAACCAAGATATATTTTTTCAGACATGGAAACTCCCTTTAAATCAGGACTCTTTAAAATGCTGGTAGACAATAGTTCTACAACTAAAATGGATAGAAAATGCCAGTATTGGACATCTCTGATGAACACCTCTGAGGACATTCAATGTTCACTGATTCATCATAATGGAGCTATTAATATCCTTATAATACATTTGTATAGCAAATTAAGTCCAAAGGCCAAAACTCTTCAGAAATTTTTAACTTGTACTTGTATTATGAATCTGTGCTCGATTTAGTCCAATGCTTTATAAGTCTAGAAATACAATATTTATTTGAATCAGCATCAATAAATCAAGTTTAGCACAAGCCATGCATTACAGCTAATGTGCCATGATTACAGCAATGTTCATGAAATTAATTTGGGTATCATGGATAAGCTGATTTAAACCTATATGAACTAAATTATAACATTACAGTTTATAGTACTATAATACTATAAAGCCATCATTTTATAAATTATAATGTATATTTAATGATGGGATAGGTCTCCAATTATACATGGAAAGGGGATTTTCATCAGTTTTTAGTATGACGAAGTAACCTCTTTTGGAAGAGTAACCGTTGTTTATTGATAGTAATTGTCATTGATATGTATTGTAGCCCATTGTGTTTACTATTACAAAAAGTACCTGCATCACAGTGCAAAGAATCAGGTTTACTAACAAATACAGAAAATCACTGTTGTATCAGGAATGACAAAGGTGTTGGGTGCTTGGCCAGAATAGTGTCAGTTACACTTCCTTTGTACTTGTAGCACTCCACTATCAGTGCCACCTAACAAAAAATATAAAGATTATGCTCATCATAATGTGTACGGTGAACAATATGATTGTGGCCAGCACAGTTTATAGCCATTTTTATTCACAGCTGTATTGTTTTATACAACACAAATGCGTCAAAGAGTTACAGGTTCATAGGGCATATCCCGTGCCTGTGTCAAAAGTAACAAGAGACACACTAACAGGGCTGTCCCAGCAGCGCTGATAGGCTAAGGAGTGCCATGGCTGAGGCAGCTAGCAGCTGGAATATTAAAAATGTACATATTCATGAGGGGAACTACTCCATTTGTCAGCTGAAACTGAGAGGAAGGCACAAAACAAGCCACAACCTGAACAAACAGCTCATCCAACTCAACTGTAAATATGCATACTGAAATACAAAGATACATGCGTGCCTTAACACCAAGTCACTTGAACAAATATAAAAACGTCAGTCATTGTCAAGAATTTTGATGTGAACAAATCCAATTGTGAAATGATCTTCCACAAAACGTCTTATTTTCAAAAAAAAAAAAAAGAAGGCATTTAGACTGGCATAAAGAATGAAATTTTACTTTTTTGCCATAAAGAGGGAGAGGGAATTTGTCTGCTTCCTCAGCTTTTCCCACGTACCAGACGGCCCCTCTCCCCTACGTATCAAGGAATTCAATTCTTATTGCTTCTATGGCACCAAAAGTTACATTGCCACTCTTCATCTTTTTATACTTCTGCTCTTTAATGGCAGGCTGATTGTGTATTGGTTTGCTGCTTCTCAGAGACCTTGCATGCGTCGTAAAAGTACACAGACCGGAATATGACGACGATAACGACACTCCCATACCTATTTCTGATTGGCTCCTTGAATAATTTATGCGCGACAAGTTCCCAGAGATCAGCCAATGAATGACAGCGCTTGCCAAAAATGCTCCTCTCTGATTGGCTTTTCGAGTTTTTAAACTCTAAAATAATTTTGAGCGGGCGATTCGGAATAGGTTAGTGGGGAAGTTGCTTTCAAGGGTGTTTGAAGACGAATAGAATTTAATTTGTGATTATAAGGACTTGACAGCAATTCTGGACATTTAGGGACCGGATTTGCGAAGGTTGTGCTTTCATTCTTATCATCATTGGAAGGATACTGAAAGGTATGCTGAGAAATCATTTTTCTTCCATATTTTGTTAGCGAACGTTAGCATTGCAGTTGAGTGTTTTTAAATTGCGTCTCGAGTTAGTGCAACTATGCAGGAAGGAACACAGCAAACGTTAGGCCACAGCTAGCAACAACTTTTTTTTTCATCCGCAAGGTCACAAACATTTAACGTTACAACAATAGAAGGGGTGATATGAGATCCTGCACCAGTTTGTTGATGAGATTGAACAAAACCCTGAAGATGTGATTTTTGTTGTTTCATTTTTTCCGCATGTGTGCCATTGTTGTGTTCATCATGGCATGGCACTCTAGCGATGCTATTTTGTGTGGAGGATTGATATCACTGTATGTTATTTGCATGAAAAATGAACATTTGTATTGTAATAATATCAACTAGTATAGCTAAGAGAGGTAACATTAATAACGTCTAATTTAAGTTTTCTAACATACGTGTTGGTGATAGGTAAGGTTCACTGGGCAATTTATTTGTCATTGGTTAATCTGGGCAAATAATACATTTAATAGTAAATTAACAATTTACCATGGCTATGAAAAAGCATTCATCGTCAGTGTAAATATCGCTAATACTGTAACGTTACTTGATATTGTATGACTAAATATTGCGTTGAAAATATTTGTACTTTTTTCTGCCCAGATATACCACTTTTACTAAAGCTTGTTCGCACAAACGTTATCTAGCTGCATTGTTTTGATCAGGTACCATTTAACCTTAGATAGATTTGGGGGAACATTATTGCGGACTTAAAGATTTAAGCATTCATTGTGTGTTTAGCAACAGTTATCATGTGTCCAGCTAACCTAATACTTCAAATAACTAATTGCAAGTGTTGTGTAAGGCAAGGTTGATTTCAATTTTAATGGAGAACAACGGAAACATTGGATTTCTGCTTTTGGCATGTCACGACAGCTCTGATTTGTGTTAGAAACGGCAAAGTTATCTCGCTAACGTATTAGTTAACAAAAGGTATTGCTGGTTAACTTGACTTGGTCCAGCTCGGACAGGTTAGTCATCACAACAAAACAAGATTTTTAACCTTCTGTACAGTGTTTTAATTCTAAAGAAATTCCCCATTACTAAACGTTAAATGTAACGATGGCTAGTGATACGATCCTGATGTAGCTTGCATCTATCCATGTTAACAAAGTTAAGCACACACCACGTCCGCTAATCAATAGCTAGATAACCATGAGTGAATCGACCTGTCTTTTGTCATAACTGGCCGTAACAGTTTGGTAGTTTTGTATTTTTACCGGCTATCTGCCCAAGTAATGCATTAGTTTGCAGCTAACATTGAAACTATTTTCTGTAAGTTGAATGTAGCGAACAATTCGTGTTAGGTGGGGCCAACTTAAGCAAGCTGCTTGTGCTGACATGTTTTTGTTAAAACGTTGCATGCATTGGGACATTTCATTGTGGAAAGTTTTATGTAGCTATGTTACCGGAAGCAAGTGTTTTGTATTTCATTTTTTATTTTCCATAATTGTAACAAAATAGTATTTTGTCCATTGGCTGGTGAAAGGCAGTGTCTTTAGAAAAACTAACAGTCGAACCAACTGTGTCCTGTCCTCCCCTTCCCTTCCTACAGACAACAACCATGAGCTCCCTCCTGGTCTCTACAAAGTCCCTCCAGGAGATGTTTGAGGGGAAGCTGAAGGAGTTTGCCGACAGTGTGAACAGTGTCCACATGGTGTGGCTGGAGGAGATCCAGCAGGAGGCCAGTCGCATGTTCTCCAGGTGAGGGACTGTACACTGCGTTCATTGTTTTCCGTTAACATTTGGTAATGAGCCAGAAATGCGCTCAGTAACCCCAAAAGATCACCCAATTGACTGAATCTGTTTGTCTTGTAATTACAAGGGGTGGGATTGCACTAGAAATTACATTAACAAAGGTGAATGATTGGATGGCCTATGTATGGGCACGTTTGTGGTGCTGTTGTGAGTCCTGCAAATGGATTGTTGAGTCCCAGACATGCCATTACTGGCTATGGCTGGAGATTCACATTGATGAGGCAATTGACTTAGCCTAGCAGGCAAAGGGGTTAAGTCGATTAAAATGATTGTCTTCTCTCTTGAGCGATTTATTTGGTGTCAGTCTTCCTGAAGTGTACTGGTAATTGTTTCGTACAAACTGTGGTAGTCCTAACCTTGTTTCCTTCTTCTTCAGTGATTTCAGCGCTGAACCAGAGTTAATGCCGAAAACTCCATCCCAGAAGAAAAGAACTCGGAGGAAGCGCATTTCTATGGGTCGAGATGAGAATCACAGCACACGACGGTATTGAATTTTTATTTGAATCAACAGGTTTACTCTTACAGCTGTGACATTTGATACCACATTCATACTGTCATACTGAGATCCTTTTGCAAAGGGTTTAGGCGCAAAGAGCATGTAAGGGTTCATTTTTATTTATGCCAAATCTTTTTAACTGCAGGTAAAAAAAAAAAAAAATATTTAACAGGCCATAAAATTGATGTTTCAGCTTCTCCAAGGGCAAGCGGAGTAACCTGCGGACCTCCGCAGCACATGCTCTGAAGCTCATCACTGAGGATGACGGAGCCCCAGGTACTGACTCTGTGCGGGATGAGACTGCCGAGGAGACCAGGCCAAAGCGCAACACCCGTCGCAACAACAAGCAGAAGCAGCAGGCGGAGGAGGAGCCTCCCAAATCCAGCATCCCCACAGCCAACCAGAGCCCTTGCCCTGGACAAGCGGAAGAAATGGGGCCGACAGAGGGCCCGGGACAGACACAGCCATGTCTGAAGAGTGAGAACCAGCATGGGGCATCATCAGCTCCAGCGAAAGTGGAGCCAGCCAGCCCTTCCGCTCAGCTCGACAGTGCACCCCACACGGAGAAGTTGGTGGCGGTGGTCAAGATCTCGGCAGCCGAGCGTCTCTCCGCGGAGCTCCTGGAGAAGGGGTCCTACCACGGCCGCGCTGCCAGCAAGCTGGCCATCGCACAGCCCCAGGAGGTCCCCGCTGTGGTACCCTGCCCGCCCCGCCGCTCCTCGGTTCGCCGCTCACTCACCCTGCGTCGGTCCCTGGCAGGTTTGCGGCACAGCATGACCCAGGAGTCTGTGCGCAGAGCCTCCCGCCGCTCTTTCCTCAAGAAAAAGGCGCGCATGAGCAGCTCCACCTGCAGCAGTGCCAGTGGTGAGTTTGAGTTCAAACATCCACACTGTTAGTCCGGAAGGTGCTTATATTACCAAGATTGAGTGTAAATACTTGTTTCAGCCATTCAAAGCTTAGTTGGAAATACCAGATGAAGTTGCATCTAAATGACATTATTTACCAACCTCCCTTTATATTCTTAATGATGTGGTTTTTAATTTTGATGATCACAGCAGCAGGAGAGAGCTTGTTTTTCAATGTTTAATAGTATCATCTTTTTCTGAATGCTATCTGTGTACAAATGAAAAGTTGAGAAACAGTTTCTGTCCATTTTTAGTTAGTGTCTTTCCTGTTCTACTTAGCTGAAAGGTTAACTGCATCAAAAAATCAATTCTCATTCATTTAAGTGCTCATATCTCTGATGCTCAGTTTTATTGGCATCACAGTTTATATCATACATCTACATCTTATGCATTAGTTAAGCACCATTGGTGAGCTGATTTCTTTTCCCCTTCACTTTAGGAGAAGTTGGTGTAGAAATGGATGAAGATGTAGCTGAAGATGATGTGGATGGGTAAGTTTGTAGAGCGAGATTTTATGTATATTATTTTCATCATATTAATTTTGATCCCTGCCCAAATGTGGGATCTTAAGGATTTGTCTAAAGCTTGGGGCAGTGGAACAGTGCTGCATTTACCGGTAAAGATTTGGTGCGCATTACACGATTCACACAAACTTTTTGCTTTGTCAGGGTTAATATCATGAAGTCCGATTAGTTTTACCAGTTCTTCTATTAGCTTGCTTGGTCATTTCAGGTCTATGTATGTCCTGGCCAAAGATGACTATTGAAAGCTAGCAAGGGTTTGCATTTAACCCTCAAAAAAAAATCATGGATTTGAAATGTACACAAAGGCACAGTGTTTTGAAGTTTTCAGTGTTGTATTTTATGGAGCCAAGGTTGGTTGCCCATGTTTTTTTTTACCTGTGTTAGCCTTGCTATCAGTTTCTTTTAGTGTTAAATGTTGCTCTGTCACCTTTGTGTTGCAGAGTGATTGCAGAGCATCCAGAAGAGACTGAAGCACATCTTCCAGAGCCAAAGGTAAGTCACATGACTGTAAAATGGACTGAATCTATTGGGCAGTTTGAAATAGCAGTTAATAGACTGTGAGAATGAAAAATAGATTTAGATATTAAAACCAAGCTTTATTTTGAGTAGTGCCACATTCAATCAGGTTAAAACATGGCAGGTTTAGCCAAAATGCCAACAAAAGCTGGACCCTGTGTCAAATGTATACATTAGGTGTAAATTCTTCAGTCTGTTGCCCTTCCTGGTTCTGCACAGAATGAAGAGAAGGAGAAAGCAGCCAAACCCCCTGGTTTTGAGAGCGTCCAGCGCGTCACGCGCTCCATGTTTCAGGCTACCCCTCCTCCAACACATGCATCTGAAAACGTCCGCACACCCGAATCCGGGTCTGGGACATCAGTGGAATCAGGTATGCCCTCTGCCTTCCTCTACCTCAAACCCGACCGATAACAGATTTTTCTGATCAATGCCGATACCAATAAAAAGGGTCTGTGATTTTCAATTACCAGTTTACCACCACATCACCGCTTCAAGGGGTTGCCCACTTTACTGTCTTATACAGGCTCTTTCAGACACTGCTTAAACCTGCCAAAGCTCAAATTAATTTAAATGTCATTGAGCTTACTTAAGGTAATATACATCTGACTTCAGTAGTACTTATAAGATCCTCAGTTGGAGAGATACCATGAGGTAAAATTTCACATAGATTCTCTAATTTGTTCATTTGATGCAGTATTATATACTTGCAGTGAAATAATACAGTTTCCAAGAATGGAACGATTCTGTGGGAGTGGTAGTGTTGTAATGTTAAGATTCTGATTCTCTCTGCAGATGACAGTGGCAAGAAACCCCCAGCAACGTCCTCTAGTCTGAGGTGAGTTTACGTCACCCCTCCACCACCATTGCCATTGTTATCACTTTGTCCCAGGAGATCATGGACATGCAAAACAGCTGCATATTACTTTGGCAAGGCTTGTGTTTCTGTGGTTGTAAAAAAACTCTTTGCCCGTATTCTCCAATAAGACTCTAATGTAAGCTTGAGCTCTAATGTGAGCATTTTATTTTCACTAAGTAAAATAAAAAAGTTTGATTGAGGAGTATATGTGTAAGTAGCAGCTTAGAACATTTAAGAAGTATTTCATGACAATTTCATGAAATTTCAGCTAATTTCATGACATCTTTAGCAAAAGAATAAAAAGCTCAGTGTTAATATGCCCCAAAGCTGATCTGGTAGTACTTTTTTTGCATGAAATTAAATTATAGCTTATTGAAAGAGATGAATGCCTCCATTTACTACTCCCTTTTCCCAATAGGACACGTTCTAGTTCCAAACGCAGAGCAATGGAGGCAGCAGAGGAGGTCTCCAGCCCCAGAAAGAAGCCCTCTCCTCCTAAGAAAAGCCAGAGTGTGAGTGAGACCACTAACTGACAAAGAAATCACTAGAGACTGCAAAGACTACATTTTAAGACCACAAGCCTTTAAAGGGATAAAAAACAATATCTTGCTTTGCTCCTTTCTGCAGGCTGTCAGGCCCAACATGAAGTCCTTCCTCCACACTGTGCAGAAGAACCAGCTTCTGATGATGACTCCTGGGTCTCTAAGCCGCAGCACTGTAGTAAAATCCTTCATTAAACATACCACTCCTCTGAGAGTGGAACTCAAGGTCAGTATGCACACAAACTCGTACCAACGTACTGTTTTCCACTGGACTGGGGGACAGCACTTGAGAGAGCTGAGACCGAGCTTCTTTATATGTTAAATGTTTTAGCTACCCCTTTTTCCCCAACCCGAACTCAAGTTAGCAACCCAGCCATGGCCACTGGAGAACAGTGGAAATAGCTGGTTTACCCCCTGTTGGTACCCCCCAGTGAGGCTGGACCAATTGTTGCCTTGCCAAAGCGAACCTCTCGCCACAGCTGGCAACGTGCAGCCAGGAATTAAAACATCTGTCTATAGAGCTCATGCTTTGCTTTCAGAGCAAGACTTGTTACAACATGAATCTAGGAGGCCATTGAGACAGAGTTTACCTGACTTGCCCCTATTAGTCATAGTCCAGACTTTACATCCAGGTCTGCTGGTTTTCTATATTAGCTGCTCTCATTTTGAAATCTTCAGAAATTGACCAACAATTGAACCATACAGGAGGATTTCCTGTCATCTAACTTAACACATATCACCACACGTGTATTTTGCTGTGATGTGCCTGTTTGTGTGTGTTTTCCATTCAGCCTCTCTTGTGAAAAATCTGCTTATTTTCAGAGTGCATTCATAAATAATGGAAATTGAGGTTTATTTTTATTTTATCCACTTTGGAATTAAAAAACAAAAAAAAAAAAAACAAGTAACATCTGGCTCTAAGTATTTCCAAAGTCAAACTATGTTTTTGGAAGGCTAGCTCATTCATTTCACTGTAAGGGTTGTGAGAGAAGCAAAGTTGTTTGATAGTACTGTAATTGTTACTGTAATGTTTTTATTTGGATCAGTGCAGTTCTGATTTAATTGTTTATAAAAGCCATTTCCTCTCCCCCACTTATTTTCTTAGCCCAGTGGCGGTTTGGTGGTAAGTGTGCTATGACTGCCTGCTGTTTGTACACCTTCAGAGCTAATCACTTGTGGAATTCCCTCACATAACCCGTGGGTGCCTATTCCCTGTGTGTGCTGGCTGTATTCCTCTTGGGTGTATCTCTCACTAGTGGCACATGTGAGAATGGGGATATTTGTATCGCATTTAACTGGTGAACACTAAGGTGGTTGATAGCGGAGTGAGTCATCCATTTTGGCTCAACAGACCATATCAAATTTTTCTGAAATGGTTTATGTAGGTAGAAACGATTAGTTTTGCTGTAAAATTTAGTTTGAAATATAAATTAATCTCAGATAAATCAATCTAATTGTCCCAAAAGTGGGAATTTTCAAAATCGTTATATAGGGCCCGTGAATCACACGCTGTTCACACCCTTACGGACAGTATGTAACGTCAGACCATTAGCTCTCTGCGTTTGACAAGTACTATGAAGCTGTGACTTGTGCATTGTTCCTTTGTACAAGGTAAAGCATTCCCAGTAAATATGCTAATAGTTATTTTCTCCAGTACAGAAGTGAAAAAGCCTAACAATATTTTGGTTTTGCATGACAATTATTTGATACTGATAGGGACCATAATTATTTGTTTTTTTTTTTTTTTTTTTTTCTTTGTGTGTTTTGCTCATTTTCCACATTTATCCTTTATTGTAACTGTCTTTACTGTATAGAATCTAAGATGAAAAACTGAGTTATTACTCTGTACAGGGGAATTACCATTTTCTTAGTGAATACATTAGATAGCATGATGAAGCAATACTCAAAACTGCAGCTTCATATTACTTGTCAAACATAGACAACTAATATTGCATGTGGTAACTTGGCTGGGATTTGGTTTTACTGCAGCAGCTTGTGGACTCAAAGAGCCAATTTTAATGCATTCACGAGGATTTATTGAATGATTTTTCAGGGAGTAAAACTCTTCAGTGTGAAAATCCGAACCTGAGAACCACTGTTTTTAAAAACTGAAAAATCCACTGTTTTCTAGGTTTACTTTGTGACTATGATGTTTCCAGAATTCTAGAAAAGAATTGAAATATGCTTTACACTCTCAATATTGTCGACTGCTAGCCAAACAGAATATTATCAAAGTCTACATTTTCTGTTTGCTGAAGTGAATATTACCCAAGTGAATATTGTTTGCTGCAAGCCAAAGTGAATATTACCCAAGTGAATATTCCTTAAATTTAAATTACAAGTGAAACCACATATACAACATTTAACTACATTGTTTTCTAACATTCTCATATATAACAGTGACTTATAATTCCTCATGATAGTTGTAGTGCATCATCATAGTTCTTGAAGTTGTTAGTTGCCAAATAGCAACATTCCAAGGTAAAATCAGTGTATTGAGAAGTCTGGCAACCTCACCATACAACCTGTTTTTTTTTTCCCAGGAACGGGAAAGAATGCGTCTGGAGGCTTTGAAGAAGAAGCAGGAGCAGGAACTGGAGAGAAAGAAGAAAATGGAAGAAGAGAAGAGGAGAAAGCAAGAGGAGATGAAAAGGTCAGCAACGGTTAAATAACCATGACCTATGACGTACTCTAAAAGATCCGCTTCTCTGAGCCAAAAAAATCAAGCAGTACTGGCACCATTTCCATTATATAAGTATATATTTCTCGAAGTAGAACAGTGTTTGTTACATTTATAGTTGTGGATCAAAAATTCCCCTCTGAAGGAAAATGTTTTCTAACAAAAATAACAGTGAAAATTCAGGTAAATGCTATGTGTAACATTGTTATGTAAAGCCTAATTCACTGGTGTGGAAATTATTTCTGTAAATCGCGAAAAAAAGGGAAGACATGTTATCCTTCATGTTGTTTAATTCTACTGAGTAATGTTTGACAGCCACCAGAACCAAGTGGAAATGTAAGTTTTAGCATGCATTTATGTGTTATCTGACCTGAGAATGTTTGCTATATGGAAATGTTTCTTTAGGAAGAGAGATGAACGCCTGAGGAAGGTGGTGGAGGCTCGAGTAAAAGAAGAGCAGAAAGAAGAAGAGAAGAAAAAGAAAATTGAGCAGAAAATGGCTCAGATGGAAGAGAAAAATGATAAGGTATCAGATGGTTTTAAACTTTTTGCAAGCTATAAAACGAGATGGTTCAGTCAAGCAAAGTAACTTATTTTTCCAAGGTATGTAACGTACATGGACACCCTCAGTGAAGACGAGCAGTAAATGCTTGATTAATGGTTGGAATGCATTCAAATCAATTATCCATGAACACATTTTCCCATTACTTTCCTTCATTTTAAAGAAACCCTTGTTCCTTACAAGTGTCATGGCTTGCAGCCTGCTTATTTGCTATGGTGGGAAGAGAGTTTATTGGTGGACTTGCAGTGACATAAAGGCAGGTAGAAGTTCAATATTCATCAATATGCGTTATTTTTTTATTTGCAGTTGCGTGTGGAACGCTTGGCTGAGGAGAAAGCCAAAAAGAAGATTGCCACCAAGCGGCAGGAAGAGCTAGAGCAGAGGAAGAAGCAAGAGGAGGAGGCCAGGAGGAAGAAGATACAGCAGGCTGTAAGACCTTCTTTGTAAATCAAGCACTGTTTGAACCCTCTTTTAAGCTGTGCTGTCACAAAATGCTAAATCTGCAGCCATGTGAATTCTTTTGTCAAACAACATTGCAGCAGTGCTGTGTACAAATTGAGTTTGAGTTGCAGTCAGCCGGCATGGAGTGAGGCTATTTTGCAGTACCAGGAGCACCCCGTGGTTCAAACGTTGTTCCCTCATGATGTCCCCAAATTACAGAATGGTTTCATGAACCGCAAAGTCAAAAGCCTTCCATGTCCTCCACAAGTCATAAGATCAAACATTATTGAATCTTTATTGGATGTTCTGTAGACCAGTGTGTGAAGTAGATTTCCTCCTCCATTCCTCAAAGAGCTCAAGGTTTGCTCCTTGAAGAATCTCAGTATACACAGTCCAGAACTTGTTTCACATTATTCCGAGAAGGGAAGCTCCTCTGAAGGCACAGGGTGGGCCTGATCAGTAACTTCATGTGTTCTTTGGCGTTTTTATTATTTTTCCACTCCTGTCTGTTAATGAATATTGGTGTTTGTGGTTCTCAGGAGGAGGAGGAGAGGAGGCAGCAGGAGCTGCTCGCAAAGAGGCGGGCGGAGGAGGAGCAGGAGCGAGCCCGCAAGCTGGCAGAGGCGCGGCGTGCCGCTGAACTGAGGAAAGAGCAGGAGAGGGAGCAGGAGCGGGAAAGGGAACGGCTACGACAGCAGCAGGCTGCTGCAGAAAGGTTAGGCTCGCCCACAAACAATATTTATGAATTAATAAATCTTTGTGAATTGTCTGCATTTTTGAGGGTCATAGATACACTTAGGGTCAGACTGACATGATTTGTTATTGGAGCAAACTGCCTCAACCAATCATAATAGTATAATGGACTTTACAAGATACCAGATACGCATTATAAAAATATGCATATACTTTGGTAAAAACCCAAGGTTTGAGCTTATAGCTCATCTTGGATGAATTTTATGACCTATGACCTTTATTTCTAACAATGCATTCAAGCTGAACTGTCACTTTTGCTAAATTTTCTAGTAGGGGAGTGTGTTCAAAATGTAAACTGTGTGAAACTGTTTTTATTTTTTTTAGATTAGTTTTGGGACAGGAGTAACAAACTCAGAAAGCTTAAAGAAAATTTGTGTGGGCCAGGGACCCTTGTTGGGAAAGAATGACCCTATTGGGTTATTAATATGCATCATGTACCGTTCACCGCTATAGCCAGTAACACAACGTTTAATGTTTTTAAGTAGGTATCAAATCACCATTTATCACAAAAAAGAATGGTGGTCCTTGTCGACTCTCTCAAATTTACCATACAGCTATCTTGCATTGCAACATCGTTTGCCAAGTTTAACCCTTTGCTAGTAGTTGCATTGCACCAAAGTACTACTTCTGTAGTACTTCTCAATTTAAGTCCACACTGATTATCAACTAACTAGCAATAAGTTATTTTTGGAAGTGTAATGTGATGACATGCTGGATATGACTGTAACATGGCTTGTGAGCTAAGAAGCGAATGTTCTTCCTCATCCTGCAGAAAGAGATTGCAGCCTCTGTTAACATTCTCTCCTCTCCTTCAGGGAGAAACAGGAGCGGGAGAAGGCCCTGGCCCTGGAACGGGAGAAGGCCCTGGCGCTGCAGCGGGAGCTTGAGAAGGCTGCCAGGGAGAAGGAGCAGAGGGAGGCTGAGGAGAGGAGGAGAAAGGTGAGTATGGAAAGGGTCATAGTCTGTGCTTCATTGCTAATGCTCCCAGCTGTTTGCAGGTCTAGTCTGCTGTGCTGCATTTTAACAACATGCTTTTTTGCATCTCTGCGCCAGGAGGAGAAACAGAGACAGGCCGAGCAGGAGAGAGTTGCTGCTGCCGCCGCCGCTGCTGCTGCAAAAACTACAGTTACCATAGAGATGCAGGTGGGCTGGGTCAACTGTTAATACTGTTGCATGTAGAAGCTAAATAGAACTTAAAATTACATGATAGTTAGCTCTGGTCAGAACCAGAACTGTAGGTGTCAGGCTTTCACCTAAAGCAAAAATAATTCTGCATTATCTAACTATCATTGCCTTTCCTTTGCCATAACTAAAGAGCAGTTTGAAAAAGCAATGTTGAATTTTGGTGAATGAACAGCATAACATGATGTTTCTCTCTCTCAGAAATCTGTCATGACTACTCCTATGGGGAAAGGTGCAGGACTCAACGTGACAATGGATGTTGAGGTACCTATATCCTGCTCGTTTAAATATTTACACATTTTTTTTTTCTTTAACAAAAAGCATACTTGGCAGATATTTTGACCGTGAAAGCAAACACAATACTAGGGTCTTTGAAAGCATTGGCTAGCTTGCCTGCTAACCTGATAACAGTAAAATTCATCATTTGAATGCCCTTAAATTAATTATTTTTGTGAGAACAGTTTCAAAAAGCACCATGGTTTTAATTTTGATGAATAAATATGGTTGATGATATTCCTATCTCTAGAAATCTGTCATGAAGACACCAATTGGGAAGGGGCTCAATGTAACTGTGGAAGTTGAGGTATGCTGTCTCTCTTGCCAAGACTAGGCTCATGGCTGCCTTGCATGGTGGCTTATTTTTATCTTGCACATTTAGTAGTGGGCAAAGACCGAGTGCCACACACACACTGTTTCAAACATGTGCGTCACATCTTGTTGATTGTTTCCACCAGTTTTTATGTAGAAACACACCATAAATTTTAAAGCCATGATTACAGTTGAGTATTGAACACGTACACGTACATTGCGGAGTCCAATCCCGATACATTAATTTGGATGCTTGTATGTCTCTTACTAAGCAATGTCACCTAGTTATATATAAATATATAAATAATATATATATAAAATTATATATTTAAATATATATATAAATAATGTCTTCCTATACTGCGGATGGTAAATGCCCCCCCCCCCTTCTTCACCCTCAGAGGTCTCCACAGTCCTATGAAATCACTCCAAAAGGAGGCAATAAGCCTGTGGTTGTTAGCACTAACCCAGATGATTATGGGATGGACCAGAACAGCGATGACTCCACTGATGATGAGTCTGCACCACGGAAACCGATCCCATCATGGGCCGAGGGTGAGAATGTTCGGAGGACCTTAGTATTTGTGTGATTGCTCACCCGCAAAGCATGAGTCTGGCCTTGGTGTGGTGTGTCTAAAACTTGGCCTGTGTACTGCTGTTCATATTCTAAAAGACATAGATTCTGAATAAGATTTTAAAGATTATTTTTAAATTTACACTTTCGGACTTTTTCAGGCATTCTTTTCCAGAAAGACTTTTGCAATTTGACATTTGAGAATTTTAGCAGACCGTCTTATCCAGATGAACTGATTGTCATTCTGTTTTTAATTTAGATAATGCCTTTCAACCATATATATATGTCTTATGACTCTTAGGTGAAAAGTCAGTCTTACAAGCAGAAGGTAACACAAGCCTTGTAAGTTTGATACATGAGTGGATATATGATTGTTACGTTTGTAATTGCATCTTTCTTTCCATTCAGGTCAACAGCTCAAACAAACCATGCTGCAGCAATATTTCAATCCAGTGGATGTGGACGCTGTTTTTGGGGAGATCGAGGAGCCCAAGCTCGAGCGGATATTCTACAAGAGCAAGCCCCGCTACTTCAAACGCACCAGCTCTGCTGTGTGGCACTCACCCCCAAGAGTGGGACCAACCGCCTTCTGAACCAGGCCTACTGTTTAAAGTACTTTTTATTCTGTCCTTCTGTTTTACGTCTCCTTTTATCTCTCACACAAATAAAGTCTTTGTTTTTGTTGTTTATGTTAGACCTGAGTTTCCACTGCTGTTTCCACTGAAATCTATGTACAGTAATTTCATGACAACTCAACAGAAACACTGTAGCAAAGTCGATTTTGTATATGGAGGTTTGTAACCCCTCTGTTTTAAGAATTTGTTTTGGAAGGACGACCTTTCTTTTTCTTTTTTTTTTTTTTTTAACTCCAGAGAATAAAACATAAAATTATACAGTTGGTGTTTCTGTATGAAATCTGTGATACTTAATCCTGGTAGTCCTGCAATGCATGATATGTACTTTCCAAAATCCACAATCCAGATACCAAAACATTTTTGTCTTGGTATTTGTAGATCTTAACATTTGACTGATTAGTTGTGCCCTGAAAAGGCAAATTTGACATATGTGTAGGGAAAGGCCAAACTTCAGTTTCAGTTACCCGCAGTTTACCACGGTCCAAAAAAAAAAAAAAAAAAGGAAAATTCCAAAAACAAACATGAGTTTCAAACCACCCACCTGCTAAGATATTTTTTTTTTAACAAATTAAATTGTCTCAATACAGGTTATGTACAGGTATATGATACACATTTTACAATGAAAAATATTGTACCAGTATGTTTTTTCATTGTTCCTTCGTCCTTCGAGGGGTATAAAAACCATAATTTTCATTGTTCCGTCATCCCTTGATACATGATAGATTTTCATTGCTCTGTCGTCTCAAGGAGTAGGCTAATGTTGAGCTAAAAGGGTTTAAAAAAAAAAAAAAAAAAATGTGATCAACCAATTTTCACTTTCTATGCAAGAATGATATGACAAACCAATACATGGATGTTAGTGGTTGTCATGAATAACTTGGAGGTGAAACTGTCCAGTATTGGGGAAACAGGGTGTCTGTCAGTTTTGGCATTTAATTTAGGATGTGGTTAGGGCCTACAGCTCAAGTACATCTCACAGTTTTCTTATATTTTCCTTGTTTTCTGTGTGCCTCTGGTTGTGTCAACCTCTTGGGAGGTGGTTCTCCCTCAGTTGGCTGAAAGGGGCTTTCCCCAGATCGGTCCTTAGCGCAGGTGAGCCAGTTTGGGGGAGGACAGTGTGTGTGGTGTGCGCTGACAGGCGCGCAGGTGTGGGTGAACTTCTACTACCTGGGGGGGGGGGGGTCCATGGAACTGTTGCCAACCTCCATATGGGGGTGTGCTGGGGATTAGGTATTTCGTGTTTTTTCTGTATTCATTTATGAGTTTTATGAAAGGTAGGGAAAGAAACCTGGTACAAATGGTTGATAGGGGTCAGTGTCTCAGGGATCCTGATATTTCCACATAGGCTAAGGCTATTATGCAGACTTTATTACCTACTGTTTGTTGAAGTTTAAGTCTATAAAAGTCTGCTTTCAGTATTGAACATAGCATATTTTTATGCAAACACAATGACTTTCTGTTTGTTGCACAGCAAGAGCCACATATCACACAGTGGAAAAAGGCAAAATTATGAACTCCTAATGTTTGACGTTCTCCATAAATATGCACTTGCATTTGGACACTTACAAATGCAAAATCCAGTGCTGGACTAAATGTTACAGACCTACAAAAAAAACTAGTGCCCTTGCAAATGCTCTGATCAAAATATTTTACTAATAAAACTGATTAAGATGTATTTGGGCTTATATTATTATATTGAGTCATTTTCATGAGGTATTTGAGACTTTTTAACAGTCTTGAACCCGTAATTGTCTAGATTTTTGTTAAAGACCCACCCCTACCCTCAACAACGGCCGCCCATATCCTCTTTTTGGAAAGCCAAAATATGATCACCATGGATAATATTCATTTTAGTCACTAGGACCGTTGCTAGGGTAGTGTATGACGCCTAACACGCAACCTAGATACGTTTTGTACGCCATTTTAGCTGTATTAGACCAAATTACATTCAAAGATCCTCAGGTGTAGGATAAAAACAACGCACAGCATGGAGCTACCGGACTCCATCAGAAAACGTTTGGGAGATTTCTCTCGGACTGTTTTCATCGATCAGAATCGTACACAGCCTTCTGCAGATGAGCATATCAAGTTCTTAGGGCACAGTAAGTAATGTTCACACTAGCTAATTATTTAAAACTGATCGGTATCTAGTCGTCATATATCACTACTGTTCTACATTCCGTCATGATGTACCGAACGTAAGCTAATTAGCTAGTGCTAGCTACCAAAAAACACGGAATGCAGTGGATTATTGATGGTTATTACTGGAGATCCTGTTACGTTAAGTAGCTAGATCATGTAACTTTCCCTAGCTCGACTGCAATCACTCTGAACTCAGTTTATCCGTAGTAACAAATAAAACTCGTTTGCTCAGTGTCAATGTAAACTTTGGATGACTGTGCAGGGCTTTTCAGCTCATAGAAAGTAACCTTTTAAAATCATAGCAAAATAGCAACATAACAGCGTTGATGTTTTGTCTTTTCCACTAATGGTTAAACGTTCTAATCTCACCGTTATACGCTCGTAATGCTGGTAGTACACTACAATGTGACTATCGATAAATAAAAGTGGTTATGTTGGGGAGCAGTGTAGTGGGTATTAAATCCACGTTTATTTCCCGTGCCCTCGTTGCTTTAGTGTACACCAGTTTTCAATTAGTTGTCAGGAATGAGCAGGAGAATGAATCAGGTTTTGTCAGAGATAAAAAAAAAAGAAAAAACACTTGAGGTGAGCCTGCAGACTGACAGCTTCTCGACCTTAGCGCAGAACTGCATTCAAACGAGGAAAAAAAGGCGTAATTATAACTTTAGGTCAAAGATAGAATTCAGCATCCAGGGTATGGTTAAGTACAATAACAAACAGTACATTATAAAAACATGAACAGAACAAGACAGCAGAAGAGCACCTGCAAGGGAGATCCAGTATAAAATCCAAAGAACAAAACGTTTGCTAGGCTGCAGTTGACTATTCTATTAACGTATGCGCCTAACATTGACACATTAACAAAACAAAGTCAATAAAAAGAGACTTAACTTAATTAAATTGCCATTGTGTCCCATTTTCAGGTAGTGACGTTGTATCCAGTCTTCCTCTACAAATGTCCCTATCGTTCAATTTGTGGTTCTTCCCTTTGTGGTGGATCTGTGAAGCCATTATGCTGCACCTTAAGGTTTGGCACACCACATTCATTCTTAATAAATGGGTTATGAGATTATGTTTTACTTTGAGGTCCCATTGTTGATCATGAAATCTCAGGAAAATGTAGGTTTTGAAAGTCGAACTGTATATAGCTCGTAATTGCCTTTTTACTAAATAAATGAGTAAATATTTTGCTATGTTCTGTGCTGAAAAATAGAGAAACACATTTGAGGCCCTTTATCAGGAAAGTCATAGCTAGTTAAGAGATGAGGTTGTAGTTTTTTTTTTTAAATATTTAGCAAGCTCTAATTAACTGGAAATTGAACATAGCCTGGTGTTAGTTGATAGGTAGAAAATTATTACTGTGCATGAACAAACTCCCAAAACATTGTGAAACTGACATGTTAATCCGAGAAGTTACCTAACCTCCTGTCCTCTCTTCTCTTCTCTATATCTTGTCAGTATCCAGCTCTCCCTGACTACTACAAGTTCATCCTCATAACGGTTCTCACAATAATGACCCTGATTGAGGCTGCAAGACTATATCTGGGATATACAGGAAATCTTCAAGAAAAGGTATATGCTTTACTTATTGAGTGTCTGTTTCATTTTAAATATATCTGTACTGTATTAGAGTTAGCATGTTTTTCTATTGGTTCATGATGCACATTCATCCCCCTCGGATAAGTTTACCGAGGTGTTGCCCTATTTTAGGATAGTTAAGCTGAGCCAATTGTTGTATAGCCAATAATAGCACAGCTGGGACTTGGATTCTCAACTGTGGGACAAGAACATTTTACTCTGCACCAATTTTCATTGAAACAGGCTGCTTTGACCTGAAAGCGCAGGTTAGGAAATTGTTTGCTAGTGTTAAATAAGAAGAAAAACCTGTGCACCCTATGGATTTTTAGGAGCAGGGTTCATACCCCTCCCATAGAGGTATACTTAGATTATATTTTTACATCTATTTATTTAGTTATGTTGTAGCAAACATTTTATCTGAAAATTACATCTGTTTCAATGTGTTTTGATATGAAATTATAAAATAGTCCTGGGCTTGATGAATGTATTTACTGCAATTTTGCCATTGAGAGTCTTTGCTTTTCCTTTCAGGTTCCAGAGCTGGCTGGTTTCTGGCTGCTGAGTATTCTGTTGCAGTTTCCATTAGTTCTATTCCAGCTGTTCAATGAAGCTATTCTCATCCAACCTTTGGAAAGAGGGGTTCACATAGTGTTGGCTTTGTTCATACTAACACAGGTGAGGGTCTTCTCTGTTGCTACCTTACGCTCAGTTACAAAAATCACATGCTAAATACAAAATAGTACAAAATAACAAATAAAACAAATAATGGCATGTCTAATTCATGGCTACCAGGTGGACCAGATATGAATGGGTTTTACTTGCTTACATGTAATTGGAAAATGTTTAATGAGGCTCAAAAAATTAATATCATAGATGAGAATAAATGGATTAGCATTCCCATTATTGTGTCTAAACCCTGTACGTGTGTATATACTCCTTATATGTGTCTGCTAAATGAACAAATGTAAATGTAATGTAAATGTGCACTTCTGACATGTTCCATCACTGCTAAAGCTTAGCCTTGCCAGAGTGTTGTCGATAAAATAAATTCTCTTAGGTTTTTAATAAATTGCTTCGAGTTATTTTGTGGAAGAGGAACATACTCTCTACATATATTCTTCTGATCAAATTGATCAGAAAAAAATACGAAAAAACGTAATTTATCTCCAGTTCTTTCTTTTCTAATGTTTATTCTATTATATCCACCCCTTCCAGGCTTTTTCTGGATTTGCAGCACTCAAAACTATGGTCAAACATACAGAGAGCCATTTCCACCTCCGACAGTTTGATGGACTGCAGGAGTTCAGAACCTAACCATCTTGTGTGGTCAGGATGTGTACAGTTACCAGCATACTGCAATTTCTAAAAGCGAATGAACACTTGTATTATGATATTATACTTTCCTTTGACATTATGGAGCAAAGTTTGTATTAAAATTGATATGTGAATAAAATGTGCTACACACAAGTGGAATTGTAGACTGTGAACACCCATCATTATTTATGCTTTTAAGCAAATAGCAACTTGTCAGCACATACTAGTTATTTTGTTATTTTTCACTATGGGTGCCTCTTCAAGCTTTAATCACAATTAAAGTAATGATGCTCACTTTTCAAGTAATAATTTAATCTATTTTATTTCCCCCATTCACCTTAATTGAACTAAGAGCCCCACCACCTGTAAGCTTCTCCAAAACACCCAAGATGAAGTGGCTACCTTCATGACTCAAGTGGTGACTAGCTGTTGCTATTTTTCACAGTGCATTTGTGAAAGCAACCACCTGTTTCCTATACCATGAGAGCACACAAAATCAGACAACAACATAAACTGCTTTGTGGAAACCTGACCATTTTTAGGATGGTGACAACAGTTGGTGACTTGAATTACCCTTTCTGTTGATTGGTAACTTTGTTAGGGCAGGGAACATGTAAAGAAGATTTTATAGATGATGTAAATGTCACTGTACAGTTTTTTACCTAGCCAACAAGATGGAAATCAAATCTGGATCTGGTTTTGTATAATAATCCAAAGAAACCACTTGGAGCAAGTGACCATATTAGAGTCACATTTGCTCACATTTTGAAAAGCAACTTTACAATTTAACTTCTGAAGAGAAAATATGGTTGTATAGTGTAATTTGCATGCAAAGTTTAAATGCATTTATCCTTGTTAAACCCTTTAAATTTAAGTCTTTTCTCATAACATTTATACAGGAACCAGTTTAGTTGTACTTCTAAGTACTTTTTCAAAAGCCTTTATATCCATCATATTGTGTGATGCCTAGAACTGCACACAGTAATCTTTGTGTGGTCTGATTTAGGGACTGTAATTATAATGTATGTATAATTTTAATATAAACTCCTTTAGTTTATATTTTTACTTCTTGCTGTATATTCTGCTATCCTTTTGCCTCTTTTGAAACTACCAAGCAGATTTTGCATGAAACAAACAAATGTCCTTGTCATAAACAAAGTCATTTTCCACACTAATTTGTTTGTTCTTAGGTCTTGTGGCCTTGCTGGAATATTTGATTGGAGTTGGATCGAGTTTACAGAAGTACCCATAGATTGTCATTCAAAAAAAACAAAAAACATTTTATGATATAAAAATAGCAAGTAGTCACTATAAGGCCAATAAGGAGCAAGACCACACATCACCTCGAAAACAGCTTTAGTCCTCCTTTGAATACTGTCTAAAAAGACCTGAACTGTGTAGTCGGAGACTGAATTATTCGTTAAAAGGAAATTACCACCCTCTTAATCTAGTTTTTAAAACAATGAAGAGGTGTGTGGCTATGGAAAGCACATCCTGGTGTTCATGAAACTGGACACATTTATTAACGGGGCCTTACTGCTGAGGCATCATGAGGGAAAAGAGTCAGCACCTGGCCTTTGTAACTCTCGGTCCTAGTGTCTACTTATATGATCTGATGCTGCTTCTTATCTTCCTAAAGGAAATTTGTGAGGGCAGAACATTTTACGGAATGAACTGGTGTCAGACATTTTGGCACACTTGACTTCCCATACGAGAGTAACGACAACGGAGGCGTAGCTCTTCTCAGAACCAAAATGGCGTAGCTTCAGCAATAACCTAATTTCCGAAGCGTCGTATAAATCGCCTCCTTTGTCATTTTTGAATTTAGCTAGGCTAGACAGTCGCAGAGAACTAATCCAACGCTGCAGTCAGTGAACGGATATTATGCGTATACCTACGTAATTTATACATGTTTTCAAATAAGGTCGCAAACTTGGTAGCTGGCAAGGAGTGGGACCCATGTGGCCTGTACATCACGCACGATTCTTGTTTCCCACCGGTTTGGTTTGATTGTGACAGTCGGCAAGGGTGCCGAACAGTGGTGCCGAGGAAGAGTACGTGGTGGCTACAGCTGGCACGTTTATTTTCGAAGACACTGCCTACATAGCTAAGAAAAAGTCGTGAATTCGGCAACCGATTACAGTTCATCGCAACGTCACTGCTATCTACCCACCAAGTAATAATTCAGCACCGTCGTAGATAGAAAAGGTTTTGTCAGGTAGTGATATCCGTGTTCTCAACCTCCGGTGAGTTTGCTCTCAGCCCACTGTGGAAAGCTAACATTTGCTAGCTAGATAGCTGTCTTGGCGGGTTGTGTTAGCCAACGCTGGATATCCAGGGCTGTAAGCTAATCTTTAGCTATATGTTAGGGAAAACCAACAATTGGTAACCTGTAAATGGTCGTTATCGATGTCAGCTGTACCACTCCCATTTAAACTACATTTGCTATTTCTGGACATTATTTCTTGGTATTTTTAGATATTGGTATAGCTGCATATTCGCCACATAGGATTTCCATATAGCTGCTAGCTAAGCTAACGACAGAGTAATCAGATATGTAGCTAGCTAGGAGACTGAGAATTGTTTTTGCAATATCATTGGATTCTGTGCGCATTTTTGACAGCTAGCAAGTTCTATAGTGTTCTACCACAAAAATGTAGATGCCATCAATGTACTAGCCACAGTTTTGTTGGTAGTACATTTTAGGGAAAGTAACTGTCAACGGCAAGGTTGTTGGTTAAGTAAGTTAACGTTTACCACCTGAAAGTTAAAATCTTAATGGTATTCGTCTGTATAACGGACCATAACTTGTAAAGTCTGGGTTTTTGGTGTTAAAAGGTCAATCTGGCAATTTTTTGAAATAGTTGAAAGCAGGGGATACCAAAGTTACCAAGAACTGGTTGACTCGTTGGGGTCATACGTGAACCCTCTCGCATTCTTGTAGTTTTACCATCGTACATTTTGTATTAAACATTCAGCTTGTTAATGATTCTACAAACTCACTAAAGTTGGGACTGAACCCTTTGATAAAATTATGCATCCATGACAAGGATGCCTTTGTGTAGGAAGTAAGTACTTTCTTGGAAAAGGGATTCCCTGGCCAAAATTGTAATTCATATAGAGATTGATATTGACATTTAGAATTAATAATAATATTTGTGTGCTGGTTGGTATGACATATAATAATTGGAGCACCATTTTTAGTAGAATTTAAGTAATCTTGAGGCATCGGTAATCTGAACGGGGTAAAAACTAGGAAGTACTAAACTTGAATTTCAAACGCTAACACAGAGGACTAACGTTAAACCGAAACAATTTAACACTTAACATGGATGAACACTCAAAATGCAATCATTTATGTTCACAAGGTTCTTATTCTGGCGCTTGAGCATTTTGTGGGGAAACTGAACTAGATAACAAAGGCCTAATATGGGAAGAACAGATTCATTTGCAATTGACTGTTTAGTAAGCTGTGGAGCAAAATAGAAACTCTTAAAAACGAAAAACTGACTAGATACTGTACACAATTGCTACGGTGGAATATGAACTGTTTTTAGTTACACTTACTCTGTCAGAATTGTGAGTCCAAAAGTTACAAATTCGAAAATACTGGATGAGAGAGGCAATATCAATTTCCTCATGCAATAGCTAGGGCTCAGGATAACATTTTCCACTGGACACATTAGTTCTGAACAAGATGGTATAAGTGTGATTAAGTATTATAGATGCTGATTATCTGCTAAAACTTGGTTAGAGTCAAAAACATCCACTACCCTAATTATATTTAAGACATTGCATCTCCTTCCTAGACCATGATGAATTGTAAATGTGGAACAGTAAAAAAAAAATAAATAAATAAACAATTGTTTGTGTACTACTGAACTGGCTTATGGCAAGGCATGGGAAACATTCTTTTATAAACCAAAGTGAATTCGTTGACAGCAGCACTTTGCATCGTGATATTATTATTTATTTAAAAGCTGTGGCCGACGTTGTTATGCGCATAGTGTTTTAATAACTGTGCCTTAGTACGATGTGTGGTGTGTGTAAGCTTTCTTGTGCCCTGTGGGCAGCCATGGCAGCCTCGTCAGAGGAGGTGCTGCTGGTGGTGAAGAGGGTGCGGCAGAAGAAGCAGGACGGCACGCTGTACTTGATGGCGGAGAGGATTGCATGGGGTCCCGATGGCAAAGACCGCTTCACCGTCAGTCACCTCTATGCTGACATCCGCTGTGAGTGTGAGTCCAAACACACACCTGCACACATCTGTATGCCAATATCAGCTGTGAGCAGTATCATGATATGAGCTAATTCAGTGCAGAAGCATGCCATTCACTATGGCACCTGTAATTATCACAAGACATACATCATTGTAAGAGAATTTTTCCATTATTGATTTTTGTTGTACATTGTCCATCTTGGTTAATATTTTATAAATATACACATGATGTGACTGTAATGTAATGTAAATTAATGGTTCATTATACATGCATGCAGCCAAGACTGTGTTTCTCAGACATAGAACCTGTTTTGCATCAATCACCTACAACAGGGGTGTCAAACTCCAGTCCTGGAGGGCCGCAGTATCTGCGGGTTTTTGTTCTTTCCTTCCGATTGGCAGCCATTTTAGGCCTTGGAAACCAGGTGTGTGGACTCTTTAGCCAACCAGTGATTTTAATTAATCAATTAAGTGCTAAAACACACCAAAAACCAGCTACCACTGCGGCCCTCCAGGACTGCAGTTTGACACCCCTGACCTACAATGATCAAATTCTACCCTTTTGGGTTTATATACTGTGAAACAGCTTTTTTGCATATTTTTGAATAATGTCAGATCTTTAAACAAGGCCTTTTAGATGAAAAGGAAAGGAGTGAACAAATAACACAGCAGTTTAATACAGTTTCATTTATTAAAGATAGTAATGCAATATATATATTGCTTCTGTATGAAGAGGTAATTAACACCTTTCAACTCATTAACAGGATGTTAATGAGTCTTTAGCAGCAGTGAATTCAACAAAACTGTTTCTTTTGTTATTGGTCAATTGCCGTGCTCCACTCCCTGTTTATAACTTTGCGACGTTTTTGGGTTTTCAAGCATGAACTGCATGTTTCTGGTCCTACCAGAACTTCTCAGTAGGGTTTAGGTCTGGATTTTGACTTGGCCATTGCTAAATTTCTTCACTCTGATGTACAGTTGCTTCCGTGTGTCAGATTGTCCAGTGTTTGTGGATTTCTTTTGATTGTAAGAACTAAAGTCACCAACAGACGCACTTTTGAGTAGGTCAGAAGATCAGCCCAGACGGAAAGGCAAAGATCCAGCTGCAGCTGGTCCTTCACACAGGTGAAAGCACCACCTTCCACTTCGCCAACGAGAGCAGTGCCCTGCGTGATCGCGACGCCACCAAGGACCTGCTACAGCAGCTGCTTCCCAAGTTTAAGAGAAAGGCCAACAAGGAGCTGGAAGAGAAGAACCGGTGAGTTTAGTCATGTCACCTTTGATTTGATGACAAAAGTAAATGAATTAATTAGCTTGAATTTATCACATTTTAATATGTTTAGAGTGAATTTGATTAATTCAAATGTATTGGTAGGAAATTTTTATTTATTTATTTACCCATTTATATATATTTAATGTGTAATAATATTATTGTGTCATTTTCTTTAATTGAAATGCCAATGTGAAAAAATGCATTGGAAAAAAATGCCAGTGTGGGACTCCAGGTTTTTCTTTGGGGAATACTGGGTATTCAAATCCTACCCCACCACTTCCGGCTATGGCCAGAAGTCTTCATTGGTGAGGGGAACGATAGGGGTTAAGTAGGTTACGTTTGTTAGCCTCATTGTGCTCTAGGGTTATGTGAATTTGACTAATCATGTGGTGCAGCTTCCTTTTTTAAATTTGTGGAAAAGGATTGCTGCGAAAGGCTAAACAGTTTGGCTGTGATTAGGTGAGGAGATCGGGAAAAATGCTAATGTTCTATCATTATACTTGTTTCAGAAAACAGAAACATACATCAAAATGTTAAAATGTCTATGTATCAAGGATGGTATTCCATTTTAATTATTCGTGCTCATGCTTGTTCTAATCACAGAATGCTTCAGGAGGACCCAGTGTTGTTCCAGCTCTACAAGGATCTGGTAGTGAGTCAGGTGATCAGCGCAGAGGAGTTCTGGGCCAATCGCCTGAGTTTAAATTCCACAGACCACTCCCTTTCAAATTCCAAGCAGGAAGTGGGCATTTCTGCTGCGTTTCTGGTAAGCTCTACCAGAATATAGTTTCACATTGAGAAAATCAGTCCTTCTCTGAAACTTTGCATTTTAAAGTTTAAAGGTTTTGATGACACAACTGGCCAATCTTATATCATAATTTTAGAGTAATTGATCAACTAATTAATTGACTGATAGTGGCAGGGGTGTGAAAATCAAGTCTTGGAAGGCTACAGTGGTATTATGTGGTGTACTGTCAGTCAGCAGCTAGTTTAGGTAATGAATTCAAGGTCTGTCGTCCCTTCAGGCAATCATTAACTTTAAACAGTCACTTAATTAGTCAGACACTTTAGGTCATTTAAGTGCTGAAGAGCAATGAAATTAAGCAGATCCATTGGCCCTCTAGGACTGGAGTTTGACACCCCCGATAAACCCAGTGGTCCTCACTCCTAGTCCAACAGTGTGCACTAGTTTTTATTTTCACCTGAAATTCCATAATACGTTCCAACCCTTAAAAACCAAATGGGTAAGTTAAAGTGTTTTGGAGTAAGTTCAATGAGTAAAGTGGCTCTCCAGGCCTAGTACTGAGGACCACTGCTTGCCATATTGAGAAAAAGTCAAAGCAGTTCGTGAAGAGGTCCACTGCATACTGTGTGTAGTCATGTCACCTTTTTAAGTCGGGTTTTATTTCTGTGTGTTTGTGTGTGTGTGTGCTGCAGGCAGACATCAGACCCCAGACAGACGGCTGCAATGGGCTGAGGTACAACCTCACCTTCGATATCATTGAGTCCATCTTCAGAACATACCCTGCAGGTGAGGTGAGATGGAGCACCCTTTGTGGGAACTCAATCGTAATCAGGAGAACCTATCCCCCCAAAAAAAACAGTGTGATGTTCAACTTGTGTCAAACCTTCAATAAAAACCCCATAGCCTGAAGTGTCATTTGTCATGAAGAATCAAAGCCTGCACAGTTTCACCAGTTTTGGTGTGGACTGACTGAGAGCCATCCTGGTCACTGGAATATCTGCAGAATCACCAGGTGGAACAGTTAATAACCGAGGATGTGTCTGTACTTTAAATCTGGTTAAGGTTTTTGATACTGAAATAAATAACACTTTTGTTCTCTGGTCTATTAAGCTATTTGTTATATGCACCAGAAGCAACAGGTTCTGTTCATGAATGAGCCAATTTAATGGTAGGCATTGTATAACCTTGTGTTTGCTGTTACCTTATATATTATATAATACTAAAAGTATTGATCTGCACAATAGATATATTGTAGAACAAGCTGTCTGCAAGTCGTGGAAAAAATATGGCAGGTCTGACATATCATTAAGAATCTTTGCCTTAGGTTGTTATTGTAAAGATGGATTATCTTATCAGGGGCCACTTTTTTTTATTAATGCTGCCTCTTGAGACCATAAACCTCAGTGTATCCTTGTACGTTGAATGTGCTTGATTCTCTCAAAGGATTGAACATCGTGTGCTGAGAGCAAGAAAACTGCAGAGTTCCTGTCTTTCAGGGCTAAATTGTAGTAGATTAAAGTGCATCAAGAAGAAGTATGCTTCTGTTTTTGGGCTCATGTTGAGTGCAAAGGGTTGTGTATGATTTTAATTTTCTTCCCAATGTTTCTCTCCAGTGGAACAGAAATATGCTGAGAACGTACCCCATAACCTGACAGAAAAAGAGTTCTGGACACGTTTCTTCCAGTCCCACTACTTCCATCGGGACCGAATCAGCACTGGGCTGCAGGACCTTTTCTCTGAGTGCGCAAAGCAGGACGAGAAAGGTGAGGTCTTTTCTCTTTGCCAGTCCATATGTTTAATGTGCTTGTCATGCCACAGGGCACAGGTAGACTGTAGATTGATTCAAGCAGTCACTGTTGTGTGAGAAGGTGGGGTATATCCTCTGCCTCTGGGCTCTCACAGGTGAGTCCTTAAATGGAAGTTAACAATAGTAACCCCTTCAGTAACCCTTCAGTAACCCCTGTAGTAATTGGGGAGCTATGTTTGGGCAGGGATACCTGGGCAAGTTTATTATTGTTGAACAGTCATTCATAATACATGATTGAAATTGCATGACACCACAGTGTACTGCATTCCTCTGGAATGTCAAGAGTGAAGCTTCATGAAGCCAGTGTAGTACAGTTTTTTCTCCAACAGAGGGAGCCCAGTGTTCTGACTTTCCTTAGTTTGCTCACTCACATGAGATGGAAAGATGGAAAAGGGCGTCTTGTAGAACAGTTCTTCACTTTTAACATTTTCCACAAACAGAATACAGAAATTTGAGCCCGTTTCAGAAAGATGAAAGATATCAGTGCACTGGCAGTTTCGCGGTTCGAACATTGCTACATGAGGCTACAGACAGGACATTTTCAAAACCGTATTTACTGGCTTTTTGGTCGTCATTGGCTGAAAATACATTCCAATGAGAGGGTCCTCACAGTCAGTCTATACACTTGGACAGGGCAATTGGCATTTAAGAAGTTGCACGAATCAGGTTCAGTCATATGTATGTATGTATTTTTTGGCTACTTCATTTCTTGTTTATATATATAGATTGCAGTGTTCCTCCTTTGCACAGTTTTTGGCACACATTTATTTATTCCTCACTTTTATTCAGCTTTTGCCTTTTTTGTTTAGAGATATCAGATGCTGGATTTTGCTTCTACTTCTGTGAAACATTGCAGGTGTCGGTAATTACATTTTTATACTCCGCCACTGGTGTACGGGGTTCCAAGCACATATTCTACACTTTCAGTTTGAGTGATTCAATTTCCTCTGCAGTGGGTTCTACAGGTCGTGAGTTGTTGATACTACCCTGTAACCCACATTTTTATTTAGTGTACTTGGACAACGTTTTGCAATAAAGGTTGAGTTTTTTGTGGAGCATTGGTGCCAGGGTTCAGGGTGTTTGTGTGTAAGTTGTTAAGTGGATAGTGGCTCATGGTGAAATCGGGGTGTCTTTGCTGCAGGCCTGAAGTCGATGGTAATGCAGGGTGTGAAGAACCCGCTGGTGAATCTGCTCAGTTTGGAGGACAAGTCACTTGATGAGGTGAGTCTGCGATCTTATTATCAGGCACTTTTAGGTGAGTTTTCATCTAGCTTCAATGGAAGGGGTTCCAAAGGACTAGATTGTGAATAAAAAAAAAAAAAAAAAAAAGTTGATGTATTTAGCAGTCCTAACTACTACTAACTGAATATAGTAATTTACATTGACATTCATAGCACTTATAATAAATACTGAAAACGTTGTTGCATCTGTTTCAGCAAAATTGCATATTTCATATTATTCTGTTATATTACCTTTTTATGAGTGGTGCATTTGTGAGTTGTGACGGTTCAAGTCCCAGCTGCACATCAGCTATTGCCAGAGCATGACATTAGCACAGCAACTCTTGGCTCTTCATGCCTTTGCACTGTGCTGTTCTCTGAGACGGACTCTTCCTTTTCCGCTTCAGGGTTATGGTGTTGCCACGGCACCCTCCACCTCAAACGGCACCAAGGTAAAGGAGAACAGCAACTCGGCCATCATCAAACGCTTCAACCATCACAGCGCCATGGTGCTCGCAGCTGGACTACGCAAACAGTGAGCATCTGCAATGAAGAAATGAAGAGAATAAGTGGGAGAGAATGGATACATAGATCATAGTGGAAACATCATAGACGTGTGTTTCCAATGTCTAATGTTGTAATGGTAATGAAATTGTAGCTGCAGCATTCATCATACATGTTGTCATAACAATACTGCAAAAGGAGTGAAAGGAATTATTTAGGGAAACTGAAGGAAGTGGACCATATAAGTGGTCCAAACCAAACATACAAGATGTTTTGCTTTTAGTTGGTGAGGTAGTTTACCCCGCTCTGTGTGTGTGTTTACATTCAGGGACGCTGTCAGTGGCCAGGCTAGTGAAACCAGCAGCATAGATGGGAACTCAAGGGACTCCGACTGTTTCCAGCCACCCATCAAGAAGGTACATGCCCTTCCCATGATTACTGAACAGGGTTCACAAACACACCGTCCACTTTACTGTCTTGGATGCAAGTTTGATTTGAATTGAATAGGACTATTGAGAGCAAACCTTGTGCACAGGCTTTAATGTAAATAACTCATGTTATTTAGGGCTTTTATGCAATGTCAAAGAAATTATCATAAATATTAAAAGTATGCATGCATTTTTACAATCCATTTTTCAAATTAAAAAAAATCTTTTTATTCTGTGTGCAGTGGCAACTTAGGACCAGAGTTCGGACATTATTTTGGAATTTGCATTAACAAAACAAAATGAATTTAAGGATGTATAATTGGTGCACGTGTTTGTTTCAAGTAATGAAATATACTTAGATAAAGAAAGAAAAACATTCTTCCCGAATGCATCTTTAATATGCACTTTTCCAAAACAATTCAACTTCTCATATTAAAAGTTAATAGCATTTTAAAGCTAATATTAATAGTCCTGCATGCAAAAACTTTTGTATCTCTTAAAGAAATCTCTGTTTAACAGTACACCATCTTCACTATCACAGTGTGTGAGAAGAATGCAGGGGGTATCACAGGGGGTACACTGTCGTGCAAATTGAACCCCTCGGAAATGTCAGCCATGTCACCCTTCCCTAGTAGCGAAACACTCAGAATTCCAAAATATGTGATACCATTGGAGGTATCACAGCCACCCTTCAAATTGTTTAGAAAAATGTAGGAGAAGAGTAAATGTATTATTTTTGGCTCTGAGGTGGTTTACTCAACGTTGTGTGCTTCTCTAGGTAAAGTTGCAGGAGGCTATTGAGTATGAGGACTTACAGAACAAGACAGGGAAGAAAACTGTCACCCTGAACCTGAAGAAATCTGACCGGTATGGTGATCTTTTCTCAGCACAAAGAATTTCAGAATTATTGATTAACTTATTAATCAATAATTATTAATTATTACAAGAATTATTAATTATTGAACAACTATTGCTAATGTTTGTAGCTTGTAAAATTGACATCAAAATACAATTTTAAGCAGTTGAAGCAGTAGTGTGCAACTTTCCCAGGTACTCTCACGGTCCAGTACCAATGCAGTCCCAGACCTACACCACCAGTCAGGAAATCATCAACTCTGTCAGCTACATCCAACATGAGATGGCCAACTACAAACCTGCTCTCACTCAGGTGAGACTCTAATAAAGATAGCAGCCTTCTTCAAGAGCTGATGATATAAACCTATACAAAGGCTTCTATTGTCTGTGTCGACGTGATTTGTTTGTACCTGTCCCATTAGGTAATCTCCAGTGGCGCAGCCAGTTCTGCTATTGCAGCCCTTTCCCCCGGGGGTGTCTTCATGCAGGCTGGGGTGCAGCAAGCCATTAACCGTGAGCCCTACTTTTGTTTCTCAACCATTCATTTTAACAAGCTTTCACGTTTACACTTTACAGTCTGGAGACAGTTGGACTTCATGCAGATGTAGCACCTCTACATATTGATAACAGTATTTTATTGATACGTTTTTGTGTAATACCAGTGTTGAATGTATAGGTATTTTGTATACATGGTACCAGGCAAAACAAGCCAATTTAATACAGTAATACCTCATCTCTCACCACTAAATATTCATTACACCTGAGCGAAGAACATCCAGATTTTCAGCTTTCAACCGAGTGCTGTGGGTTACCTGCAGTAGCATGATGGTAGCGCTGTGTCTGTGTTGCAGAGATGGTGCCCAGTGATGAGCAGGCTGAGTTGAAACACCTGTACATGGCAGTGGGGGAGCTACTACGGCACTTCTGGTCCTGTTTTCCGGTCAACACCCCTTTTTTGGAGGATAAGGTCATTCTTTTATCCACTCAATGTAGATACTGTCAATGTAGTTACTTTGCTTTCCAACTTGAAGACCAGAACACACAAAAGTGTTCACACCCACCATGCACAATTGTGATTAAAATAGAAAGAAATTAAAGCAACAGAGAAAAGCAGTGTAATTGTGTAATCAGTGTTATTAAGTGTATATTTTATTGTCTTGCTTTTTATAGCTGGTGAAGATGAGGTCCAACCTTGAGAAATTTCAGCTGACCAAACTCCGCCCTTTCCAGGAGAAGGTCCAGCGCCAATACTTGAGTACAAATGTAAGCAGTTCTATATTACTTCTGCCTACTTCTTTACTCCTGTTTCACTTCTTGGTCCTACTTTTATTTAAGCGGGTGAGCTTCAGTGGGATTGATCTCCTTTAAAACATTGAAAGAAGAAAACCGCATATAAATTGTAAAAAGAGTATACATTGAGCAGATTAGTTTGGGAAGACATGCGTGGGAAGATGTTGAAATTGTTCCATTAACCCACTTACCCAACACGTACGATATACTATATTTCAGTGCCTGTTTACAGATGTAATGTGCTGGAGATGTTGCAGGTCCACAGACTGTGGGCGTAACATTGTTCTCTCCCCACAGCTCACAGGGCACATGGAGGAGATGCTGCAGACAGCGTACAACAAGTTCCATGCCTGGCAGAACCACCACATGCAGAGAAAGACCTGAGGAGAAGAGAAACACAGGAACTGAGAGAGAGAGAGAGAGAGAGATGGAGGGTGGAGACTGGGAGGAGAAGAACAGCCTATCCAATCACAGGCCAGCTGAGTTCCATGAGCCACGGCCTTGAGATCTGCCTTGAATGAATTTGGGGGAAAATCTGTTACCTAGCAGAGACACACTGGAGTGTTGCCACAGGATTTTGTCCATTTTTCTTTTTTTTTTGTTTTGCACTCACTGTTCCCCTTTTCCCCCCCAAGTGAATGACACTTTTGCCTGGGTGTTGTATCAGAAAGTTGGAGCACTGAACCCTGTCTTCCCCCTGACAGCCTCAGTGTCTGGACTCACTGGCACGGAGACTCTCTACAGAAGGATGAACTCCTCTCTGGATTCCAGTGAAAAGCAGATTTGTGCCGTCTTCGCTTTTAAAGCAAAGAGCAGAATGCCTTGAAGATGCCTCCTGAAACTTTGGCTCGGGATGGGAAAGTAATTATCTGGGAGGTTTGGGTGGGTAGAGTGAATAAAGCAATACTGTACCGATCACAGCCCTTGTCCCTGTGCATGCCACTCATTTTATACACTTCTACTCTCTGTTTGGCACTGAAGACTGACCCATCGTGGGTCAGAAAACCTGCTGCCGCTATCGAAATACCTGCAGCAATGTCTTTGACTAGGCAGTATCCTAAGTAATGACTATTAATGAGCTTCTGACCAAATTACTGTTGTAAAGTATCTGGGGTATCTGAGTGTGTGTGTGTGACAAAGATGATGATGCTGATAATGTGACCAGGTTTTCTGGTGCTTGAGACTCTGGGAAGGGGGAAGGAGGATAAGATAGTAGTCTTAAACATAAGATATCAGTTTTTTGCTTCATTTTTCATACAGATTTTTAGCCTGAATTTGTCCTGTTTTCGTCCGTAATCCTGTCCAATAGCTGCAGTATCTGTCGTAGCTGCAGTATCTGTCATTTTCCCCTAAAGGCTTATGCTGCCTGTGGCTGCTTCCTCTCAGTCTGCAGTGCTGCAGCTGAGCTGCATCGTCATCGCAGCTTGTGTAAGGCAGACTTAAGGAACCAGCTCATCCCGAGGAGCTGCTCTGAGGCACCATAAGACAGGACAATTCTACTGACTGACCGAAGCTCTTCCTTCCCTTCTTGGACAATACTTTGGACAGTTATGTTACCCTTTAACGGTTTGCATTGGAACTGTCAGAGTCATATTTGTGCTTCTTTGTGCTTTTGACATTTCTCATTTTTTCTGAGAAATCTGTCCCAAGGTGTTTTGGAGAGCCATGTCCCAAGATGTAGCTATTCAAGCTTCCCAGTCATTTTTTCTTTTCCCTGTCTTCTCTCTGATGATTCTTCCTTCCTCTTGCTGGCTGGGTAATTTAGTTGAATAATGAGAGCAAATTTGGCAAAACATGAACTTGTGTGTTTTGAATGAAGGCATTCAGAAACATGCTGTATTTCGGTCAGCAAGTATGATCAATGTGAATACTGTTGCAACTTCTGCATTTTCATATCACTGTGACCTTTGACCTGTGTGAGCAAAATTCCGCTTTTCATTTCAAAAACAATCATTTTGCATGGAATTTCAACTGTTCATCTCTTTCAAAAATTATCTATTCTGTCATGATTCAACCACAACTAAATACAGTAAAACCCATCCAAGTCATGCATAGTGGCTGTTTTAAACTTTAGTACTCATAAGTAATTTTCCCAGAGGATTTATTTAGCCAGGGAGGTAATCAGCATTAAGTGAGACAGCGTGAGAATTTGACCAGGACACAAATTACCCTCCTTGTCTTTGCAAAAAGTACCATCAGATCAGAGCATCAAGGACTTGGTGCAGCATCACTTTCAAAAAGACAGTAGTTACTTCACAGAGTTTACCACTGCACAAGGGGTCTTGGTTTCATAAGGACTTCCAGCAGCAACTTTGTTTACCAGGGAGGAATCCCATCCAAGCCCCCCAACCCTCCTATTTTGTCATGTTACTCACCACCATTGATTGATAAGTATTCCACAGCCAGTAAGCTACAAGGTGTCACAGACTTGCACAACCCTGCAGTCATTTGTTCATGGTTTATTAAAAATATGCAAATTCCATTTTGTATTAAGCATAATTCATGATTGCACCACATGCAGTGAGAGGCATCTGAATGCACAATCTTCCCTGTAAATACAGTTTTGTTTCGTGTCAGGGGTTTCAGCACTCAATGGGGTAATGTCCTGAAATGAGCATTTAATAATTTGTGTTATTAGTAGTGTTTTTGCAAAACAAGTTATGCCACCTCACATAGTCATACTTTGCTGCTGTTGTTATGGAAAAATAACATCATTTTAACGATTTAATTTTGTAATTTAAGCAGCTCTGACTGATCAAAAATCAGTTGTACCCAATTTTTTTTTCTCAAATGGTGAATGCAGGTTGGGAGAGGAGTGTTAAATTATTTACTTTGTTGTAACACTGCATCACAAGAAATGTGGAAATATTAATTAGATCTATTATTTGTCTTATTCAGATGGGATTGAGAGAAATAGCATTTTCAAGGAGTGGTACATTTCAACAGGACTATGTGGTTTATGAAAATTAAATTGTATAGTTTTAAATATTTCTAATAAAAAACTCACCTTTTCCAGGGGGAGAAAGATTGATCTTTTGTTTGTTCTTATTTACCCAGCCTGCACTATTTTGCAAACACAGCCTGTGTAGTGTAGTATGGCTTTCTCTTTTTCTGAACATAGTAGTGTAATATTTTTTCTTTCTTTGAAGTCAGACTTCATCTTTGAGGAGAAAGTGCAATGTAAGTAACATGTTTTTGAGGTGGACTGTAACATTTTTGCTGCTACAGAAATATGCTTTTTGCTTTATCTCTTTTCATGTCTGATGGCAGGTTGACCAGTGGAATTGACCATGTTTCTATGCAGTACAGAGAATTAATTTTCAGGTGGTAATTTTCAGGGTTTCCTATGGAAATTAAAAACAATGACCCCAGACTCTCAATCCTTTTATATGAACCTCCAATCTAATGAGCACACAGAATGTGGATGCAACATCATGGTGAATTAATAAAGCTCTGAAGTTTTTCTGTGTTTTCTCTGCTTGTTCTTTTTCTTCTGTGTTCTTTTTTCAATGTCCAGCATAATAAATCATCAGAACTGACCTGTCTCTCATGCATGCAGGACTTGGGGATGGGGGGGGTCAGCAGATGACTAAGTTTTTTGTTTGTAAAAAGAAAAAAAAGAGTGACAGGTCCTACTGATACACTGAGAAGTGACCCAGGCTTTACCATTCAACATCCTACTGATGGGTAGACCACTTTTTGTCACATTTTTCAGAGCATGTGGATTGGCGGCATGGAAAACTAACAGCGGTTTCAACTTGAAATCACTGCCACTGTCCTTCGCAGCCTTAAATCCTGGCATCGTCTTCTTCCACGACTGATGTAAGTTTTTTTCTGGCAGTTCATTCCAGAAGAGGCCAGTTTCATCAACATAAATAATCTGTTGAGGGGTGTAACCTCCCTTCTCAATTATTTTCCTAAGCGTGTTTGGGAACTTTGCTGCCGCCTCTATGTCCACACTTGATAACTGCTCCGTGGTACAAATGGCCTGTTCACCGCCTGCTTACCCAGCGGGCCTGTGTCTGCTTTCCGCCACCTCCTGACCCAGCGGGCTTCCGTAACCTGCTCTCTGACGACTGACCCAGAAGGCCTTCCAGAGCGCCCGGCCATCTCTTCGATGCCCGCCAACCGAGCAGGACTGTCTGAGAGTCCAGTTCGCTCTCTGCCTGCTGACCCTGAGGCTGGAAGGCCCAGCCTGCTCTCAAACACACACCGACTCATCAATTTTACCACCCAAAAATTCTTGATTTTTCTGCTTAAAATGATTGGACAGCACCTGCAGATAGTAGATACGAAGAAAAAAGGCACCAGGAACGGATTAAATGGGAGAAAACGCAAGGAATCAGTTCAGGCCAAAACTGAAAAAAACGTAAGCCGCGGACCTGAAAAAAGTCTGAGAAATCCGACCCCCAAAAATTCGTGATTTTTCTGCTTAAAATGATTGGACAGCACCTGCAGATAGTGGATACGAAGAAAAAAGGCACCAGGAACGGATTAAATGGGAGAAAACGCAAGGAATCAGTTGAGGCCCAAACCGAAAAAAACGTAAGCCGCGGACCTGAAAAAAGGCAGAAAAATCCGACCCCCAAAAATTCTTGATTTTTCTGCTTAAAATGATTGGACAGCACCTGCAGAAAGTAGATACGAAGAGAAAAGGCACCAGGAACGGATTAAATGGGAGAAAACGCAAGGAATCAGTTGAGGCCCAAACCGAAAAAAACGTAAGCTGCGGACCTGAAAAAAGTCTGAAAAATCCGACCCCCAAAAATTCTTGATTTTTCTGCTTAAAATGATTGGACAGCACCTGCAGATAGTAGATACGAAGAGAAAAGGCTCCGGGAACAGATTAAATGGGAGAAAACGCAAGGAATCAGTTGAGGCCCAAACCGAAAAAAACGTAAGCTGCGGACCTGAAAAAAGTCTGAAAAATCCGACCCCCAAAAATTCTTGATTTTTCTGCTTAAAATGATTGGCCAGCACCTGCAGATAGTAGATACGAAGAAAAAAGGCACCAGGAACGGATTAAATGGGAGAAAATGCAAGGAATCAGTTGAGGCCCAAACCGAAAAAAACGTAAGCCGCGGACCTGAAAAAAGTCTGAGAAATCCGACCCCCAAAAATTCTTGATTTTTCTGCTTAAAATGATTGGACAACACCTGCAGATAGTAGATACGAAGAAAAAAGGCACCAGGAACGGATTAAATGGGAGAAAACGCAAGGAATCAGTTGAGGCCCAAACCGAAAAAAACGTAAGCCGCGGACCTGAAAAAAGTCTAAGAAATCCGACCCCCAAAAATTCTTGATTTTTCTGCTTAAAATGATTGGCCAGCACCTGCAGATAGTAGATACGAAGAGAAAAGGCACCAGGAACGGATTAAATGGGAGAAAACGCAAGGAATCAGTTGAGGCCAAAACTGACAAAAACGTAAGCCGCGGACCTGAAAAAAGTCTGACAAATCCGACCCCCAAAAATTCTTGATTTTTCTGCTTAAAATGATTGGACAGCACCTGCAGATAGTGGATACGAAGAAAAAAGGCACCAGGAACGGATTAAATGGGAGAAAACGCAAGGAATCAGTTGAGGCCCAAACCGAAAAAAACGTCAGCCGCGGACCTGAAAAAAGGCTGAAAAATCCGACCCCCAAAAATTCTTGATTTTTCTGCTTAAAATGATTGGACAGCACCTGCAGATAGTAGATACGAAGAAAAAAGGCACCAGGAACGGATTAAATGGGAGAAAACGCAAGGAATCAGTTGAGGCCCAAACCGAAAAAAACGTAAGCTGCGGACCTGAAAAAAGTCTGAAAAATCCGACCCCCAAAAATTCGTGATTTTTCTGCTTAAAATGACTGGACAGCACCTGCAGATAGTAGATACGAAGAGAAAAGGCTCCGGGAACGGATTAAATGGGAGAAAATGCAAGGAATCAGTTGAGGCCCAAACCGAAAAAAACGTAAGCCGCGGACCTGAAAAAAGTCTGAGAAATCCGACCCCCAAAAATTCTTGATTTTTCTGCTTAAAATGATTGGACAGCACCTGCAGATAGTAGATACGAAGAGAAAAGGCACCAGGAACGGATTAAATGGGAGAAAACGCAAGGAATCAGTTGAGGCCAAAACTGAAAAAAACGTAAGCCGCGGACCTGAAAAAAGTCTGACAAATCCGACCCCCAAAAATTCGTGATTTTTCTGCTTAAAATGATTGGACAGCACCTGCAGATAGTGGATACGAAGAAAAAAGGCACCAGGAACGGATTAAATGGGAGAAAATGCAAGGAATCAGTTGAGGCCCAAACCGAAAAAAACGTAAGCCGCGGACCTGAAAAAAGGCTGAAAAATCCGACCCCCAAAAATTCTTGATTTTTCTGCTTAAAATGATTGGACAGCACCTGCAGATAGTAGATACGAAGAAAAAAGGCACCAGGAACGGATTAAATGGGAGAAAACGCAAGGAATCAGTTGAGGCCCAAACCAAAAAAAACGTAAGCCGCGGACCTGAAAAAAGTCTGAAAAATCCGACCCCCAAAAATTCTTGATTTTTCTGCTTAAAATGATTGGACAGCACCTGCAGATAGTAGATACGAAGAAAAAAGGCACCAGGAACGGATTAAATGGGAGAAAACGCAAGGAATCAGTTCAGGCCAAAACTGAAAAAAACGTAAGCCGCGGACCTGAAAAAAGTCTGAAAAATCCGACCCCCAAAAATTCTTGATTTTTCTGCTTAAAATGATTGGACAGCACCTGCAGAAAGTGGATACGAAGAAAAAAGGCACCAGGAACGGATTAAATGGGAGAAAATGCAAGGAATCAGTTGAGGCCCAAACCGAAAAAAACGTAAGCCGCGGACCTGAAAAAAGGCTGAAAAATCCGACCCCCAAAAATTCTTGATTTTTCTGCTTAAAATGATTGGACAGCACCTGCAGATAGTAGATACGAAGAGAAAAGGCTCCGGGAACAGATTAAATGGGAGAAAACGCAAGGAATCAGTTGAGGCCCAAACCGAAAAAAACGTAAGCTGCGGACCTGAAAAAAGTCTGAAAAATCCGACCCCCAAAAATTCGTGATTTTTCTGCTTAAAATGATTGGCCAGCACCTGCAGATAGTAGATACGAAGAAAAAAGGCACCAGGAACGGATTAAATGGGAGAAAATGCAAGGAATCAGTTCAGGCCCAAACCCAAAAAAACGTAAGCCGCGGACCTGAAAAAAGTCTGAGAAATCCGACCCCCAAAATTTCTTGATTTTTCTGCTTAAAATGATTGGACAGCACCTGCAGATAGTAGATACGGAGAGAAAAGGCACCAGGAACGGATTAAATTGGAGAAAACGCAAGGAATCAGTTGAGGCCCAAACCGAAAAAAACGTAAGCCGCGGACCTGAAAAAAGTCTGAAAAATCTGACCCCCAAAAATTCGTGATTTTTCTGCTTAAAATGATTGGACAGCACCTGCAGATAGTAGATACAAAGAAAAAAGGCACCAGGAACAGATTAAATGAGAGAAAACGCAAGGAATCAGTTGAGGCCAAAACTGAAAAAAACGTAAGCCGCGGACCTGAAAAAAGTCTGAGAAATCCGACCCCCAAAAATTCGTGATTTTTCTGCTTAAAATGATTGGACAGCACCTGCAGATAGTGGATACGAAGAAAAAAGGCACCAGGAACGGATTAAATGGGAGAAAATGCAAGGAATCAGTTGAGGCCCAAACCGAAAAAAACGTAAGCCGCGGACCTGAAAAAAGTCTGAAAAATCCGACCCCCAAAAATTCTTGATTTTTCTGCTTAAAATGATTGGACAGCACCTGCAGATAGTAGATACGAAGAAAAAAGGCACCAGGAACGGATTAAATGGGAGAAAACGCAAGGAATCAGTTGAGGCCCAAACCGAAAAAAACGTAAGCCGCGGACCTGAAAAAAGTCTGAAAAATCCGACCCCCAAAAATTCTTGATTTTTCTGCTTAAAATGATTGGACAGCACCTGCAGATAGTAGATACGAAGAAAAAAGGCACCAGGAACGGATTAAATGGGAGAAAACGCAAGGAATCAGTTCAGGCCAAAACTGAAAAAAACGTAAGCCGCGGACCTGAAAAAAGTCTGAAAAATCCGACCCCCAAGAATTCTTGATTTTTCTGCTTAAAATGATTGGACAGCACCTGCAGATAGTAGATACGAAGAAAAAAGGCACCAGGAACGGATTAAATGGGAGAAAACGCAAGGAATCAGTTGAGGCCCAATCCGAAAAAAACGTAAGCCGCGGACCTGAAAAAAGTCTGAAAAATCCGACCCCCAAAAATTCTTGATTTTTCTGCTTAAAATGATTGGACAGCACCTGCAGATAGTAGATACGAAGAAAAAAGGCACCAGGAACGGATTAAATGGGAGAAAACGCAAGGAATCAGTTGAGGCCCAAACCCAAAAAAACGTAAGCTGCGGACCTGAAAAAAGTCTGAAAAATCCGACCCCCAAAAATTCTTGATTTTTCTGCTTAAAATGATTGGACAGCACCTGCAGATAGTAGATACGAAGAAAAAAGGCACCAGGAACGGATTAAATTGGAGAAAATGCAAGGAATCAGTTCAGGCCAAAACCGAAAAAAACGTAAGCCGCGGACCTGAAAAAAGTCTGAAAAATCCGACCCCCAAAAATTCTTGATTTTTCTGCTTAAAATGATTGGCCAGCACCTGCAGATAGTAGATACGAAGAAAAAAGGCACCAGGAACGGATTAAATGGGAGAAAATGCAAGGAATCAGTTCAGGCCCAAACCCAAAAAAACGTAAGCCGCGGACCTGAAAAAAGTCTGAGAAATCCGACCCCCAAAATTTCTTGATTTTTCTGCTTAAAATGATTGGACAGCACCTGCAGATAGTAGATACGGAGAGAAAAGGCACCAGGAACGGATTAAATGGGAGAAAACGCAAGGAATCAGTTGAGGCCCAAACCCAAAAAAACGTAAGCCGCGGACCTGAAAAAAGTCTGAGAAATCCGACCCCGAAAAATTCTTGATTTTTCTGCTTAAAATGATTGGACAGCACCTGCAGATAGTAGATACGAAGAGAAAAGGCACCAGGAACGGATTAAATGGGAGAAAACGCAAGGAATCAGTTGAGGCCAAAACTGACAAAAACGTAAGCCGCGGACCTGAAAAAAGGCAGAAAAATCCGACCCCCAAAAATTCTTGATTTTTCTGCTTAAAATGATTGGACAGCACCTGCAGAAAGTAGATACGAAGAGAAAAGGCACCAGGAACGGATTAAATGGGAGAAAACGCAAGGAATCAGTTGAGGCCCAAACCGAAAAAAACGTAAGCCGCGGACCTGAAAAAAGGCAGAAAAATCCGACCCCCAAAAATTCTTGATTTTTCTGCTTAAAATGATTGGACAGCACCTGCAGAAAGTAGATACGAAGAGAAAAGGCACCAGGAACGGATTAAATGGGAGAAAACGCAAGGAATCAGTTGAGGCCCAAACCGAAAAAAACGTAAGCCGCGGACCTGAAAAAAGGCTGAAAAATCCGACCCCCAAAAATTCTTGATTTTTCTGCGTAAAATGATTGGCCAGCACCTGCAGATAGTAGATACGAAGAAAAAAGGCACCAGGAATGGATTAAATGGGAGAAAACGCACGGAATCAGTTGAGGCCCAAACCGAAAAAAACGTAAGCTGCGGACCTGAAAAATTCTGAAAAATCCGACCCCCAAAAATTCTTGATTTTTCTGCTTAAAATGATTGGCCAGCACCTGCAGATAGTAGATACGAAGAAAAAAGGCACCAGGAACGGATTAAATGGGAGAAAATGCAAGGAATCAGTTGAGGCCCAAACCGAAAAAAACATAAGCCGCGGACCTGAAAAAAGTCTGAGAAATCCGACCCCCAAAAATTCTTGATTTTTCTGCTTAAAATGATTGGACAGCACCTGCAGAAAGTAGATACGAAGAGAAAAGGCACCAGGAACGGATTAAATGGGAGAAAACGCAAGGAATCAGTTGAGGCCCAAACCGAAAAAAACGTAAGCCGCGGACCTGAAAAAAGGCAGAAAAATCCGACCCCCAAAAATTCTTGATTTTTCTGCTTAAAATGATTGGACAGCACCTGCAGATAGTAGATACGAAGAGAAAGGGCTCCAGGAACGGATTAAATGGGAGAAAACGCAAGGAATCAGTTGAGGCCCAAACCGAAAAAAATGTAAGCTGCGGACCTGAAAAATTCTGAAAAATCTGACCCCCAAAAATTCTTGATTTTTCTGCTTAAAATGATTGGCCAGCACCTGCAGATAGTAGATACGAAGAAAAAAGGCACCAGGAACGGATTAAATGGGAGAAAATGCAAGGAATCAGTTGAGGCCCAAACCGAAAAAAACATAAGCCGCGGACCTGAAAAAAGTCTGAAAAATCCGACCCCCAAAAATTCTTGATTTTTCTGCTTAAAATGATTGGACAGCACCTGCAGAAAGTAGATACGAAGAGAAAAGGCACCAGGAACGGATTAAATGGGAGAAAACGCAAGGAATCAGTTGAGGCCCAAACCGAAAAAAACGTAAGCCGCGGACCTGAAAAAAGTCTGAGAAATCCGACCCCGAAAAATTCTTGATTTTTCTGCTTAAAATGATTGGACAGCACCTGCAGATAGTAGATACGAAGAGAAAAGGCACCAGGAACGGATTAAATGGGAGAAAACGCAAGGAATCAGTTGAGGCCAAAACTGACAAAAACGTAAGCCGCGGACCTGAAAAAAGTCTGACAAATCCGACCCCCAAAAATTCGTGATTTTTCTGCTTAAAATGATTGGACAGCACCTGCAGATAGTGGATACGAAGAAAAAAGGCACCAGGAATGGATTAAATGGGAGAAAATGCAAGGAATCAGTTGAGGCCCAAACCGAAAAAAACGTAAGCCGCGGACCTGAAAAAAGGCTGAAAAATCCGACCCCCAAAAATTCTTGATTTTTCTGCTTAAAATGATTGGACAGCACCTGCAGATAGTAGATACGAAGAGAAAGGGCTCCAGGAACGGATTAAATGGGAGAAAACGCAAGGAATCAGTTGAGGCCCAAACCGAAAAAAACGTAAGCTGCGGACCTGAAAAATTCTGAAAAATCCGACCCCCAAAAATTCTTGATTTTTCTGCTTAAAATGATTGGCCAGCACCTGCAGATAGTAGATACGAAGAAAAAAGGCACCAGGAACGGATTAAATGGGAGAAAATGCAAGGAATCAGTTGAGGCCCAAACCGAAAAAAACATAAGCCGCGGACCTGAAAAAAGTCTGAGAAATCCGACCCCCAAAAATTCTTGATTTTTCTGCTTAAAATGATTGGACAACACCTGCAGATAGTAGACACGAAGAAAAAAGGCACCAGGAACGGATTAAATGGGAGAAAACGCAAGGAATCAGTTGAGGCCCAAACCGAAAAAAACGTAAGCCGCGGACCTGAAAAAAGGCTGAAAAATCCGACCCCCAAAAATTCTTGATTTTTCTGCTTAAAATGATTGGACAGCACCTGCAGATAGTAGATACGAAGAGAAAGGGCTCCAGGAACGGATTAAATGGGAGAAAACGCAAGGAATCAGTTGAGGCCCAAACCGAAAAAAACGTAAGCTGCGGACCTGAAAAATTCTGAAAAATCCGACCCCCAAAAATTCTTGATTTTTCTGCTTAAAATGATTGGCCAGCACCTGCAGATAGTAGATACGAAGAAAAAAGGCACCAGGAACGGATTAAATGGGAGAAAACGCAAGGAATCAGTTGAGGCCAAAACTGAAAAAAACGTAAGCCGCGGACCTGAAAAAAGTCTGAAAAATCCGACCCCCAAAAATTCTTGATTTTTCTGCTTAAAATGATTGGACAGCACCTGCAGATAGTAGATACGAAGAAAAAAGGCACCAGGAACGGATTAAATGGGAGAAAACGCAAGGAATCAGTTGAGGCCCAAACTGAAAAAAACGTAAGCCGCGGACCTGAAAAAAGTCTGAAAAATCCGACCCCCAAAAATTCTTGATTTTTCTGCTTAAAATGATTGGACAGCACCTGCAGATAGTAGATACGAAGAAAAAAGGCACCAGGAACGGATTAAATGGGAGAAAACGCAAGGAATCAGTTGAGGCCCAAACCGAAAAAAACGTAAGCCGCGGACCTGAAAAAAGTCTGAAAAATCCGACCCCCAAAAATTCTTGATTTTTCTGCTTAAAATGATTGGACAGCACCTGCAGATAGTAGATACGAAGAAAAAAGGCACCAGGAACGGATTAAATGGGAGAAAACGCAAGGAATCAGTTGAGGCCCAAACCCAAAAAAACGTAAGCTGCGGACCTGAAAAAAGTCTGAAAAATCCGACCCCCAAAAATTCTTGATTTTTCTGCTTAAAATGATTGGACAGCACCTGCAGATAGTAGATACAAAGAAAAAAGGCACCAGGAACGGATTAAATGGGAGAAAACGCAAGGAATCAGTTGAGGCCCAAACCCAAAAAAACGTAAGCCGCGGACCTGAAAAAAGTCTGAGAAATCCGACCCCCAAAAATTCTTGATTTTTCTGCTTAAAATGATTGGACAGAACCTGCAGATAGTAGATACGAAGAAAAAAGGCACCAGGAACGGATTAAATGGGAGAAAACGCAAGGAATCAGTTGAGGCCCAAACCGAAAAAAACGTAAGCCGCGGACCTGAAAAAAGTCTGAAAAATCCGACCCCCAAAAATTCTTGATTTTTCTGCTTAAAATGATTGGACAGCACCTGCAGATAGTAGATACGAAGAGAAAAGGCACCAGGAACGGATTAAATGGGAGAAAACGGAAGGAATCAGTTGAGGCCAAAACTGAAAAAAACGTAAGCCGCGGACCTGAAAAAAGTCTGAAAAATCCGACCCCCAAAAATTCTTGATTTTTATGCTTAAAATGATTGGCCAGCACCTGCAGATAGTAGATACGAAGAAAAAAGGCACCAGGAACGGATTAAATGGGAGAAAACGCAAGGAATCAGTTGAGGCCCAAACCCAAAAAAACGTAAGCCGCGGACCTGAAAAAAGTCTGAGAAATCCGACCCCGAAAAATTCTTGATTTTTCTGCTTAAAATGATTGGACAGCACCTGCAGATAGTAGATACGAAGAGAAAAGGCACCAGGAACGGATTAAATGGGAGAAAACGCAAGGAATCAGTTGAGGCCAAAACTGACAAAAACGTAAGCCGCGGACCTGAAAAAAGTCTGAAAAATCCGACCCCCAAAAATTCTTGATTTTTCTGCTTAAAATGATTGGACAGCACCTGCAGATAGTAGATACAAAGAAAAAAGGCACCAGGAACGGATTAAATGGGAAAAAACGCAAGGAATCAGTTGAGGCCAAAACTGAAAAAAACCTAAGCCGCGGACCTGAAAAAAGTCTGAGAAATCCGACCCCCAAAAATTCGTGATTTTTCTGCTTAAAATGACTGGACAGCACCTGCAGATAGTAGATACGAAGAAAAAAGGCACCAGGAACGGATTAAATG
>JAFBMS010000423.1:0-20000 GCA_019788955.1 Albula glossodonta
CCCCTCTCTCCCCTCCCCTCCCCTCCTCTCCTCTCCTCTCCTCTGTCCCGGCAGGCCCAGTTCTGGCAGAGGTCCTGTAAGGCTCCTCTGTGGCCAGCCTTGCAGGAAGTCAGGGATACAAGGAAGCACTCAGCTGGTGCCAGTTACCGTCAAACTCTATGCATATTTAGGAAACTAACTATTTTTGGGGTAACGGCGGGGGGAGGGAGGCACTGGATACGGCATGGTGGAATTCTACAACTTTATTTTTTAATTTTGCGTTATTGTGGCTCCTCATAAACGTGTGAGCGTGGGTCTGTTTAGCTGCATTGTTTTAAGTTTGTCTCGGTCAGCCATAAAAGAATAAGCTGCCATATGAAAAGCCATGGCACTTCTGTAAAGAGTTCTGCAGCAAGGTTTTAATAACCCTGAGTGAAACTAATTAGGCATCTAACTGTAGACAGCCTTGCAAGTCACTCCATGCTTTTGGAGCAGAATGAGAAAAGACCTTTTTTTGTCTGTAAATGCTTCTAGGGGCGTTTAGGACCCGCCTCCTTATGGTGCTAGTTCTATAGTCACAAGAGGCAAAAGGGTGCAGACCACACAGGTGAAATGCTAACTTACCCAGGATGGTGTTGAATATGAAAATGTATGTATGGAACTGAGTATGTAAATGAAGGGCGCGGTATCTGATACACAGCTCTGATTGAGTGTGAGACTGAGGGTGAGTGACTTAGCGTCTGCGATGAACAGCTGTGGTGTGGTTTGGACTGGCTTGCTGAGTGTCACCACTTGAAATCTAACTTTAGTTGCAACAGTTTTCTCACCTCACGTAGTCTCTGGGATCTAAACTGCTTTCTGATGCTAATGTGAACACAAAACCCCCAGTAGCCATTGCGGCCACCACAACCCGGTGATATTATATTATATTTATAACCACTTATGCAATCAAAGATTAGTCACTTGAGTGATGAGGAAAAAAAACCCAACCCTAACCAGTCACTGTGGCCCATCAGAATATGTGATGCCTGGTTTAGCCAATCAAAAGACATAGATTAATCACCCCAGCGCTGGGAAAAAAAAAAACACCAAATAAAACATTTCTCTCAGCAGATTCTGTGGCCCCTAATGCTCTTTGGCTTTGAGTTCCAAGCAGCTCATGAATGTGGTTGATGTGGGCGTTGCCGTGGTGACAGTCTCCAGGGTGATAGGTCTGACTGGTGTTAGTGGTGGTGGTTGGGGATGACAGTGATCTCCCATCAGCGCGCCCATCGGGGATCGAGGGAGGCGGGGGTTATCGGGGGCGGGGCTTGGCTGCTTTGTTGTGTCTGCGGGCCGTTATCTCCCAGGCTACAGAACATTCCTGCCGCATGCCTGGGCACTGCCTGCAGCAGAGCCGCCAGAGACGGGCAGTGGGTCGTGATCCGGGATTATTCCCTTCAACCGGGATTTTTTCTCCAGGCAGTGGAATCAAAGCCTGGGTCGGGCTGCCCTGCCCTCGGTCGGCCACACCTGTTCCGACATTTGTCTTTGTTATGTTTTTTTATTTTATTTTTCAAAATACTTTTACTGCCAGATCAGATCCATTGTCATTGTTCTGTCCTCAGAAACACATGGGTGACAGCTGCCGTTTCTTCTCTCACCACAGTCCATGAGTCGAGCTTTCATGAACATGGGCTGGAGGCAGACTGTAAGCATAGCTTTGTGTGGGCAGACTCTGGGCACCTCACTGACTGACAAGGAACACTGGAGAGTGGTTGAGTACTGTCAGCCCTCAGGGCAGCACTGCCTCCGGTACTGGGCAATGGTTGGGCATCCAATTAGGGGCATCCTTAACAGGATGCAGACTGTGGGGCCCATCCACACACTGGAACAGTGCCTTAACAGGATGCAGACTGTGGGGCCCATCCACACACTGTAACAGTGCCTTAACAGGATGCACACTGTGGGGCCCATCGACACACTGGAGAAGTGCCTTAACAGGATGCACACTGTGGGGCCCATCCACACACTGGAACAGTGCCTTAACAGGATGCAGACTGTGGGGCCCATCCACACACTGGAACAGTGCCTTAACAGGATGCAGACTGTGGGGCCCATCCACACACTGGAACAGTGCCTTAACAGGATGCAGACTGTGGGGCCCATCCACACACTGGAACAGTGCCTTAACAGGATGCAGACTGTGGGGCCCATCCACACACTGTAACAGTGCCTTAACAGGATGCACACTGTGGGGCCCATCGACACACTGGAGAAGTGCCTTAACAGGATGCACACTGTGGGGCCCATCCACACACTGGAACAGTGCCTTAACAGGATGCAGACTGTGGGGCCCATCCACACACTGGAACAGTGCCTTAACAGGATGCAGACTGTGGGGCCCATCCACACACTGGAACAGTGCTTTAACAGGATGCAGACTGTGGGGCCCATCCACACACAAGAACAGCACCGTTCCAGCTCAGTAAAATGTCCAGTGTTTATTTGACACTAACAGTGTACATATGAGTCCACTTCTTTTCATATGTACACTGTTAGTGTTAAATATACATCGTTAGTGTTAAATTTACTCTGCTGGAACGGTGCCTTAACGGCTCTTCACCTGGAAGGTGGAACAGAAGAACACCTGCAGAGAGTGAGGCAGGTGTGAACTCGTCACTGATTACAGACTGTCGATCTGTGACAGCGGTGAAACGGGGCACTTTCACACACAGCTGAAATTTCACCCTAGAGTCGAGGGCAGAGCAGAGGACACTGGCTCACCCCACAAGGGGCCCTGGGCTCTGCCATTATTTGGTATCACAGGATGTTAGCGGAGAGGCTAACCTGTTTACACTCCTGCCCAAAGACAGTGCAGATCCGCCTCTTTCAGTGCCGAGACTTGGGCAAGGGGGTGTGTGTGCTTTGTGCGCATGTATTTATGTGCAAGTATGGTTCTCTCTATGAGCGGTTTCAAGTCTGCTCAACAATATGACGACCAAACAACTCCCTTATCATGTGAACACTTTAATCCATTAAAAATGCCATTTTTTGTCTAATAAATAGTGGTATAGTCAATATAGAGTGCAGTTAACAAATTAAAACCAGTTTAAACCCATTAAAACCAGTTCAAACCAGATTAAACAATAGGGGGGCAGGTATTGTTCTACTAAGGACTTACTTTACTTTATGAAGTAATTTGAATGAAAAAGAGTTAAAATATAAGGTTCAAATATTGACTAAGGCCGCTTGCTCATGATCTCATTGTGGGACATTGGACCCTCTTTCTTCAGCATGTGTGTGTGTTTGCAGCTTTGAGTATGTGGGGGTGTGGCTGTATGCGGGGCCTGTGGAAACACACTGCACACCAGGTATGCGGGCTGATCCAGTTACTGGCCAGACCACTGATCTCCTGGAACCCCCTTTGAACAAAGTCCGCATCAGAAATACAATAGTGTGTGTGTGTGTGTGTGTGTGTCCGTTCCTGTATTTGTAAATGCGTGCTTCTGCGTGCATGTGTGTGTGTTTGTATATCTGTCCATCCCTGCATTTGTAGTGTGTAGTACAGCAGTGTGTCATGTATAAGGGCAGTGTATGGTGTGTACTATAGCAGTGTGTGTAGTGTACTTTATTGTATATTTTGCTGAACCATGTGCAGTGTAGCAGTGTTTAAATGACGCAGTAGTATATGTCCATTTGATTAGCAAGGTCACATTTTTACTGCATCTGCACTTCCTGTTTAATCCCCGGGCAGTGTTTACAAGCCTTCCATAAGTGCCGCTATCCATGGCCGAGCTGTTTGTCAGTCCTGTAAACTATTTATTTAATAAATTACAGCCTGCCTTGTGCTGCAGCAAGACCTGACGTTGACCTCGCGCAGCTGGTCGCTCGTTTCTGCGCGGTTAATGCTAACAGGCAGGGCTTTTAGAGGGAAATCTGGCGTTGGTCACCTTCTCTGAGCGCTCTGAAATGGCGTCGGACTCATATTCATCACCCAGGATGTGCAATCATGCCGCACACGTGCAGACGTCCGCTGGGCGAGATGCTGCTGTGTTCCCATTCCTGCAAATCTGCGCAAAGCCCGCCGTGTCAGTTTATTCAGCCGCAAACGTGAAATGGCATGAAAGTGAAAATGAATTTGATCCTACGGGTGCTTTTACGGTGCAGCTTGCACAGTGTTCGACACACTGTGCTAACACAGGTACTGTGCTGTATTTACTGTGTTGTAGCTGCGCTTTCAGGGTTTGAAGAAATGGTGCAGTATATGGTAGATAATACTGGAATTGTGTGCAAAAGGGGATGTGTGTGAGTATGTGTGTGTGTGAGTGTGTGTGTGAGTATGTGTGTGTGAGTGTGTGTGTGAGTATGTGTGAGTGTGTGTGTGAGTATGTGTGTGTGTGAGAGTGTGTGTGTGTGTGCGTGTGTGTGAGTGTGTGTGTGAGTATGTGTGTGTGAGTGTGTGTGCGTACGTGCATGCGTTGTGTGTGTGTGAGTATGTGTGTGCGTTGTGTGCGTTGTGTGAGTGTATGTGCGTGCGTTTTGTGTGTGTGTGTGTGTGTGTGGCTCTGTGTGTGTGTGTGCATGCTTGTCCGTGTCCGAGTGTGTGTGTGTCTATGTGTGTGGTTCTGTGTGCGTGTGTGTGTTTACAGGCAGTGAGTCCAGAGTGTGTGTGTTTCTATGTGTGTGGCTCTGTGTGCGTGTGTGTATGTGTGTGTGTGTTGTGTGAGTGTGTGTGCATGCGTTTTGTGTGTCTGTGTGTGGGGCTCTGTGTGTGTGTGTTTACAGGCAGTGATACGCAGAGTGTGTGTGTGTGTGTTTAGCGCAGCGCTGCCATGACTTACAACCAGGTGTGAGTCCCACAGAGTCTCTGCAGCTGCCAGAACACAGACCTGCCTCCTGATTGGATGGCTTCATAGCACACAAAGCTGCTTTTTAAAATGCAGCCAATCAGGATGCGTGGCTCTCCCTGTGAGTGGACATTTGCAGATATCAGATATTATTCCCTTACACAGGGAAAGGTGGACTTTAAAATAATTACTTTATTTTCTCCTGAACCATGTTTTCCCCCCGACGACTACACCGCTGTTTGTAGGCCTCTCTTCCACCATGGGTACCGACCAGTTTCGTTCACCTTGTCATTACCGTGATGCCACTAGTTTAGCTCCATGCCAGCACTCGGGAGAGCATGTGGTTCAGGCAGAGCTGGCATCGGGCCATGGTACGGGCCGTCCCTCCTGTTACAGTACCGATAATTTGAAACCCACATATAGTTTACATGGAACATAGAGTTTACACTGAGCATACAGTATAATGAGTGTTCTTTGTGGAATGGGTCTATATATAAGCACACAAGGCAATCACGTGTACAAGGCTCACACACACACAGACACACACACTTGTGTTCACACTCACACGTGCACAAACACATACATGCACACAGCTATAAAATGCATGATGACACATCCATGCACACTGGAAAAAAAACATACGCAGATATAAACAGACGAGGTCACAAACATGCACACACAAAAACCCCACACTGGTACTCAGTTATAAATGGATATGATCACACACACAAAGGCACTTCAAAGCACACAAACTGGCACACATAAGAAAATCAGAAATAACTATGCTGGCACAAACATGATCACAAATACAGATACACATGCACCCATGTACACTTACACAATTATTCTCTAACTCACTTATTTGCACACACAAACACACTCGCATACATTCACTAACTCACACACACACACACACACACACACGCTGCAGGAGATGGTGACACAGACTGTTTCACTTCCCTTCTTGGAATGTGCTTTTCCTGTTTGAAACTCTTTTCTGTGAGTTTAGGGAACCCCAGAAATAGACCGTTAACCCCCGGCCGGTGCTCTGTCATTTTGCTCACTGCAGAGGTTTTTCTTTTCATTCTTATATTGCACATGATACCAATACTTTTGGAGACCGAAAATGTTCATGCATCATCTCTGCAATGTACATTGCAACCAATCGGAGCTGTTTCCATTTAGTGGTCTGCCAATCAGAAGTGAATTTGGACATGTGATGTCATGCCTCCAGCTCCCTTCCCCCTTGGTTGAGGCACAGTGAGCAAGTAGTTCATAGCCTTTTTTTGCATTACATTAATTTGACAGAGTTTACTCAGCTATCTTTTATTGGTGCTATCATGGTGTGGGCTTACCATATACTGTTGTTGTTGTTGTTAGCATGGTCTGATGTTAGCGTGGTTAGGGGTTAGCAATAGACTGCTGTTAGCATGGTCTAGCACTAGCATGGCCAGTGGTTAGTATGGTCAAGTCTTAGCATAGTATGGGGTCAGCGTGGTCTGGGTTTAGCATAGTGTGGTGTTAAGGTGGTTTCCAGAATAACATGGTGGTAGGGCTGGGTGGCACCAGGGGTTTTCTGAAGCTATCGTGGGTCCTGGCTGACATGAGCATGGTTTGGTGGTAGCCGTAGAGCAAAAGTGGCAGGGTAAGCCAACTGAGTCATCTGCTTCACACACATTTAGCAATTCATCACTCTAAAGTAGCAGAAAATGACACGCATACAAGAAATAAAACCTTTGCTAAGTGTTATGAGCTTGAGGAGCTCCTTCTCTGTGTAATCAGAAGGCCAATGAACTCAACCTATCCGAGTCTGTTTGGAACCTCCTATGAACTCAGCCTATCCGAGTCTGTTTGGAACCTCCTATGAACTCAGCCTGTCCGAGTCTGTTTGGATCCTCCTATGAACTCAACCTATCCGAGTCTGTTTGGATCCTCCTATGAACTCAACCTATCCGAGTCTGTTTGGATCCTTCTATGAACTCAACCTATCCGAGTCTGTTTGGATCCTGCATGTCTATCACTGATGATGTAACAGACTATTTTTAAAACACCATGTTAAAGAATAATAAGATATGATGTCTGCATTCAGTACATCCCCCTAACCCAGATTAATTTACAGAGCTTGCCTTTGTTTCACACTTTTCATTTATACAGCTCCATTCAGTTGAAGTTACCTGCCCAAGGGTGCAAGGGAATTTCCCTACCTGGGAATGAGATTTGTAACCTTTGATTTGAAATCCAAGCTCTCTAACCATTGTTCTGCACTGTAAAGTAAAGAGGGTTTTTTTCTCAACTCATTCTGGTATTATTTTTTTTCTTTTCTCTGACTCAGGATGACCCTGTTCTTACAGGGTTATTGGATCATACTCTTAAGTACAGTGTACATTCTTAAACTTAAAGTCCTCTGTGAAATAAGTCTGCCAGCTTCCATGGATATGCAAATGATCCTAAGATGAGTTACTTCTTTTGAATCATGGTTTTGTGCCGGTTTGGCTTCAGTTGACAGCTGTGTTAGGGGCCAGCGAGGCCCTAAGTGTTGGAGCAAGTACAGTTGGACCAGTTATGGCCAACAGAACCATAAATGTGGGGCCAGAGGGACCTTAACCGTGGAGAAAACTGACTCCTGAACAGAAATAAGTAGGGCCCTAAATGTTAGCCAGTTGTGACCTACATGTGGGACCAGTAGTGTCCTAAAAACTGGGCTGGTCGGACCCTAAGTGGGGGTAAGTTGTGCCCTAAATGTTAGCCAGTGGAACCCTAAGAACAGCCTGAGTATAGCTGTAGTGCCCTAAATGTTAACCAGAAGTGCCCATAATGCTTCGCAGTGAGGCCCCTAAATGGGAGTATGTAGTGCCCTAAATGTTAGCTAGTAGTGCCCTACATGTGGGACCATTAGTGCCCTTAAAGCTGGGCCCTAGGACCCTAAATGGGGGTAAGTTGTGCCCTAAATGTTAGCCAGTGGAACCCTAAGAACAGCCTGACTATAGCTGTGTTCTCTGGGCAGCGGGTGGTTTGGCAGGAACACCAAGTCCTGCCTGCCTGCTCTCCTTCCACCCTGTCCACAGTCAGAGCTGGCCCTGGGCCCCTCTCTCTGCCTGTGCCTGCGGCTTTTATTCCTTCTCTCATTTTACTGGGAATGCTATGCATTACACCGGGGGTGGGGGTGGGGGTGGGGGGGGCACCACGTAGGCCTCTCTGTGCTTCCTGTGGCTGGGGGGAGGGTGGAGCAAGGTAGGGCTGGGGTCTGTCCATTCCCCCTTGTGTGGAGTCTGTCGTCCGTAGTGCAGTGTCTGTAGTCTTTAGTGAAGCACTTTTATTCCACCACAGGCCAGTGGGTGCTGTTTCTGTGGTCGGTGGTGCAGTGTCGATTGGTCAGGGTCCCTAGTCTGAAAAGGTACGGCTGTCTGTAAGCTGTTTCACACTGTCTCTAGTGCATCAACAGCAGCGTGTTTCTGTACTGTAGGATTGGTTTAGGTAATGCTCTGTACTGTAGGATTGGTTTAGGTAATGCTCTGTGCTGTAGGACTGGTTTAGGTAATGTTCTGTACTGTAGGATTGGTTTAGGTAATGCTCTGTACTGTAGGATTGGTTTAGGTAATGCTCTGTACTGTAGGATTGGTTTAGGTAATGCTCTGTGCTGTAGGACTGGTTTAGGTAATGTTCTGTCCTGTAGGATTGGTTTAGGTAATGCTCTGTACTGTAGGATTGGTTTAGGTAATGCTCTGTGCTGTAGGATTGGTTTAGGTAATGCTCTGTACTGTAGGATTGGTTTAGGTAATGCTCTGTACTGTAGGATTGGTTTAGGTAATGCTCTGTGCTGTAGGATTGGTTTAGGTAATGCTCTGTACTGTAGGATTGGTTTAGGTAATGCTCTGTGCTGTAGGATTGGTTTAGGTAATGGTCTGTGCTGTAGGATTGGTTTAGGTAATGCTCTGTACTGTAGGATTGGTTTAGGTAATGCTCTGTACTGTAGGATTGGTTTAGGTAATGCTCTGTGCTGTAGGATTGGTTTAGGTAATGCTCTGTGCTGTAGGATTGGTTTAGGTAATGCTCTGTACTGTAGGATTGGTTTAGGTAATGCTCTGTACTGTAGGATTGGTTTAGGTAATGCCTTTGTGTGATACTTTACAACTGAGCACACTGTTCTGCAAAAATATATATTTTTAATAATAAAGTTGATCTTATCTTATCTGCAATTTGCCTGTACCGCAGTGTCTGTGGTCTGTAATGGTGTGTCTATACCGCAGTGTCTGTGGTCTGTAATGGTTTGTCTATACCGCAATGTCTGTGGTCTGTAATGGTTTGTCTATACCGCAATGTCTGTGGTCTGTAATGGTTTGTCTATACCGCAATGTGTGTGGTCTGTAATGGTGTGTCTATACCGCAATGTGTGTGGTCTGTAATGGTTTGTCTATACTGCAGTGTCTGTGGTCTGTAATGGTGTGTCTATTCTGCAGTGTCTGTGGTCTGTAATGGTGTGTCTATTCTGCAGTGTCTGTGGTCTGTAATGGTTTGTCTATACTGCAGTGTCTGTAGTTTGTAATGGTGTGTCTCTTCTGCAGTGTCTGTGGTCTGTAATGGTGTGTCTATTCTGCAGTGTCTGTGGTCTGTAATGGTGTGTCTATTCTGCATTGTCTGTGGTCTGTAATGGTTTGTCTATACTGCAGTGTCTGTAGTTTGTAATGGTGTGTCTATTCTGCAGTGTCTGTAGTCTGTAATGGTGTGTTTGTAAATGTCTTTCTGTGCTGCAGGGTCTTCTCTGGAGTGTTTTTAGTGGATGTTGTGTGGGCACTGCAGAGTCTGTACTGCGGTGTCTGTAGTTCAGAGATCGGCTCCACGGTGTGAGAACTTTGGTGAAAGGTGTCTTCCCAGAGTTCCTCAGGGCTGGACCGCCATGAGATCAGAGCCCCAGTGTCTGTTTTTATTACATCGGCGCCGGCTCTTTCAGTGCGTTTCAGCTCATCTTTTCATCAGACTGCGTGACCCACATCTGCACAAAGACCTAGCTGATCCCTTTCACACTTTCACACCACGCCTAGAGCACAGGCACCCATTTCTGCTCGTGTGTGTGTGTGTGTGTGTGTGTGTTTGTCTGGTGTGTGTGTGTATGTGCGTGTGTTTGTCTGGTGTGTGTGTGAGTGTGTGTGAGTGTGTGTGCGCGCGCGCGCTGTGCGTGTGTACACGTGTGCCAAGCTGAATTGGTTTGAATATCACTGGTTGTGTGTCCCCCAGGGTGGCGACAGACCATAATGTGGACAACACCACGGAGATCCTGCGAGATTGGCTAGTCAAGGTGCAGAGTCTGTATCACTATGTGGAGTGGCGACCTCAAGAGGAGACCAGGTGAGTCTGTGGTAGTACCTGTAACCAAGACAACTGCTGTAACTCTGCAAGGCCCAGATTAGCGTCTCTATCGGCCACAGCTCTGCCTGTATCAGGTCACCTTGTGTCTGCTTCCACTGTGAGTGTGTGTGTGTGTGTGTGCATGTGTGTGCACCTGAAGAAAAATGTTTTATAAATAACTGGGACTCGAACAACTATCACATTTATTAATTTCCTAACATTTAGACACATAATAAATATAGATAAGTTGTGCAAATGGCTCACCACTTTGCTTTGGAGTTGATGGGATCTTTTTCCTCATTTTTGACAGGAAATCTATAGCCTTTCCCTTAAAACTTCCTGTCATTGTGCTAACACACTTAGCATCAGTTCTGGAAATATCTATGTACTGAACCCAAAAAAATAAAAAATGGCACTCCTGGGATTCTCTTAACGAGGGTAAATACAAAGAAGGTTTATTTGGGTTTAACTGGTTTTAGGCTTTGGCTTAATTCAGAAAACATCATCAAAAATGTGTTTACTTTAATCTTATTGATGTGAGTTTATTTTATATTTTTCAATATGACATTGTGTGAGATTACATTTTTTCTGAGTTTGAGGCTTTCTTCTGAGCATGTGTTCTCCTTATTGTTTGCGTTACTGTGAGTGCAGCTTTTTTTGAGTTTGACTTCCTGTTTTTCAGAGTGTTCACGGATGAAACGGGCCCGAAGCATTGGGGGAACCAGCGCTACGAACACGTGATGAAGCTACGACAGGCCGCTCTGGATACCGCCCGAGAAATGTGGAGCGACTATTACCTGGTGCGTCTCCAAAACCCCTCCCCCCCGCAACAAGGAACCGAATATAATGCTGCACCAAATTATGGCAATGTGTGACATTCATGGGCAGAGAGACTCAATTTCTTCACCGTATTAAAAAATAAATAAAGGTAATAAATAATAATTATAATTATATTTAAAGATAATAAATATGATAGTAATACAAGGCTGGACAGCAAGACTTAGCCATTTAGGGTCCGGATTGCCCTCGGGAAGAAACTGCCCCTGAGTCTGGTGGTCCTGTACTTGATGCACTGATACCTTTTTCCAGATGGAAGCTGCTGGAAAAGGTCAGGTGCTGGATGGCTAGAGCCTTAATTACTGAGAGGGCTTTTGTCCGGCAGCGTTTACTGAATGGGTGCTCCATAGAGGGGAGGTCTTCACCGATGACACGCTAGGCTGACCGCACCACACTCTGAAGAGCTTGACAGCTACAGGTGGAGGTGTTGCCATTCCAGGCAGTGATGTAGTCGGTTAGGAGGCGTCCTGCAGTGCAGCTTTCAAGTCCTTCGTGGAACAGCTGCTACTCACAAACTTAAACAAATATGAGATGTCCAAAATAAAATACACACACACACACACACTACATGAAACATAAATCTCCCAAATTGGTAGTTTGAGCTGAGACACAAGAAGAGAAAAGGAGATCTGAAATCTATTTTAAAATGAGAATACTGCGAACATTGCTTTGAAACGGTTGATTATTCCAGCGCTGCCGCTGCAGTCTATTTTTCATCTTTGTGAGTCAGAGCCCATGATGTGTAATTAAAGAGAGTCCATTGTGACAGCTGCCACTGTCCACAGCGGCCCAGTACTCTGCCCAGGCCTGCGGGGCGACTGCTGCCCCCTGCTGGCTGCAAGTGGGAGCGCACCTGCCCCAACTGCTCAGCGACGCTGCGAGAGGACCTGTGTTCACTTGTTACAATGCATTCTTCAGTTTAATTTTCTGTTTGATTAATCAATCGTGTTACTGCACATAATGTTTATGCATGAATCCGCAAGCTATCGCAAGACGCTTTGCACACAAAAGAAAACATAAATCTTGGAAATTGGAAAGCAGGTAGACTCCAAGAATATTATGAGTTTTTCTGCTCCTATTGAACAAAAAAAAAACATCTGCAGTCATTGCTCAAGGAAGAGATAGAGCACTTTGTGGGAAGCGTGATAAGAGTTGACTTCACTCTGTCAAACTGTGAAAATGTGATGTGATGTGATGAACAATAGACCTGCTGTAATGTAAGTATGCATGAAGACGTAATGGATTTACCGCTCTTTATAAGGTTACATGGTTAACTGCTGTTTGTTGTGACTGTGATAGCCTTTTGACCAATCAGGATATGGCATGTCTCTCTCTCCTGCCCCGTAGCTGGTGGACTGTGATAACCTGCTGACCAATCAGGATGTCCTGTGGAAGCTGATCAGGGAGAATAAGACCATCGTTGCTCCCATGCTGGAGTCCAGAGCGGCCTATTCCAACTTCTGGTGTGGAATGACTTCCCAGGTACCTGTGCGTGTGTGTGAGTGTGTGTCCATGTGTGCGTGTGTGAGTAAGTGAGTGTGTGTCCGCGTGTGCGTGTGTGAGTGTGTGTGTGTGTGTGTGTGTGTGTGTGTGTGAGTGTGTGTCCATGTGTGCGTGTGTGAGTAAGTGAGTGTGTGTCCGCGTGTGCGTGTGTGAGTGTGTGTGTGTGTGTGAGTGTGTGTCCATGTGTGCGTGTGTGAGTAAGTGAGTGTGTGTCCGCGTGTGCGTGTGTGAGTGTGTGTGTGTGTGTGTGTGTGTGTGTGTGTGTGTGTGTGTCCATGTGTGCGTGTGTGAGTAAGTGAGTGTGTGTCCGCGTGTGCGTGTGTGTGAGTAAGTGAGTGTGTGTGTGTGTGTGTAATTGTGTGTGTATGTGTGTTTATTTTTCACTCGCACTTGCAGTGTGATTCCCAGGTCCGTGTCTCTTATTTCCTCGCAGGCTTTATTGTGTTTAAATCCTCGTTGATTTTAAATGTATGTGATGGCTGCTCTAGAGCAGGATTATGTGTATTTTTTCATCCTCATCATCATCATCTTATCTGCTGTCTCTAGCGGTTGTGACCCAAGCCTCTCTCTCTCCCCGCCAGGGCTACTACAAGCGCACCCCGGCCTACCTGCCAATCAGGAAGCGCGACAGGGAGGGCTGCTTCGCCATTCCCATGGTGCACTCCTCCTTTCTGATCGACCTGCGCAAGGAGGCGTCCCGCCAGCTGGCCTTCTTCCCGCCCCACCCCGACTACAGCTGGGCCTTCGATGACATCATCATCTTCGCCTTCTCTGCCCGGATGGCAGGTGAGCCACAGGGGCATGCTGGGTAATGTCTTTCAGGCCTGATGGTTCAGTCATAGGCCTGATACTTAAGTCAGTTCAGTTCAATTACTTTCAGCTCAGTTCAGCACAGTTTGTTACAGCGCACTTCAGCTCAGTTCAGCACAGTTCGGTACAGCGCATTTCCGCTCAGTTCAGCACAGTTCGGCACAGCGCATTTCAGCTCAGTTCAGCACAGTTCGGCACAGCGCATTTCAGCTCAGTTCAGCACAGTTCCGCACAGCGCATTTCAGCTCAGTTCAGCACAGTTCCGCACAGCGCATTTCAGCTCAGTTCAGCACAGTTCGGCACAGCGCATTTCAGCTCAGTTCAGCACAGTTCGGCACAGCGCATTTCAGCTCAGTTCAGCACAGTTCGGTACAGCGCATTTCAGCTCAGTTCAGCACAGTTCGGTACAGCGCATTTCAGCTCAGCTCAGCACAGCTCAGTACAGCGCATTTCAGCTCAGTTCAGCACAGTTCGGTACAGCGCATTTCAGCTCAGTTCAGCACAGTTCGGCACAGCGCATTTCAGCTCAGTTCAGCACAGTTCGGCACAGCGCATTTCAGCTCAGTTCAGCACAGTTCGGTACAGCGCATTTCAGCTCAGTTCAGCACAGTTCGGTACAGCGCATTTCAGCTCAGTTCAGCACAGTTCGGTACAGCGCATTTCAGCTCAGCTCAGTACAGCGCATTTCAGCTCAGTTCAGCACAGTTCGGTACAGCGCATTTCAGCTCAGTTCAGCACAGTTCGGCACAGCGCATTTCAGCTCAGTTCAGCACAGTTCGGCACAGCGCATTTCAGCTCAGTTCAGCACAGTTCGGTACAGCGCATTTCAGCTCAGCTCAGCACAGCTCAGTACAGCGCATTTCAGCTCAGTTCAGCACAGTTCGGTACAGCGCATTTCAGCTCAGTTCAGCACAGTTCGGTACAGCGCATTTCAGCTCAGTTCAGCACAGTTCGGTACAGCGCATTTCAGCTCAGTTCAGTTCACTTACAGTTCAGTGGGTAGAAATGTAAACCTGTGTGTGCTGCTGGAAATTAAGTTTAAATGGCTGGATTTGACAAATGTGCGAAAAGATAGTGCCCCTTTAAAGTGTACTGAGGCTGAGTTCCCTCCCTCCCTGCCTCCCTCCAGACGTGCAGATGTTCCTGTGTAACAAGGAGAATTATGGGTACCTACCCGTGCCGCTGCGCTCCCACAGTTCACTACAGGACGAGTCGGACAGCTTCCTTCACACCCTGCTGGAGGTCATGGGTGAGTGGCGGGGAGTCAAAGGTCAGGGGTCATGGAAGGGCAAAGGTCAGTGAAGAATTGGGGGCCATAGGTGAAGATTCTACAGCAGGGCTGGAAGTCTTTGTTTCTATCAATCACCCCTGGTTAAATTATCCTATAGCTGGCTATGCTAATGCCCGTTCGCTCATACATTTAGGCCCCAGTTATAAGCATTTCGCATGCAGAAACGAGAATTGTTTTTGGTGTTATTCATCGGTTTACCAAAAAACTGAGCTAAAACAAATGATTGGTGTTCTTAAATGGTTTAAAGCATCGAGTATACGATAATGCCCTCCTAGTCCACCTCTCCTCTGAGGTCAGCCTGTGCACCATTGTGTGTAACTGTAATCTGTGTACTCCCATGTCGCGTAGAACATAATTCCAAACAAGTCTTATTCTTGTAGGCATGTCCATAAACAAAGCCAAAACCCTTTGGGCCAGACCATTTTAAAAATGGTACAAACCCAAAGTGGTGAAACATGGTGTATTCACAAAATGTAATTATGCCCTCTAAGTGCCTGCGCTTTCAAGTCTAGAATAAGTTTGGGGGGAAAAAAAAAAAACGTCTGGTCCCTTTCTTGTTCCTTTCAGTTCTGATGGCAAGCTAACCAAAGCGAAACAGCCAAAGCATACACAAAGGAGAATCTCTCTCCCGCTTTCTCTCCCTCTCCCTCACACCCTAAACCACCCAGTCAGCAGTAATTCCTGGTGATTGCACATTTCCTTCTTTCTTTATCCCTCACTCTCTCCTTCCTTCTCCCTCCCTTTTAATTCAGTTCAAATCAATATGCTTTACTGGCATGACAAAAGTACACATTTGTGTTGCCAAAGCCTGTCTCTCTCTCTCCCTCTCCCTGTCCATGTCTTATTCTCTTATTCCCTCTCTCTCTGTCCTTCTGTCTCTCTCTCACTCCCTCTATTTTTCTCTCTCTCCCTCCCTCTCACTCTTTCTCTCTCTGTCTGTTAGCTGTCTGTTAACTGTAACATTGCTTGTTGCTCATTGTCTCTGCAGTGAGAAACCCTCCATTGGAGCCCTCAAGTTTTGTTTCTGTTCCCCCCAAACAGCCCGACAAGATGGGCTTTGATGAGGTGAGTGGTGGGGGGCTGTTGATTGGCTGAACTCTTCATTTCCAGGGTGTGTCTTGGTGTTGATTGGCTAAACCCTGCATTTCCAGGGTGTGTCTTGGTGTTGATTGGCTAAACCCTGCATTTCCAGGGTGTGTCTTGGTGTTGATTGGCTAAACCCTGCATTTCCAGGGTGTGTCTTGGTGTTGATTGGCTAAACCCTGCATTTCTAGGGTGTGTCTTGGTGTTGATTGGCTGAACTCTTCATTTCCAGGGTGTGTCCTGGTGTTGATTGGCTAAACCCTGCATTTCCAGGGTGTGTCTTGGTGTTGATTGGTTAAACACTGCATTTCCAGGCTGTGTCTTGGTGTTGATTGGCTAAACCCTGCATTTCCAGGGTGTGTCTTGGTGTTGATTGGCTAAACACTGCATTTCTAGGGTTCATCTTGGTGTTGATTGGATTCACAGGGCATGGCTAGCTTGCATGGAGCACTGCCACTAGCATTTGGAAGTGCTGGTTAGCTGACAGGTGTGTCTCTTCTCCACAGGTGTTCATGATTAACCTGCAGCGTCGGACCGACAGGCGGGAACGCATGCTGCGCACGCTCTACGAACAGGAAGTCACCTGCAAGGTCATCGCTGCCGTGGATGGCAGGTACTTAGCAATGACCCAGTCACCAAGGCAACCATCCAGCCCTAATGATCAAACAGCAATAACCTTGTCACTGTGGCAACCAATCAACACTCAAAACACTAGAGCCAAAATTACCAAGCAGTAAACTGAAATTATACTCTTGCCATCAATTTACAGTCACCCTCCCATCCTTACAGATTAATATACTGTAGCCAGTGTACCTGTATTGATTCTGTTAGAATCAGTCAACTGCCAACATTATACTCTAATCTGGAGTGGTTTACTAATCAGTATGCTATCTTTTGCTCTTTCTCATTTCTCTTCTCTGCCTGTTCGTTTAACTTCCCTCTCTTTCTCTCTTTCCATCAGAGCACTGAATATTACCCAGATTCAGGCCATGGGGATCGAAATGCTCCCCGGATACAGTGACCCTTACCATGGGCGTCCAATCACCAAGGGGGAGATGGGCTGCTTCCTATCCCACTACAACATCTGGAAGGAGGTGAGGAGTTCAGGCAAGGCCCAGGCTTTCGGGCCTACACTACATGGTTAATGAAAGGCCATGTGTGTGTATGTGTGTTCTGCCATTTGTTTGTGTAGATGTGTGTTTACTTATGTGTAAGACACTGTTTTTGTGTGTGTGTGTGCTGATAGGGTTTGATACTGATTCTGGGTGATATTTTGGTGACCTAGTGGCAGCACAGCACAGTTCAGTTGGTAGTTTCACTGTTTTCTGATCAGTGTCACACAGTACAGTTCAAAACATTCAGTGTGGAAGACATTGTTCTATTGTGTGTGTGTTTGTGTGTGTGTAAAAGACTGCTCTGTGTGTGTAGATTGTGGACAGGGGTCTGAAGACATCCCTGGTGATTGAAGATGACCTGCGATTCGAGGTGTTCTTTAAGCGCCGGCTGCAGAACCTGATGCAAGAAGTGGAGAGCCAGGGCCTGGACTGGGACCTCATGTGAGTGCTGCCCCTAGTGGTAACCTCCAGAACTGCACCCAGTGCACAGGAAAGCATGGAAAATTATACCTTCATGATGTAAATAATAATAATATAATAATCAGGTAAATGAGGTAATGGGCATAGTATTTGTAAACAGACTTTACTCTCAGATTAATCACATTCAGGCCTGCTGAAATTACATTATGGATATTCAACTGTATCGACCTCCCATTTGCAACTCCTACTACAGTAACTGAGAAGAATGTGTTTTTCGTGAAGCCAAAACCGGAGTTTTCCCCTTCGTTCTCTCTCCTCTGTTTCTCCCCCACCTTCTCAGTTCAGTTTAATTTAATTCAGTTTTGCTTCACTGAGAAGACAGCCATAGTCATTTTGGCAAAGCAACATAGAAACACAGAAAGCACAGAAACCACATATAACAATACGCAAAGTATGAACGTGTGGTTTACAATCCTCACAAAAACATTAAGTAATTAAGATCTTTCCCTCTCCCTCTCCCTCTCCCTCTCTCCCTCTCTCTCCCTCCCTCTCTCTCTCCCTCTCTCTCTCTCCCTCCCTCCCTCGCAGTTATGTTGGAAGGAAGCGAATGCAGGTCGATCACCCGGAGAAGTCCGTGCCCAAAATCCACAACCTGGTGGAGGCCGACTACTCCTATTGGACGCTGGGGTATATGATGTCACTGCAGGGTGCCAGGAAGCTGCTGGAGGCGGAGCCTCTAGCCCGCATGCTCCCAGTGGACGAGTTCCTGCCTGTCATGTACAACAAGCACCCCATGTAGGTACCCCCACACCCCCCATCCCCCGTCCTGCAGGCCTGATCCAGCTCATCCAAGACCTTAGCCTCCTCCCGTCAGCTCTCCTCCTTCATATTTCTCTCCCTCTAGGTCTGTCTGTCTCTACTCCTCTCTTTTTCCTTATTATTATTATTATTATTTTTATTATTATTATTATGTAATGCCAGTTTTTTGTCTTATATTGTGTCCCCCCCCCCCCTGTGCCCCTCCTGTTCTGTGGCTGTGTTTGGGCTGTCCCTCCCCCCCCCCCCCTCCCCGTGCCCCTCCTGTTCTGTGGCTGTGTTTGGGCTGTCCCCCTCTCAGCTCAGAGTACATGGATCCCTTTCCCAGACGGGACCTGAAGGCGTTTTCAGCTGAGCCCCTGCTGGTGTACCCTACCCACTACACGGGCGACCCGGGGTACATCAGCGACACCGAGACCTCCACCGTGTGGGACAACGAGCAGGTGCAGACGGACTGGGACCGCGCCCGTTCCCGCAAGACTCAGGAGCAGGAGGCCCTCAGCTCCGATGCACAGAACTCCGATGTGCTCCAGTCCTCCCTCGACAGCACGGCCCGAGATGAGCTATGATGGAGAGAGGGAGGGAGAGAAAGGGGGAGAGAGAGAGAGGGAGGGAGGGAGGGAGGGAGGGGGAGAGAGGGGGGGAGAGAGAGAGAGGGAGAGGGGGAGAGAGAGAGGGAGGGGGGAGAGAGGGAGGGAGGGGGGGGGGGAGAGAGGGAGGGAGGGAGGGAGGGAGGGAGGGAGAGGGAGAGGGGGAGGGAGAGGGAGGGAAAGAGGGAAGGAGAGGGAGGGAGTGAGGTCCATTTGGGCTGGTGAAAGCGCGCAGGACAGACAGACAGATGGACAGTGGGGAGTACAGGATCAGGGCTCGGGTATATTCGCGTGTTTGTTTGTTTGTTTTAAGGTTGTTTTTGTTGAGATAGCATGCAATTTCTTGCCCTCCTTTTTTTAAATCCCAGCATTAGTTTGTGTCTTTGGAGGCACAATGTGTGAAATGTGTCTTTGAGGCACAGGGAAAGAAACCCAGCCCTGTTTTAATCCGCTTTTACCCTGTAAGATTTCATTTCTGACAAAGCTTTTGCCTTTGTTTAGTTTTTTTTTTAACAGACTATTTCAAAAGAATGTGTCTCGTCTCTTTTTCTGTTTTCTAACTTTTGAGTTTTGGATTGGCCCGTGCTCACACTGTTAGAATTACAGATTGACAAGGACCATCTGATTGGACAATGGAAAGACCTAACCAATCTGATTGGATGGTGGCATATCACCAGCAGTGCTATGATTGGACCAGGCTGTGATGACCTCACAGAAGGTTCTTCCTGTTGCTGTCATGTGACCAGTCTCCTACTGCTCAGGACCAATAAGGGCCTCCTTCGTAACGTATTCCTGATTTGTTTCTGTATTATTTTCTTTGTTTCATTTTATTTTAATATTTATATTTTTATGTTTGTGTGTGAGACAGACCAGGTACATGGTGTGTGTGACCAGATACACTGAACTCACCAGTATGAAACAGAATGACAAGCACACCTCTGCCTTTGCTTCACTTCCTCTGAGATAAAGCAGTACTTCCTGTGTGGCAGAATCAAGATGGCTATGACCCAATCCAGATTTTGCTCCACCCCCATAAACTGCACTTGAGACCTCAATGTACCATTAGCCTCCATTTTAGGTGCAAGTCCAGTCTATTCAAAAAGCCAAGTAGCATCCCAGCAAACAATGACTTTTCTGCAATATTGGGTCCGTCTGTCTTTAGATTCCATTAAGATTTTAAATAGCATCAGGAATTTATCAATATTACAACTTCTACAGATTTCTTGTGCTTTGAAAGTATCTGGTGAATGCTTTTGAAACATGATACTGACAGGTTTTAATAACCTTTTTCATATGTCTCATTAGCACCATAATAAAGTAATATTAGAAATAATTGCATATAATATTCTTGTACTGTTCTCAACGTAATCCAAAAACCTAAATG
>JAFBMS010000423.1:25000-75000 GCA_019788955.1 Albula glossodonta
CGGGCCCTAACCCTGGGGCTTACCGCTGAGGGTTTATGGTGTGCCTTGCAGTCTGGAAAACCCGCGGCAGGCACGGCGGCCAGCCAAAATAAGGGCGGCGGTGGGTGAGGTTAGGGTGCATTTGGGTTTTTTTTTTGAGAAATGTTCTCATAGTGCCGTGAAAGACACAACGATGATGCATCATGTAGCCTTGCAGGGCGACACTACTGTGACAAATGGTTACGCTCCTTTGGTGCCTTTTTTAAAAAAATAAATAAATGAATAAAACATGTAACTGATTCCCCTTCATGCTGAACATGCACTGAGATTCGCTGCTTGGATGTGCTTGTGAAAACGATGTTCTGTGTGCATGTGGGAGAGCTGTCCGTTCGCTGCAGTACCTTGCTCATAAGGGATTAGCTGGAGGAGGGCAGGCTAACCAGGAACAGCTTCTCTGCGTTTTTTTGCAGGACAAAGTTCTGCTGTTCTCCAGGCTGGTCATTAGATGCTTGTGACATCCGCCGAGGGGTGATTCATTCACATTATGCCAGCAATGCGTTTCAGGCGAAGAATTACAGCCGTATTTATGTATGGATCAATCTGATCAGTTTTCAGAAAATGCATTCCTTCATAGTATGAAATGCGCTGTTAGGAAGAGTGTTTATAGACCGATGTCTGAATTTAAATACAGGTTTTGAATATCAATCCATCAGGAGGTTTGCTTTAAGAAAACCCAACGCACAGGCCCAGATCTCAGGATCTCTAGTTTAACATAACCTGCACACACACAGAGCAGTAGAGACTAAATATCTTTGAGCCTTTATCTGTTTGTAGAAGAACTGATACAGGACATGCATGTCCATGTAAAATTTAAAACATAACACTAACCAAAATGCATAATTACACTGATTAAGAATGTTGCTCTTGGCCTGAGTGAAAATAGATGTTTCTATTTAAAATAAAGATCAGTAATCTGTGGGGATGTTATTGGTGTCTAAAGGGTTAAAGTATTTCAGACAATAAATTTAATCCAATCTGATCCTGGAGTCTCTTCATCAGCGTTCCAGACCGTCTCGGTTTCATGTGATGACCTGAATGATATATTTTCAGAAAATGTTTCAGTCCTTACTATTCTACTTTTCTCCCATGACATTTTTGTCTCTCTTCCCTTTTTCTGACAGCTAAGGAAAAATGTTCCACTCGTGTTAAAACTGCATTATTTTGAAAACGGGCCACTGCACATAACCTATTTCCTTTGACTGATTGCTGGACTGGTTTTAAGTTTGAATGAGTCCCTGGTTGGCTTTCCATGTGAGTTTTTGGCCGTGTTTTTGGCTTTTGGGAAAGCGCCCACTGAAGGTCAGTTGAGCTGTGTCTCAGCTGAAAGGGGATCCGTGCAGCTTGGCTTAGGGCTACTGTAAAGGCCTAAGAGCCTAGAACTTTCTCTACCTGTCCAGCCTGGTACCTGGAGCCTGTATCTGTCACCATGGATACGGTCCCAGTATTGTGCATGCACAATGTGTTTCTATATTCTATTTGAAAGTTAGCTGTAACATGAGTTTGTTTTGAACTTCCATTTACAGTATCTATAGAAGACGAAATCAATAATTATAGAAGCTGACGTTTTACATTTGATGTCGAAGGTCCTTTGTCCTTGTGTTGCTTTATTTTTGTCTTTTTTCCCCCTTTTTTCCTCCTGATGTGGAACGCTCCGTCGCTCTCACAGGCTGAGCTCATTGCTGCAGCAGGTGCTATCGGTCTGAGAGCCCGCCAATGTCAGGCGCTGCTGCTTTACAGGGTCCAAAAGCCTGTCGGTTGCATGCACCTTTAAATGGTCTGACTGTGGCTGCTCTGAGGGGTCAGAAAGCAGCCACAGTCGTTGCACAATGTAGAATGGCCCCTGGTTTGACACACAATGGTTCAGCTTCTCCGGCTAGCTGAACGGCAGATGATTAAATGTCAAACCAATTTCTGAGCCACTTTTGTGGTTTAAAGGTTTGGAAATTGGAATTTTGGAAAGATGTAAATTACCCCCCCCCCCCCCCCCCCAGCCAGTTGACTTCAGTCAATACATAAAGTAGCGTTCACGTTTGCCAGACTTTTCTCCTCTGACCTCTGACCTGTAACATGTGACATGATCAGCGAATCACCTGGTGTTCTGTCGACAGAGGCGACGGTCCTGTTACCGCTAATTGAGGATTATTCAATTACCCGCTCCGTTAAGACTTTGGCAGACGACGTCTCATCGACAATGTGGCTGTTGCTACCTCGCCCGGGATTTGACTTCTGATTGGCCGTCATCCTCCAGGCACTGAGGAGGTCCATGGAGATGCGTTCCTCCGTTAGCACTCAGTTAGCATGAATAATGCTGTAAAGATCTGGACATGGGGATGTAAACTCCAGAGCTACATTCCCATTCCTGGAAAAATGAACAAATCCCAATGAACTCTGACTTGTGCATGTAGATGGTATTTACGTGTATGCATACTAAAAATGTTTTTTCAAAAAACGTCTAATCCAGGGCAGTGTCAGGAACACCACGCCAGGCATATACTTCAGTTGCTATCATTGTATGTGGTACTTTACGGTTCATTGATCTGAACATGGAGTCAGTGCCTTTGAATGGAAAACATCTGCTATATGACTAGAATGTAAACGAAAGGGTGAAGCTGGTGAGATATGTTTGGCATCTATCTCATGTCATTTATGAGATATGACTATATGACTATATATATGACCATATGACTATGCCAGACACTGAAATAAAAAATAAATCCGTGGGGGAGGAAGTGACATCACAAGGTTGAGGCAAGAACTACAGAGAATGACTGATGCTGATGTTGACTCTTTTTCTCAGCAGCACCATGGTGGACCTCTTCCTTGGGAAGGTTCTGGTGAAGAACAACCGGGACAAGGACGAGCTAGACACGGAGCGGGAGATCACCCTCCGGCTGCAGAACCGGATCCTGATGCTGTTTTTCGGGTCGGGCGAGTGCGAGCGCTGCCAGGAGTTCGCCCCCACGCTCAAGGACTTCTACAAGCGGCTGACAGATGAGTTCTACGTGGAGCGCTCCGCCCAGCTGGTGCTGCTCTATGTCTCCATGGACCCCACGGAGGAGAAGCTGGAGAAGTTCCTGAAGGACCTGCCCAAGCGTTGCCTGTTCCTGGCCTATGAGGACTCCTACAGGAAGTGAGTGTTCGTCTGCTCTGCCCCATGTCCTTTACTTCACACCTCCCTCTCTGTATCTACAAAACCAAACATGCCACCAGGGTTTGAAATAAACGGGTCATGGGGGGACCTCCCCAACAGGCACTAGTGACCCCTTAAGGGTTCCCCAAATAGAATGAAGAACCCTTAAGGTTCACAAGAGCACTTTTTCCCCAAAAGTGCATCATCTACTGTGTTCAGTAATTCAGTAATGTTAATTTCGTTATATGGGGTAAAGGATGTCTCTAACGAGAGGGTTCTTGGATTGGTCAGGTTATTGGTTAAGTGAATGTGAATCAGCAAAGTTTTGTGGTTTTTAGAGTCGGGTTGGACAACAGACACAGAGTGTGTTGGTGCAGGGAGGAGATGTGTCTAACCCAGTGGTCCAGTAGATTATATTAATCCAATTTTCCACTTACAAGAAAATCCCTCCTGCCTTGGGATCCACCACAGTAAAAGGTACAAAAACACAGCAACAAACTGTCCAGGTATGCTAATGTACTACAGCAAAACTCACCATGATACGGTATAGTAGAGAGACTATAGTACTGGTACAGTACAGAACAATCACACTGACACACTGCAGTACAGACACACAAACATTCTGGAGTAGAAATGCACATGTATGTGTTTAATTGTGTATGTGTACATTAATGCTGTGTGAATGCATAATTGCGTGTTCATGAATGCATCAGTGTGTGTATGCCTGTGTGTATGTTTGTGTATATCAGTATAGATTTGTACATTGCATGTGTAATTGCATGTGTGTATGTGTGTGTTTTGTATGTACATGTGTAATTGCGTGTGTTTGTGTATTTGTTTGTTAATGTGTACCTGTGTGTGTGTGTGTGTGTGTATGTGTATGTGTTTGTTAATGTGTAGCTGCGTGTGTGTGTGTGTGTTTGTTAATGTGTAGCTGTGTGTGTGTGTGTGTGTGTGTGTTTGTTTATGTGTATCTGTGTGTGTGTGTGTGTGTGTGTGTGTGTTTGTTAATGTGTAGCTACGTGTGTGTGTGTGTGTATGTGTTTGTTAATGTGTAGCTGCGTGTGTGTGTGTGTGTGTGTGTGTTTGTTAATGTGTAGCTGCGTGTGTGTGTGTGTGTGTGTGTGTGTGTGTGTGTTTGTTAATGTGTAGCTGCGTGTGTGTGTCCCTCAGGGACCTGGAACTGATGTTCGAGATAGAGGAGATCCCCACAGTGGTGGTACTGAGGCCAGATGGGTCGGTCCTCTCCCCCAACGCTGTGTCTGAGATCTGCACCTTGGGCCCAGATTGCTTTCAGAACTGGCAGGAAGGGGCGGAGCTCATCGACAGAAACTTCATGCTGGCCGAGGAGTTCGACGACCACAAGATGCGCAGCGTGACTGACCCCCTGCGCAGACTCAAGTACAAGGTGGAGACCAAGAAGAAGAAGAAGAAAGATGGAGATGAAGATGAGGAAGAGGAGGATGAGAAGGGTCCATGGGGGTGAAGACAGGCCAGAGGAGGTGATGATTCTGTCCATCATGTCTGGCCTTGTTATCCAATCAAACCATCCCACACCTCCCAAAACCTTACCCATCTCCAGAGTAAGACTAGCAGCTCACTAGTTTTAGCCTCCCTTCTCAGGCTCATAACTATGATGTCATAACTGTGCGACAAGCTGCTCATTCCATTGCAGCTCTGCCCAGCTTCCAGGGATGTTCTTTGCTGATAGACTAACTGTCGGTTACTTCTTGTGATGAATCCTAACAACAGAGTGGGTTCAAGCCAACGAAATCCACCCTCAGAAATCTGCAGACAACAGACGAGAGTTATCCAACAATCCTCTGGGGGCTCTGTCAGATGTGTGAGCATCTGAATTTGAGACGGGACGGGCTTTACACAAAACCCAGTTCCGTTATTGGCTAATTTGGGTGATGTAATGAGGCGAAGATGAGCTCATGATTAGGACTCCTGGCCGTCTGCGTGATCCTGTGAGAGAGCTGTAGGATCAGATTAGAGTTGTGGAGATCCAGTCCTCTGAACCTGCAGGGGAATGTTCTCCCTTCCCTGCTTATCTACGATCTGCTAAAGCCTAATCCAGACTCTGACCATTTTCTGATTCAATTCTCACAGCCAAATGTCAAATGTTAACATCAAGAGTGTTAACGCTTTTGAAGAGTTTGCTTTTTCCGAAGAGTAGGTTGAGTTTTTTTAATTTTGTATGTTTGAACACATTGGACAGAGTGGGACAACATCTATACCAAGTTTTCCTATACTGTGTCATTGGTTACTGGAAAAACACCACGGATGTGTTGCTGTTTGAAGTATTCGCACTTTGCAGGGCATTCTGGGTCGCCATACTGGGTACTATGTGTTCTTGTGATGTAGTGGACTTGTCAGACACATGCTAACAAATGGAATATGTGGCTAACCATCTACTGAGCAAGCCATTCTTATCAATATATCATTCTTACACAGCTTACTGTCCATACCACTATATGCAGGATACCTACTGACAGAATTTAGCATAGGTACCTAGCTCAAAGGTATTGCTGTACTCTACCCTTGATTCAAACCTGCAACCTCTATGTTATAAGTGCATCTCCCCTACACCACATCCTCCACTCAGTTTAAAGCAGTCAAACAGTTTCAGCGGAGCAGAGTGTCTCAGGGCACTCTATACTTGGACTAGGCCACTTGAACACATTGATGAAAAATGCATTAAACGTTATGTGAAATGAATTGTACGTTTATGCTTGCTTGAAAGGAACATTCTGCACTTTTATTTTCGCTCTTCTAGCACCGCCGCGGTTGAACATACAATGCTAGTACTGATGTTCAGATAAGAGCAATCATATATTTTTTGCAAAGTATCCAAATTCTACACTGAAAGAATATTCTTATACAGTACATTTAAGTTAAAATGCACCAATTTCTGTCCTCATTTAAACCATTTCAGGACATGAAAACATTAGTCTATAGCTTGTGTATGTCTGTAGTTCCAATTACAGCATCCTCTGCTGGCTTTGTGTTTAAGATGCCAGAGAACAAAGTTATCACCTCAACTCAACCTGAACCTCTAACTGAATTTTTTCAGTTTGGATTTTGTGTACTTGTGTTGTGATGTAATAACATGTAAGCTGCAGTGCTAAAGGTCCATAACATTATGTATTCATGCTAATAACATTTATTGCCCTCTTCGGTCACTATCCAGTAACTAATTTTAGATTTAACCCTTAGCAGGTGCTAATTAAAGGCATACACACAGAAAGGTTCCCTCCAGTTCAAGCCTGCAAAATTGCCAAACAATTGAAGCATAAAGTGATAAAATAAAAGTAACAGAGTGTAAAAGTAATGCTCAATAAAAATAGTAACAGGATAGCTATATCACAAAAATAAATAGTAAAATATGCAAAAACATACATCATGGCATGTGAGAAGTCTTTTTGGAGGTAGAAAATTTAAACGCGTAGTTAAAAATGTTTATACTTCATCTTAATTTGTCATTTTCATACTTGGGTCATTGTGCAAGACCATTTCCAAACTAAAGGATGTGATATATCAACTGGAAAACATCAAAATGCCACCCTTTAATTACAATGTGGTGGATTGTGTCAATTAAATGAACCAAGGAACGCCAGCCAGGCACACGCGGTGAGACAGTGTAGAATCATCATTCCCAGTTTTGTCAGTAAACAGCGCCCTCTAGTGTTGAAATTTGGGACCCAGAACGTGATTCGGCATGTTTTGAACTCCTGTCCTAAAATGCGCTGTGTCAGCGCTCCGTTCTCAAGCCGACGCTGAAAATAAAACGTCAGCGTTTCAAGTTAAAACACATTTCATCCCTAAAATAAAGGCACGACGGAACTTCGTTGTGATTTTTTTCATAATTTCATTCTTGACGATTCATTGCCCAACTTATTTTCTATCCTATTTTCATTCATTTTTTAATTAAAAACAAAATTCAAATAACAGCAGCTTTCAAATGATGAGCCTTATACCTAGATAAGGCCCAAGCAAGGAGAATAGAATAATTATATATTTTAATAAATATATAATAGGGAATCAATTCTGACTTTGACCAGGTCTGCATTTGTACAATGTTAGTCAGAATACTTCCCATAAGGTAATCTCAAAAATAATCATTATAAACTAAGAAACCTTTGTTTACACACATGCTCAACACCTTTAATGTTTAATGTGTACATTTGTCTCATGAATAGTGTGTAGAAAATGGCCTGTATACACCAGTTTCACACAGAATCAGCCCTCCACAAGAAAGTAGTTACAGACCCTTGTTGCGTTGGGGGCTTTTCAAGTTTTACTTTGTTTAGGTGCAATGTAGACTCCTGGCCTTTAGGGGGCAATTGATTTCAATGTTCCAAATGACTCCATGTAGTGGTAAGGGCCTGAGTGAATCCTTGTTATTTCATTTGTTGTTTGATTGTTGCATTTTGCTTCATCCATAAATGAAACTGTAAGCCAAATTTCTTCAGCTACTCTGGGAAAACATACTGTTATAAAATGCTGTATGAGGAAGGACTCTGCGTAGAGTTGTTGCTGCATTGTTAGCATTTGATGCATTATTCATCTGAAAATGTCTCATTTTGTTACTTTACTGCAGTAAAATTAACAGCTAATATTTCTAGCCGATGTTTGCTTTGCCAATGTACTCACAAGGATTGTATAATTTACATATTTTCAACATCCAATAGCATACACTGTGTCGGTTACTGCTGTTTGATAACAACAATCATATTTATTTTTCTATGTATTTCTGACAAAACCAAATAAATGCTTAAATGCAGAGAAACATATGGAATTATATTTTATGTAGGTATTGCTCATCAGTATTTCAAATACAAACAGATATTGTTTACATTCAATATTGTACAATATTCTGCACGTGGTCCCATAAGTTGCGCAGAAATTCTAACAAGGTCCTGGCTGCAGTTCTCCTCTTTGTCCACGTGGGGGTGCAAACGTGCTTCAAGATTGTGCTTTTTAGCCCTGATTTTGCCAATCTAGCCAAATAAATAAACTATGTTTTATGGGATACTCTTTGGCACTAGCGGAAGAGTGGGGTATTTTGATACACACACACACACAAATGCTGCATTTTAGGCATTTTAGGAGAAGATCTTGGGAGAGGGTGGAGTGACAGACTTTCTTGGAGAGAATCTTTGGGCGGCTTTCTCCTCCACTGTGAAGGTGTAGTTGTACTGTAGACAACATAAAGAAGACAACACAGTCAATACACTACTGCCACACAGCTACACAATGACATCAAGCCTTCAACAACACAATGCAATGCAATACACACAACACAAAGCAACACAATACTGAAAGTAAATTCTAGGCTGAATGTTTTGTTTTTATCCCTGTGCATATACTACTGACACACAACTACACAATTCTACACAATGCTACACTCCTGTCACATGACAAAACCATAATTACACTTTCATTCCCAACAACACTTTAACTATGCAACTGACAAACAGCAATCTTGTATATAAAATGAAGAAAACAGACCTGCAGCGCTAAAACACAGTACTGTAAATGTACAACACAGTACACCTGACAAACACACACACACACACATCAAAGTACTGACTCTTACTGACACTCACCTCATTCTCAATATCTTGCACTGACTTTATATGGATGTTCAGAGTGTCTGAAGGTCCCTAAGAGAGCAAGAGAAAAAAGTGTGCGTGATCGAGACTTTTTAAAAGGTCCTGTGTTACCTCTCATTTAAAATCACATGTTTGTCACAACAGAAACTATATTCATTTTTATTTAATTCAGTATTCATCACACATTTTTTGTTTGTCTTTATGTTTGTATTTGTATTCGTTTCCGCCTGTTTTGTGTATGATTTGGCAATAGTGCTCAATTTGCATATGAATTTGAATTTTTTGACTGAGACAGAGAGCGAGAGAGAGTGAAATTTTCTAACTGTGTTATTGCACCTATGGTGTATTCAGGTACAAAATTAATTAATGTATTTATAGAGAGGGGTTAAAAAGATTTCAAAACATTTTCTATTTCCTGAGTGAAAAACGTTTTCAACTTTTTTGTCATTCCAAAAACTCCAGTGTGGTGCATTTGAAGTGCACAGACAAACCTTCACTCCACTGAAAAAAGTGTCCTGTTTGCAGGGCCGTGGGCCGCGTAAGTGAGCATTTGATGCTAAAAGTCAGGATTAGTCTTCAGCACACTCACCATGCTTTTGGATGAGGCCTCAAACTTCGGGTTCAGGGCAAAGGGGATCCCATCTACCGCTGAGGAGAGGTGATAGAGAATCAGCTGGAGTGAGTGCTCTGTGTGTGTGTGTGTGTGTGTGTGTGTGTGCATGCATGCATGTGTGCATGCATGTGTGTGTGTGTGTGTGTGAGAGAGAGAGTGTGTGTGTGTGTGTGTGTGTGAGAGAGAGAGAGTGTGTGTGTGTGTGTGTGTGTGTGTGTGTGTGTGAGTGTGTGTGTGTGTGTGTGTGTGTGTGTGTGTGAGAGAGTGTGTGTGTGTGTGTGTGTGTGTGTGTGTGAGAGAGAGTGTGTGTGTGTGAGAGAGAGTGTGTGTGTGTGTGTGAGAGAGAGAGAGTGTGTGTGTGTGTGTGTGTGTGTGAGAGAGAGAGTGTGTGTATGAGTGTGTGTGTGTGTGTATGAGAGAGAGAGTGTGTGTATGTGTGTGTGTGTGTGTGTTTGTGAGAGAGAGTGTGTGTGTATGTACAGGTGGGGGTGGAGGTGGAGGTGGAGATGTGGAGGTGCAGGTGGAGGTGGAGGTGGAGATGTGGAGGTGCAGGTGGAGGTGGAGGTGGAGGTGCAGGTGCAGGTGCAGGTGGAGGTGGAGATGTGGAGGTGGAGGTGGAGGTGGAGATGTGGAGGTGGAGGTGGAGATGTGGAGGTGCAGGTGGAGGTGTGGAGGTGGAGGTGATGTACCTGTGATGCTCTGTGGAATGATGCTTAGATAGGTGTGCTCCGCCTTATCTTTATTCTGGAGGTTGCCACGACGATGGCTGAGTTTCCCTGAGGCTGGAGCAGCAGGGCCGTTGCTGTGGAGACACGGATGAGGGGAGGTGATGATGGGATATGTAGTTTAACTGTGCTGCATTACCAGTAGCTGGGCCCTGAGGCAGAGGCCACAGTCTTGGAGACGGTGTTAACAGAAAGGTTTGGAGGGGCTTGGGCGTGCAGACAGTACTGTCTGGAATGGAGTCACCGTTCTTTGGGTGTAGACTGTATTAGCTGGACTGGAGGGGGGAAGTTTTGGGGCGTAGGGTGGAAGAGTTGGGGGTTGACTTTGGGGTGTGGGTTGATTTACCAGTGCTGGAGAGGTGGTTTTGGTTTTGGGGTGCAAGGTTGTCTTACCTGACCTGGAGGGGTTTTGGGGGTTCCAGCTGGTCCAGGGAGAGCTTCCGGATATCCAGGCTGATGCTTCTGGGCTTGACCGCAGGTTTAGGCTCTGAGACCCTGCCCATCTTACACCAGATCACATACCCATGCACCTCCCTGAGAGAGAGGGAGGGAGGGATGGAAGAGGGGGGGCAAGAAGAGAAGATGTAAAAAGATACAGGGAGCAAAAGAGAAAGAAAGACAGTGGGAAGTGGGAGGTTGGGGTAGAGACAAAGATTTGTAAAAATAAATAAATTAATGAGGGGAAAAATGAACCTAGGAGTCTAAAAGAGATTCCAGAGGAAGGGGTATTTTTCTCACACAGAAGTCAGTCTCTCCCAACAATACATAATGTTTTTAAAAAACTATAAACACATACAGTGAGGAGGATAGAAGAAAGGGAGAATTTGAGCAGTTTCAACTACTGATAAATAGTGAAAAAAATAGCTACCTAAAAAAAATAGGTGTTAAAATTATGGATTTATCTAAAAATAGTTCCCGAAGACTTGCTGCTGTTTAAAATATAAAAAAAAAAAATTCCAAAGGGGAAATGTGTGCAGACAGACAAAGAGAGCTCTTATTTACTCATATTCCTTTCTACTTTCAAAACATTGGTGATTATGAAAATAGGAAAGTGCAGAAGACTAAACTCCTGGTGGGCTTTGGCAAACATATCATTATCATGGCCATATGCTCTGATACTTAGAACTGCTCAGACTAGTGCGTGTCCACCATTTTACCCCCAGTCACAACAACCTGAGCCTTGAGTGCCAGGCTCAGGGCCTCTCCAATATCAGCCAGGAGAGAGCGGAGAAAGTCCAGAGCAACAAACCCGCAGGGTCGACATGACCCAGGTGGAGTGAACGCAGGTAGAGTCTAAACATTGAGTTTAAACCACAACATCACAGAACACCACAGACCTGCATAACGACAGGATAGGATACTCCTAATCAGAGAGATAAGGAGTGGCTGTTCCACTTTTAATGCTGTTCCACTTTTAACCTGCCATCTCCAGTTTTACTCAACCGATGTTTTGGAACCAATCACGTCTACTCTGTGAAGGCAGGCAACCAATTACATCAACTCTGTGAATGAGTGTAGCCAATTACATTGACCCACCAGTACGGTGATTGGTGCCACAGAGCTGTTCCCAGGCTGTAAGGACAAGGATTCCTTTGAGATCTTACAGCAACAACAGCAACATGCCAGCGCTTAAAAGCCCTCCCCAGCAAATTGTACCCCCCGGTTTTCTTGATAAAGACATGCTCCAATAGAATGCAAGCAGAGAAATGGTGATGCAGTTGTTCACTGAACTAGTTGGAAAAGTTACTATTTGCTAAACAGGTTAGCTACGTCACATCTGTAATATACACAAGAACATACAGTGCCGCATGTGGGAAATAATTTTAGGAGGAAGTCAGAAATTTAATTTGCCAGTCAAAATACCAATGCTTTCACTTAGAGTTTTGCACACAAAGAGAGCAAGACAGAAAAAGGCAGAGACACAAAGAGACTTTGACTTTTAAAACCCTTTTCTGATGAAGCATTCAACAAAGGGCATAAGTGTAAAAAAATTAGCTCAGTCAAACAAGAAGCAAGAAACTACAAAAAAAAACAGAGAGAGAGAGAGGTGGAGACAGAGAGAGAGAAAGAAAAAGAGGTAGAAACAGAAAGAGAAAGAGAAGGAGGAAGAGACGCAGAGAGAGAGAGAGACTGACCCCATACAGGTGTAGTGTGGCACCACCACTTTGCTCTTGGTGGTCAGTTTGATGTCCAGCACAGCCGTCTCCACGGTCCCCAGCGGGACGATGCGCACACACACACGCTTCTTCTTCCACACTGAGGCCTCTGCATGGACACACACACACACACACACACACACACAAATGCACATACACAAACACACACAAGCAAACACAGATGCACACAATGTCACAAGTACAGATTCAAAGATGACCTTTGTGTAAATGCAAACCTTTGACATTCAGATTTACAGAAACATTATGACACTGACACACTAACATCACACATGTAATGTTCTATGGTGTTTTTGTAAATGTAGATTTAGTTAAAGGAAAAATAACAAACAGGTGTCTTGACAACGTGTACCAGGAAATATGATTAAGTGAGATTGCCCTAAGGCAAGAGTGAAAAAAATTGCGTGTGTGTGTGTGATTGAGGGAGAGAGTGTGTGTGTTTGTGTGTGTGTGAGAGAGAGAGAGTTTGTGTGTGTGTATTTAAGTGAATGTGTGTGCATGTGTGTCTGTGTGTGTGTAATGTTGTGTTGTGTTTAAGTGAATGTATGTACCTGTGCACATGTATGCTTGTGTGTGCATGTTTATAGGGTGAGTGTGTGTGTCTGTAGGTGAGTGTGTACAGGAGGTGTTTGTGTGTGTGTGTGCAGGTGCAGGTGAGTGTGTACAGGTGTGTGTGTGTGTGTGTGCAGGTGCAGGTGAGTGTGTACAGGTGTGTGTGTGTGTGTGTGTGTGCGGGGGGGGGTGGGTGTGTGGGTGTGTGTGTGTGTGTGTGTGTGCAGGTGCAGGTGAGTGTGTACAGGTGTGTGTGTGTGTGTGTGTGTGCAGGTGCAGGTGAGTGTGTACAGGTGTGTGTGTGTGTGTGTGCAGGTGCAGGTGTGTGTGTGTGTGTTTGTGTGTGTGTGCAGGTGGTGGTGTGTGTGTACAGGTGTTTGTGTGTGTGTGCAGGTGCAGGTGAGTGTGTACAGGTGTGTTTGTGTGTGTGTGCAGGTGCAGGTGAGTGTGTACAGGTGTGTGTGTGTGTGTGCAGGTGCAGGTGAGTGTGTACAGGTGCAGGTGTGTGTGTGCAGGTGCAGGTGTGTGTGTGTGTTTGTGTGTGTGTGCAGGTGCAGGTGAGTGTGTACAGGTGTTTGTGTGTGTGTGCAGGTGCAGGTGAGTGTGTACAGGTGTGTTTGTGTGTGTGTGCAGGTGCAGGTGAGTGTGTACAGGGGTGTGTGCATACTCACTGGACTCCATGTATTCAGGTATGTAGCAGTACCCGTGTGGGGTGGACTCCCTCTCAGACATCACCTGCATGTCTGACACCACCATTCCTGCTGTTTTCTGCCACACACAAACACACACACACACATACACACACACGGAGAGAGACACTTCACCTGTCTTTCAATTTCACACAGTTCTGAATCATCTGGAGAGGAAGGGCTTTTTTTCCCCCCGATTTTTCCCGTTTTTTTTCCCAACCCGAATGTTCAACCGAACTGGTTGACCTCACCGCAGCACCCGCCCTGACAGCCTTGGGAGGAGAAGTCGAGCACGTGACTCCTCCGATTCACGTGACGACGCTCTCGCTTCTTTTCACGCTGCGGCCACACCACTAACTAGAGGAAGGGCTTTTGATGCAGAAGCTCACACAGACACTAACGCTATATTAGCATCATCAAAAGGGTCAAAGGCATTTAAAGACAAATCAGCCGGCCTCCCTGTCTGAAGTGTGAGGGCTCAGATGTACATGTAGACCTCCTTTAAAAAAAAATACCTCCAGAGAGATTTTCTGAAAAGCCATTCAACTATCTCCACCATAAATGGGTGAACATTTCTCTGTGTGTGTTACTAACCGTGCTGTAGCACAGGTAATACCCAGTCTTCCCAAATCCACGACCAAAGTTGGCTGCCGCTCCATCTTCCGTCGCAGTGATCTAATGAGAGAGAATTGAACGCTGGCCTCAGTACAGCAGAGGAAGTTTAGATACTGGCATAAATACATTAGCTCAAGGCTAAACACCTGACCTGTATGTAGTGGAGATATTGTTGAACACTGATGCTAAGGTAGTGTAACAAGCTTTAAGGCTGACTGCCATCTGTACTTAAGAAACATTGTTCAAGTTTGTCAGACAACAGGCCGACAGGCTGCATCCAAACGGAAACCATGTCCCTTCGTTTCCGCAGCTTCCCTGTGACATACCAGAGTTAAGTCCTTCGGGCAGGTGCTCGCATTGGATGTCCAAGCCACTGCCGTCACCGGAAAGCAGGGGGCGCTACTGAGCTCTCGCAGAGACATCTGTGAGTCTGGAAGCATTCACACAGTCACAACACCGAATGTATGAATTTCAAGCAGCCTATCCCAGCGATGACATACTTTAGCCTACATCATTATCTCCAACATCTACTGTGGCCCTTTGCGCAATATTTTCCGGCCTGAATAACTGAATTCCGATGATTGACACCTCACCGGGAACATGTGACGAGCAGGTACTGTGCGGTTAGCCTAGCTGTAGTTACATGCGTGAACAACAGCAGTAAGGTATCAAGACTCTTTAATGCTGTGCTCGAACGCGACGGTGGATTCCTTGGTGATAATGTGACGTAAGAACTGACGAGAACAGGCCGTGCCTGTCAGACGGGATTCCTCTCTCCTCTCCAAGGATGGGAAACCGGTTTTACAGCTGTCGTTGGCTTGTGTGAAATAACAACTACTCCAATGAACTCCCTGCTTACAAAAAAAAAAAAAACTAATAATAACCTGGGTGTAGTATTGCCAATATTCGTGCAAGATCCGCATCAATGAATGCACGCATTTTGGGTAAAATTCTGCAAGCACACGAAGGCAGTGTACCTGATGAGCATAACCTGTTGCCATCTAGTCTGTTATCATTTGTACGTATCCTTTACCCGAATTATCACAGCACCATAGCTATCCAGAAGTTCATGAACATCATTCCGCGACATATGATATATTAAAAATTAAATAAGATACCTCTGTAAAGAATTATTTCCCATCAATCTAAACATTCATATGACATAAATATAATCGCAAATGTGTAATCGTAAAGCTCAAAGTCAAATGCACAAATTTAAAAACAGGCCGATAAAACAAGAGAACAATTTACACTTAAAAAGCACCATATTTTAATGTATAATGGCGTTTTAATAAAAGTCAACAATGTAAAACATAAAGGCTGTGCGCAGAGAGGTTTTACTGTTCAACACAGCAGAATAGACATAAACACATACTGTAAAAAAAAAAATGAAACATATGTAATCTAACTCGGCAGTCCTCGGGGTAAAGAGATATCAAAACCTTTCTGATTTTATTTCCTGTAATAACTTTTAATTACAGTTGGGGAAACAATAGGTTAGATAGGTTAGCCTACCTATTTTTCTTTTCTTGGAGTAGGTAATCAGTCTCAGGTAAAACCAGTCTATAACCGAGGCAAAACCGAGGTAATACTACGAGTTATATTACTGCTGCTACCTATTCCACTACCACCATTAATAATAATAATAATAATAATAATAATAATAATAATAATACAATATATAGCATCGATTAACCGCGCTGAATTGAACATTGAAATCACTTCTGTAAATGAAAAAATCACCCCCTTCGTACATTACCTTGTGAAACAGTTTATTCGTTTTTACGCATGACCTCAACCGTCTGTCCATTCTCGCTTTGTGTTATTAAATTATGTAGCAACAAATGTTTCTGGAAAACAAGCTTAAATATCAACAAACATTTTCCAGGGAAGCTGCCCTCAAATATCACTCTCTTTTCCTTTTCTGACAGATATATTCAGAAACAGCTTTGTAGGTTTTAAAGTATTGCTGGATATATCCCTCGTATTTTTATTCGTTTAAAAAAACAGCATACTCACTCTTCTTGGGAGTTAAACTTTGGTCTCTGTAGTGTCCTCAATGGAACTAATGGGTTACTTTTCTGAGCGACAGTTTGCGCTTCTGCCACTTCCCAAGACATTTCCAGACTACGAATCCCAAGATCCAAAGGAGGCATCCCGAATGAGTGCGCATGTGCTTAAACCAACCCACGATTGGACAGTAAGCATATTTGTTTATGGTTGCAGCACGGGGGTGTGTGAAATGGCGGATGCACGTCGCGGGTTATGGAGTTAAACGGTGCATTGTTTTACAGTGGCTCTCGCAAGCAGAAGAATATTTTTCATCGACCAGATGTAAAGTATATTTGCTGAGGAAACTATAGCCATTGGTTGCCTCGCATTGACTCTCGAATCTGAAAAGACTTTTCCCGTTTAGCAAGTGAACTAAGACGACCATGACTGGTAATGTTAGCTCATTAGGGTACTAGATATTCAAAATTCTCGTATGTGAACATGTTGCAAATGGATGTTGTAGATAAATATTCCTCCTAAATTGTAACTTTATCCTAGATTGCATAACGCATACTTTTGTATCGCGCTACCCCCTGAAATATACAAACAACCAACATATTTAGATGCAAGTTATTGTCGACTCAATATCTAGTAAACCGTCCATGAAATTTTTGTTGTACTGTGCATTGTAAAATAGTTATGAAGAAGTCACAAAAAAGCACAGAACATAGAACTGTAGTTCAAGCTAATATTAACTGTTTCATGTAAATATGTCTTTAATTTCTCTATATGGAGCTTTAATAAATAACTACATTCATGAGAGCTGCAAAAAAAAAAATTTAGTAAAGACAGTGCTCGAAAAAGAATTTTGTAGTGTGATATTTGATTTTATTGTGAGCATAAAGTTCCCAGAAAGAACACAGGTATTTGTGAAGGGTAATATACTGCAACTTTGAGGATTCTGGCATAGATTAAAAGCAGACTGAGTGATAATCTTTTAAGGAAGTAGTTACTGAAATTCTTGTGATACTTACATAAGAGCACAGTCACAGTAAAATGAAGTACTTCATTTTACCTCAAAAATGTCAAGCTACAAACATTCTTGCACACAGTGCACAAACCGGTCCGAACCTTGTCTCTCTTAATATTTATGTTACTCTGTTTTTTTTTTGTTGTTTGTTTGTTTTTTCGGGCCAGTCAAAAGAATGAGGGTCAGCTTCACTGGTTACATACTAATGGAGAAAAACACATATATAATCCATCACTGATTCCCTACTTTGTGGAACAGTTTAAGTTAGTCAAACAGCAATGCCACATCCAAACCATTTGAGAGAGAACAATGTTTTAGCTAATGAAATACAGATGTCAAAAAGGATGTATATTTTCCCCCAAATCGGCAATGTAGTCCTGTATATGTGTTAATGAGTTTGTGGTAGAGTGAACTGCATTCCAAATACTCACTGAGAAGTGTGTGAGACAGGCCTTGTAGTCTGTCACACTCACGCTCGCATTGATGACTGAGACCAACTGCAATGCATAAGTCTCCACTAGATGGCAGTGTTGTCCTTTGTGCTGGAGGTGGAGCCTTAAGATTCCATGATGATCTACTTTGGGGGTTCCTTAATCTTGGGCCTGGGGCACACTGTGTATGCAGCTTTTCATTCCAACCATAATTGCAACTTCTGTATTGTAACGAGATGTTAATTGTTCTTAATTAGACCCTTTTTAATGTCCGCCGATGGATAATTTACCCTCTGAACGCCACATTTAGTCAGGAACAGCTATGTATGCCAAGAAGAGTGTATACCCCATATTTCCATTCCAGGAATTTAAATCAGTCAGATTAAAATGCTTTCATTTTCTTTAACGGGTGGTATGACAAATGATTTCATGTAGAAAGAGGTTACATTATTTTAATGAATCTAATGTTAGGCCCAGTGAGGTCATTGTCGAAAGTGAGCATCTGGTTACTGAAACTAAGGCATTTGTTGAAAATGAGCAGTTCAGTCACAGAAAAAATGGCAATTAGCCACATCTTATAAGTGTAATTTGATGATTTGTAACATTAACAAATCATGGACTATGGTACTACATAGCTATTATTGGTTCTATGCTGTGCAGAACCAGTTACAGTTCAATTGTATCGCATTATTACGAGTCAAGTAACTCCTTTTAGTGTTATTTAGAACATCGGAGTATGTGCTCTTCAAGATAGGGTTCTGTCTGTCCTAGTGCCTCACTTGGACCTAATTTCATTTTTCATTTCACTGTATTTTTTTTTCTTCTCTTCCCTTTCTTTCTTCCTTCCTGTGTATTACTGTTGCTGCTCACTCGCATTCTTTTGCTCTCTCTCCCTCCCTCCATCCCTCTATCATCTTATCTTCACAGATTTGTGTGATTGCAGTACTTCTTCCTAAGTAGCCAAAATTTTTTTTTTATATTGACTGCTCCTCCTCTGTCAAGCTTTACTCCGTCATTTTACTGGGTTTTTTTTTTGGGGGGGGTTGCAACAAAAATGTGAGTGTGTGATTGTGTGTGTAAGTGTATGCATATGTATGGGAGTTTGTGTTTTTTCTTGTGTTTGCCAGAGAGAGAAAGAGCATATATATGATTGTAGATAGTGTGTGTATGGACCGGCAGAAACACAAGAAAGGAAAGAGGTTTAGGTAAGCAAGTGGGAAAAGATTGACAAAGGAGAGGTAAAAGAGTTTTAAAAGAGAAATGAAAAGGGAGATGGAGGAAGGGGAATTAAGGTTGTGAAGGTATATAAAGTCCTGACAAGGAGAGGAGCAGTGAGGAAGTGAAATGATGGACAGATCTGAAGGGTGAGGGATGGTGAAACAGAAACATAGATATTTGAGAGGGGGCGCGGAAAGGAGGGGAAGGGAAACAGCTGTTCGACAGTAACACTGAACAGATTTATTTACAGTGTAAGAGGGTATGGTCCTCACAAGTCAGGATTCTCTCATTCGCTTCTGAACACTTCTGAATTTTTCTCCCATAAATCTGCCAGATTATGGATTATAGGGCTCATTTACGCCATAAAAACTGACGACTTGTTATGTGGCTTTTGCAAAATCAACATTTGTAATTTACTTTTTCTGTAGTTCTGTAATTGTTAAACTGCTGTGGAGATGTTTTGAAGGAGAAGGCAATTTGAGGAGACATGTGAATGCAAAGACAGCCTTAATTGAGAGAACGCGTTTGATGGGAGATTATTGGAAAATGTCTCATCCCGAAAACCTCAATCCCTCTACAAAAAATGAAAAATAAAATCTCTTGTCACAAGATGTGTAACATCTGGCATGAAAAGTGAGATATTTTACCCAATTGTTGCTGGTACAAACAAACAGGAGTGTCCCCACAAGTCAGGTTTCTCACTTGCTGCAAAGATTGAATTCTGCTGAACCTAAACTTTCCATGAAACATGACAGATCACGGATCTCACTCACATAAACAATAGTAGTTCCTGTCACTTGCAGAAACGGCTCCTGAGGTAAAAAGGAAGATGGGAGAGAAATGGAATGGTTAAGGAATTAGTATTCCAACAGAAAGTTTGCAAGGTATTTCAACTGCATCGCTTCAGTAAATATCCAGCTGTGTAAATGGATAGTGTGTAAAACAAAAACATGTATTTGCTGAATGACTCCATATGAATAAAGGGTGCTTGCTATATACCTGAAATGTAAATAAGGCACACAGATAGATACTGTAGGGAACATCTGGGCGCACAGGAAGCACAGTGTGGGACTAGCTGGGGTAGTGCCAGGTATCCACGGTCACACATGCGAGAGTTCCGGAGTTTCCTCCCGTTGTCATGGTAACGGAGCGCTGACAGTGCTGAGAGACGTGGCTGAGGGGAATCTCCCATTCACTTGATGTGTTTACCTTAATCACATGATTGGCTAATTAAATGTGAATGAATGAGGGGGGAATGGTGGGAGGGAGATTTACAGCTGCACACCTGTGTAGAACACCTGTGTGTGTGTGTGTGTGTGTGTGTGAGAGAGAGAGAGAGAGAGAGAGAATGTCCAGACTTGGTGATAGAAATCCTCACTCTACTCCAGATAGAGTTGGTGTGGGATAAAGCAGTTGAACCGCAGCTTGGTCATTTAAGAGGCATATTTTCACACACATGAAAAAGAGCATGCGTGAAGTATGATGCTTCATTATATGCTGGGTCTGGGCTTTTAATGATCAATAAGCTAACTCAATTAGCTAACAACCTTCTCTGGGCTGATGACTGATATAAATGCCTTGAGTCTGCTGGTTGTATTTGCATACTGGGAAATGTAGTTCTGTAGGGAAAATGTGTCATATACCTGGAGGGGAGAAAGCAGGTGGCCTATCTTGATGCATTATGGAAATTCAAATGTCGACTGTGAAAGCCTTTTGTAAGACCAGGGGCCATATTGCTGAGGTGTCTGGAAGAGGAAATGCTGTCATGTGATCAGGTACACTCCTCATCCTTATCTTTCATCCCACTGAGCTAGTATCTCCCAAACACTCAGGAGGAGGACTCTGCACATGCGACTCCTATGATGGCTGGCCCTTACTTCTTTCCATGAACATTCTCTCTCTCTCTCTCTCTCTTATTCACGAACACACAATTTCACAGGCACACATATCTTCACTCTGGGGGCTCTGTGTTTTGACAGTCCAAAATTGTGGTACAGCCGTGCAATATTAAATGACCAATGCATCATGTATATGAAACCCCAGATTTCTTTTATATGTGTTTCAGGACAAGGTCGATTTCGCAGCATTTTGTAAAGTAACTGCTGAAGTTATCTACCTTTTAGATTCTGTATACAATATGTAATATTGATTGCACAATGTTTTCAACATGGCAGCAATCACGCACACTTTATTTTGATATCACCCTTATTCTGGACTATGAAAACAATGCCCTATGTTTTACGCAAAAACTCTCATTGGCATATCACAGAACTTCAATATATTTCATTTCACACATAAACTGGGATGTGAATTGTCTTGTGGTCACACAAAAAGTGAGGTGTACACATTTTGGCCTACAGAGACACAAACACACACTGACTCACAAATACACTAACAGCACACACTCTCTCTCGTTCACATGCTCTCTTACTCCACTGCACATTCTCACACAATTAATAAATGAACTGCGGAGACATCTGAGGTTTGGCCTACAAGCAGCAAAAATGTGTTTTGTCTCTCTCTCCGTCCTGACAGACTCTATGTAAGGCACAAAAATATTTTACATCCTGGTTTATTGGCCACAGATTAAAATGTGATACTCCATTGGTTATTGTCTGCCTCATTATGGTTAGCCATTTTTGAGCCAGACCGAGACACTGCCAGCTACGTGGCTACTACGAGAGAGGGAGACGAGAAAGGCTTCTTCGCCAGACATCACGGTAACGAACACGCTAACACAGTCTCCCCGGTTTCCTTCGCGATCACTCCTCACCCACCCACATCTCAAAGATTGATTAGCGTCTGATTGCCACGGAGAGATGTACCGCAAGTCAGCACAAACCACAGCCGGTATTGTTCCCCCTCCCTCGCCCCGCAATTGCACAGCGCACTGTCGCTAGGCGGGAAATCTCCCCTTCGTTCATTCAGCCAAACGACCGACAGTCCGACGGACCTGTCTTTATAACGGGGATAATAGACTACCAGGAGTGGAGGAGGGAAAAAAACATCCATGTCGGCAAAAAAAAGAAGGAGTGCTTGTTTAAATCTCCGCTGTCCGTGTTCTTCCTCCTTTTCCCTCCCGAAAAGAGGGGCTGCATTTTTTTTTCCGTTAAATGGAAGTATGTGCACCAGCCTCGCGGCTCAGTGGCGGTTAAATGGCTCGATTCATTCTCATTCGACTGGACTGGCTCGCGCAAAAATATCCAGCCATGTGACACTTGACTGGAGTGGAGTCCTCAAGCTTTGCGTGTGGAGGGTACATTTTGCGAGAGACCCGATTCTTCGCAAACAGTCATGTTAACATTCGCACGGCCACTTGGAAAAATAACGTGTCTTGCTAAGACTCACAGTAGCACTAATTTTAATACTTTTGATTTAAGGTCATATTTCTGTAAATCAATTTACAGGACCATATTTTATTTGCTTCATCCACTTCTGTATTTCAGTGCCCGTCACAGGAATGCTGACAACCTTTCTAACCAAATCAAAACATAATGTATATATTATGTGTATACCGGTATCTCAAAATATCAGTCTGATAGTACATTACTTTTATCACTTGTTTCTGGTTCCCAGAAGGGTTTTTTTTATTTAGTTTTATTTCTGTGTTGCTTGAACATTGCACACACACACACACACACAACATAACCTTGTAGGTTTTATTTCACTGTCAAAATGGGAATATCTTCTTTGCTCTCTTCCCTTTCAGCAAGGGAGGGGAGGAGGATGGGGGGGTCATCATTAAAAAACTGTCTCCTAGCAACGGCGCCTGCCTGCTGTCTTTTGGGGGGGGGGGGGGGCAATGAAACTTCAAACTCTCATCTACTGCCCATCCCCCACTTTAGCAGGGCCTTCGATGGGGGGGGGGGGGGGGTGGGGTGCAGCTAATGCTCAAGGAGGCCCCAAACCACCCCCCCCCCCCCCCCCCCCCCCCCCCCCCCCCGCCCCACCCTCTCCATAGCAACTGAAATGTCAATCAGGGAATGGGAAGGAAATATCTTTCAGTTTTTATGGACTATATCAAGAAGTAGTGGAAAAAAGAAAAAACATAAACAAAGTATGTGGAATTATGTACTTATATCTCTATTTCTGGTATCATCATTTTAAAAGAGGGAAAAAAAACAATTAGGCTACTTAATGTAGGAATTTCCTTTTAGACTGCCAAGACAAGAAATCAAATATAATAGAGATTTGACATAAAATTCCAGTGAAGGGGTGGCCATTTTCATCTTTCCGTTCAAATGGTTCTGCTGCTTACTCATCATTGAAGCTTTACGAGGCGTAACTTTACCACATGTGAAAAAAGCACCCTTCATTTTCGCACGAGACAAACTGACAGCTCCTTCAAATAATACACGCAACTATCAAAGCTTTGCATGTGCGTATTGTTATATTATTGCCCTTTGTGATGCGCTTATTTAATATTCAGAATTCCTAACTGCTGCGAGCTTCAACGCTCATTTGCATATTGCCCAGCAACGTAAAGGGTCTATTACATCAAGCGGACTTGTGGAGACTTGATGGCCTGCCAGCTCGAATGGCCAAAATTATCATTTTAGTATCGTTCTGGATGGAGATACAGCAGCTACATACACAGTTCTCACTGGTATCTTATTTAGAACTGTACATAACATACCCACAAGCTTTCCTGCATTCCACAAGGAGACTCATTTTCTTAACCTTGTGAAGATGTAGAACAGGGGTTCCCTTCGTCAGTCCTGGGGACCCACTGTGTATTCCGCTGGTTTTTATTCCAACCACAACTGCAACCCCAGAATCTTAACAAGCTGTTAATATTTCATAATTGTTCAATTGTTCATGCTTTTCATGATTAGAGACATTATTTTCCATTATAGTTATGCATGTCATGAAGAAAAAGCTCCTGTAATTCACAATATGTGCCATATTGCAGGCAACTGCATACAGACAAGTAAAATGTTTTAACTCTTATTAAAGACCGGGGTGATTCTGGACACATGACCGCTAAAACTAACCATTTGGTAGACAATGAAGGATTCAAAGACAACGCTAATTATAATGAACCAAACCTGTATTGTGTTACTAAGCATAAGGGGAAAAAACATCAGAAGCTTAATCGTGTTCAATGACTTTAGGAGCGTATTGATTCACCCCAGTCTATAATTTGGTCAGGTATAAAAACTTACTCTCTTTGTGTATTTGTTTGCAAAATCACACAAATACAATGTGAATTACAGGATATTTTTCTTCATGACATGCATAGCTGTAATGGCACATTATCTCTCTAATCATGAAAAGCATGGACAATTATGAACAATTAACAGCTTGTTAAGATTCTGGGGTTGCAGTTGTGGTTGGAATAAAAACCAGCAGAACACACAGTGGGTCCCCAGGACCGACGTTGGAAGCCACTAATGTAGAATAAAAAGCTGCTGTTGGACTCTACAGAAACATGGCATGGCAACCAGGTGGTGCTTCTTTAATCTGTCAGTGGTTTATATCATTACATCAGTCATTGGTTTAAAAGTGGGTTAAGGGGAGCTTGATTCCTTTCCACCAATGTGTGTGTTGACATTGCCAATATTTTAAGGTCAAATTAAAATATTCATTCTGAAATGGTTCATCTTCTTGTTGAGTCACTACTTTATGCAAAGAATGTCGCTCCTTGATAAATTCCAGTGTGTGTGATTGTCATTTTGTTAGCTATGAGAATGGCAAAAAGATTAGACTTTCCTTGTGCTTTTCCAGTTTTTTTATTTGAGTTTTGGTCGGATTAACCATCAAATGGAAGATGGGGTGGTTTAGAGGTTTGGGTTACGATTTTTTTTAACTACAAGGGTTTGGTGAACTTAACTTGGCAACAGATCCTCCAATAATAAACCACAAAGTTTTCTTCCACTGAAATACCAGAATTATTATTATCAAAGTATAATATCACCTGCTGACACTGTTTGTACATGTTAATACAATTCCCCAGCAACAAGGTAAAGCTATGTCTCATAAACGATATATAGTATACAAGGTTTGATTCAGTTCCATTTCAATTCAGCTAATGGACTGAAATTCAATCAATGAACTGAAAAATGGCCATATCAGACTGGGATTTTTCAGTTTGTGAGGTTTTTTTTTTTTGTTTTTTTTTTTGAATGAATTGAGTGCATTGAAATGGAACTGCCCTCAATCTTGTATATAATTAATACTTCTGTTATTATTGCTATTACTATCACTGTTTGGTTGGGTGAATAGTCCACTGTATTTAACAGGAAAATGTCTGGTTTGAGAGACTATCAAGAGGAAATAGTGTCTGGTTCACTGTCACGTGTATTCCCGTGAGTAAGCATGTGCTGCACCTTCTCTCAGAGCACAGAGGCCCTCACTAGTATTCACCAGAGATTATTATTGCATGTACAGTATACATATGTACGTATTATGTATGTATATATGGATGGTTGTATATGAATGGCTGAGTATGAGGTGCTGCTCTGGAATGTCTAGCAGTTCAGACTGTGTGACTGTGTAATTGTTTCCCTTTCTTGATCTCAGTGCATTACAGTGATTGTCATGGTTGTCTGGCTCCAGCATGTTTTATCCCAGTGATGGTGGCTATGCAAAGGATGCAGTCAGTCATATGTTATTGCATTCTATGCCATGCTATTGTCTATTTCACATTTATGTGGCATGACACAATGCAAATTTCCCATTGGGGCAATGAAGGGTTTACTCTGTTATGCTGTGAGGGCAGGGACAGCCCATCTATATTCAGATGTCAGACCGCAAAGTTTTCTGTGTGAATTGTTGGTTACTTTGAGACAGCAGATGCAAAATGGTAAGTCAGTGTGTTATCTTCCTTTAACGGTTAGATTTAAGTAAGACAGACAAAAAAAATCACCAAGTCATATCATGGACATCTTTGCCAACTCTACCCAGCTTGGCTGTGAATAGTGGGTCCCCTGCAACCCAAGGGACACTTTGGAGGTTTACTAAGGTGACCTCGGAAGCGTTCCGTGTGCAGTGTATGCTTGGGTAACTACCGTTAATTATCCTGCAAAAGAAAGCTCGCAGTAGATTGTTTTTAATGGCCCTCGTCCCGCGACAAGGCAGCAAAAAGTTGCAGGAGGAACGCCCGTCCTTTTCCGCGCACCAGAAAAGATTCCTTGCTGTCCCTCCCCGCGGTCCGAGGTGGTACAACAGCTACCCTGTGGCCCGATGACGTAGCGGCGAGGACTGCGTGCGCGAGACTGCCGTAGTACTGGGAGTGGGGGAACGGGAGGGAGACGGAGAGCGACGAGTAAAGAGAGAGAAACAACAGAGGGAGAAGGGGAGAGAGAGCGAGAGAGAAAAAAAGAAGTCTGCTGACCAGCGCAAGCGGGCTTCGCCGTGGCTTGCTGGTCTGACGGAGTGAAGCCTTGTATTTCTATATTGAACCGTTTTACTTCTGTTCCGTGTTGTTGTAGCCTATTTTCACCGTGATAAAAACCGTCCTCTGCACTCTACTGTTTGCTTAATGCCAGGAGGAAGAGAAGCCAACGACACGCTGAGGCTACAGCCGTGAACCCGTTAAAATTACTTTGTTATTGTTAGCTAGCTAGCTGGCTACATACTCGCAAGCAAAAAAAGAATAGTGGAATTTCAGGGCCTGCTTTTTAGTGTCGAAGAAAGGGGGAGGGTGCATGATAGCTATAGTTTTAGCTAGCATTTGAGACGCTGTTGGTGCATTTCTTAAAATATTCTGTTGTTCCCTCTCTTGCTTTGCTAGCAAGTTTAAAAGCTAGCTTTTTCTGCGACAGATACTTTGAAGAAATGTTTCAGTCGCCGTGGTAGGAAAATTGACGCAAATCATGCGCTTAGTCTAGCTACAGGAGAGAATTATACTGGCACTGCGCTCTAATGTAGAAAACGTTAGCTAGTGCTCATATTTTCCATATGTGTCATATCACAGAAATTTGTTAAGGCAGAAATAAGAGTGTCCCTGTTTTATCTTCGAATGTTATCAGCCAGTGAACGATGTCCTGTCGCTTGCTGTTTACATCACAATTGAAAACAATGCACTCGTGTAACAAGCCAGTTTGAACCTCGGCGTTTTGGATTCTGGATGTAGTCGTACACACATTTGCTGCAGCTGTTTTCTTTCATTTTTGTTTTATTTCCAAATCAATTCTTTTTTTGCGCTGCGCCTCATACGTGTTGTTTCCTCTCTGTATTAATACACTTGAGTGAAAGATTTGTTTTGTACTCTCTATCAGTTTACCTACCTATAAGGCTGGTATTTCAGTGGAAACATACGCGGTTTCTTGGAGCAGATAAACTGAAAGCCTTCTCTTTCTGTATCATTTCCCTATAACTACCTGGCGAACTCTTGTTTTTCCGATTGCAGTGGTGCGCTGTTTTTGGGGTTGGCTCCCCCCCTCTTGCCCCTTGTAGCTAGCTAATTGTTTAAACTCAGTTGTGTGCGAAGACGGCGAGGTTTTTCCTGAAAGCATGGATGAACAGACCCGTATGTTGACGGGTCTTGTCGGAATCGGCGGACTATCGCAAACCGACGTCGGCGACCCAGACTCGGTTCGGAAACAGCAGTCCCTTGGTCAGCCCCAGCAAGACATTGGGGATATTCTTCAACAGATCATGGCCATTACAGACGAAAGTCTCGATGAAGCGCAGGCCAGGTAAGACATTTCCCTAAGGGGGGAGGGGGTGTTGGGCGATGCGAGACAAATCGAGGAAAATGAAACAAATAGTGGGAACCTACAATTGTTGTTTTCTTTGTGTTGCCCTTCAGGCACATAGGCTACTATCGACTGGTGTTGATGTATCCAGATGTAGCAAGCTTACCCCTTCTTTTAACTTGCTCATATGTTGGTCTTTTCATAACTGCATACTTAAAATAGAAAAAACCTTGTAGTCATCCACAGTAGTGTAACACTTATGAATTATCTTTTGGCACGATGATACATTTTATTCTGACAATACATACCAGATATATTGATACCGTTGCCTGTTTCACTCCCAACAGCTGGCCCTGTTTAGCCTGGTAGTCTGATAGTAAGCACGGCGACGTGCGTGTGTTTGTGCGTTCGTGCTTTATCGCAGTAACGCGTTTTCATTCATACTGGAGAGCCCGGGCTGTGTTCTCCTCGCAAGGTTCGGTCGTACAGCTGCCAGTTGTTTGTGACTGAACTGTAACGTGCGTTCCTTGTTAGGGAAAAATTACAAGAAAAGGCAACAGAATATTTACTTTTTTGACCTCCAGATTTTGTTGCAGAATTTGGAGGAACCCCTTGACAGGGTTAATATTGGCTATATCCAAAATCATGCAAGTGTTGACCCAGGAGTCTATATTTGAATCAAAAACATTTTTTTCCTCCGTTTATTTCGAAAGTCCAGAGGCAGGGTACATGAGTATGAATTGCCTTAATTTCACAGTTGGGTGTGAAAGCGCTTTATTTGTCAGTAACCTCGATTGTTGTGCTAAGGCCATTGACGCTTTCATTGACTCAACTGACAAGTGTCAAATGGGCAATAACATACTCAGTAATGTAAAACACAGTACTGCTCAGGGACACGCATGGGGAGTCAACGCCTGCTTATGTTTTTTTTTTTTTTTTTTTAGGGGGGGTGGGTGTATCATTCAGTTGTTTTTGATTATTGTGTTGCATCTCCACACAAAAACATAGTCCTCTAGACCGTGGGACATCTAGATCCTTTTTTGGGGCGGGTTGGGGGGGGGTCTATGCTTGTGGCCACTTGATCGTTTGGCCTTGTCAGGCCCAGGAAATTCCTAATGCTACCCTCCGAGTCATCGCCGGGGCTGTAGATTTCGCGCTAGGTTTCCCTAATTCACAGCCATTTGGTCGGAACGTTGGCCAGACAGTTTGTTAAATGACTTTGACTGATGCACTATCTTGTCATTAGCATAGGTAATTAGAGCGGGATTAATACAGCCCGTCGGAACAACGTGGGGGCAGCATTGATACGGAAATGTGAATTAGTGGCGTGGTGTTTGTGTGGTGTGAACTTGTTTCTTTGCCAGCAGTGGGGGGGGGGGGTTACTCGAGGCTTGACCTTAGTGGACGTAAATAGTCGCCGGCGCAGTTGGTTGCGGTATCAGAGCTAGTAGTATTACACATCACAGTGGGTTGATAATTTAACAGCACAATTACAAAATGCTGATAGCTTTTTTGGTACCCCTTGTATGTTTGTGATCTTCCCTGCAAACGCCAGTTTATTTATTCAGGTATTGTGTTTGTTTTGATTTATTTATCTTTTAAAAAATATATATGTACCCCAAGATGGCAGGTAGTGTATTGGGTAAAGTATTACAAGTAATAAACGGCCTTATTAGAATACAGGTTTGCGTGCTTTATATGCGTATCATTCTATTTCCACAGTGCCATTTGGCCACCTGGTTCACTTGATTAATTTACTCCTCCTCTACCCCCTCCTTTTCTCCCTTCTCCCATTTTTTTCTCTCTGTCTCTCTCATGTTCATCCTTTTCATTGTGTGCAGGACACAATCAATTCTCCCATAACGTTTGTCCGCCGGTGCAGCTGTCTGCAAATCCAGTTTCTATTCATGAGACAACCCCCTCCCATCAACACCCACACGCACACGCAGACGCACACACACACACATACACACACACACACACACACACATACGCACATACTCACCGCTAAGGGTAGGCAGGTCCTCGAAGATGAGGAAATTATAGTTCAAATGTAATTAAAATTTTGCTGGTAGACTTAAAAAAAAAAAAAAAAACCCCTAGTCTTCCCCCCCACCCCACCCTTTCCCAAACTGTGCACTGAAATATTCTAATGTCAGATTGTCATTTGTTTTGCTAAAAGGAGTGTACACCAGTAGCCAACTGCTTTGCTTACTGTTGGGTTTTTTTTTTTTTTTGCTTATTTTTGCTGGCACATGTTACCTGCCAACAGATTGTTATGTTCACCTGGCTTAAATACATACTCTACTTTAGTAATGCTTGGCTGGTATCAGTCCAGCAGAGCTGGAGCTAGCCACAAAAGGTTTGGCTGCTTAGGCCTCACTGGGGGAGATTTTAGGAACAAAAGACTACAGTGTTTCCGCATGTGAGTCAAACCTATTTGGAACGCGCAGTACAATTTCTGAACGTTGTTCGCCAGCGTGCTTTCAGCGTTCCTGCCTGTGTTAGTTTTGTATATTTATTTAGCAGACGCTCTCATCCGGAGCGACTTGGAGCACCAGAAGGGCCTTAACGAAAGGTTCATTCTGTACAGGCTGCATACAGTGAAGTGATCAGGGGGATCTGCATTAGAGAATTACAGTCTGTTTCTCAACAGTTGAGAATTCGTCTTATTTTTTCAGCTGAAAGGATAACCAGGTCTCCACTGAGTTTCCTTTATAAACAAAATACCTCTAGAACATATGAAATGCTTTTGTGTTTCTTTCTGAGCAGAACATCCAGTTAAAGAACTTGTCCACATTACAGTCGCTATGTTACACTAAAATCTCTGTGAAGCTGTTCCACACATTGAAATCAAGGGGGGGGGGGTTATATGCGCAAAAAAATCACTGATGTTACTGCAAAATTTTCATTTGTCTGTTTTCCACCAGTTCAACCTCATTTTGCTTGCAGAACTCAGTCTGAATTACCACCTCATCCCCACCCCCCTTGTCTTCTTTTGCTTAGCGATCAGATACACCCTCATGAACCTCATGCATGCAGTCTCACCCCAAAATGTTATCCCATTAGGGGTGATGTGTGCCAGTCATTGTTGTGAGAACAAACACATTACATTAACAGATCAGTGCAGGATTTAGTACAGGTGTTGATGTGCCAGTTGAGAAAAAAAAAACATCAAAATTAGTTAGCTGGTCTTTTAAAGCTTATTTTGTAACTGGTGAAAAGTGTTTACTTTTTGAGAAGGGAGCCTTCTTCCACCTGAACAGAGGACAAAATTGGTAGACAGCTGTTGGGAACTACTGAAGGGACGGGTTGGTAAGTTACATTCGTTATCAGCTATAGGGCACATAATAAGAATACAAAAGTATGAGAAATTAATTGGCTTGGTACTTCAAGATATGTATCAGTTTTAGGCCTTTTTCCTTTTTTCTATGTAGGTGTGTTGGGCTGGGTGGTAGCGGATGGAACAGAGTCAGGAACTGTGAAAGGGGTGGTGATAGGGGTTCTGGGTGTCTCAGGCAGTAAGGAGCCACGTTAGGGAACCAGGTGCTTGCCTGGTGACTGGGTGATGGAGTCCCATCCACACCGTTACGCGGTGTGGTCCAAGGGCCGCATTGGCAAGGCAACGGTTGGCTTCAGCAAGGAATGATAATAGTAATGCTGCTTAAGTTGGTTGTTGGTGTTATTACTCTGTAGCGCCCACTGCTGGTTGGTCTGGTGTCTGCGGATGCACTAACTGAATACATGTTGAGTTCGTCATCCTTCAATGAACTAGGCAGTTTCCAACATCTTCCAGCGCCTGAGTCGGTGGTAGAGGGCTGCTTGTAGTTGCACTGAGTTTTTGACATAATGAAAGGGGGAAATAAAAATGAAAGGCTTTTCTTGATATTGATAAACCCGATGTATGCGTCAACATACTAACATTTGGTGTTGGATTGTTATGAATGGTAAATACAAATGTGTGTGATATCGTCTAATGATTACAATAGTCCTTTTGACCTGGAATTTGTCGATTAATATTTCAACACCTCATAATTGTTTCAAAGCTCATTTTGAGAGGAAGATGACGCAAGTTGCCGGCCTATAAATGGATATCACAGTATCACAATTGAAAAAAATATCATCACCATATAATCACAATGAAATAGTATTGTTTCATTGCCCAGCTCCACATCTGCCTTGCTTTTCCTAGACAGCTCTCCCCTATCGCCACAGCTCTGCCAGAGATGGCATGCCAGATGTAGTGACTGGCACGCTAACTTGGCGACCGGCAGTTTTTCACCGCCGGCTCTCCTGGCGGTCTTCCTCATAAGCTTGGATTGTGGGAATCCCGACAACGGAACGGGTTCTCTGACCCTGCTTGAGACCGAAATCCCAGCTTATGGGCATGTAAACATATGTGGGGGAAAAAAAAAAACCTGGTGTTTGGTGTATGAGCAGGACAATGCATTACCTCTGCCATCAAGCTAAGTTAGCGTGTGTGTGTATGCAGTCGGCTGTTGTCATAGTGATCTTGTGGCGGCTGCAGCAGGGCTAAGGGCCAGCTGTGAGGAGGATGGAGTAGTGGTCCAGTATAACCTAAAAGTCCATGAGATGACTGTAAGATAAGAAAAAGCTCCTGTAATTCACAATATGTGCCATATTGCAGGCAATTGCATAAAGACAAGTAAAATGTTTTAACTCTTATTAAAGACCGGGGTGATTCTGGACACATGACCGCTAAAACTAACCATTTGGTAGATAATGAAGGATTCAAAGACAACGCTAATTATAATGAACCAAACCTGCATTGTGTTACTAAGCATAAGGGGAAAAAACATCAGAAGCTTAATCGTGTTCAATGACTTTAGGAGCGTATTGATTCACCCCAGTCTATAATTTGGTCAGGTATAAAAACTTACTCTCTTTGTGTATTTGTTTGCAAAATCACACAAATACAATGTGAATTACAGGATATTTTTCTTCATGACATGCATAGTTATAATGGAAAATAATCTCTCTAATCATGAAAAGCATGAACAATTGAACAATAATGAAAAATAAACAGCTTGTTAAGATTCTGGGGTTGCAGTTGTGGTTGGAATAAAAACCTGCAGAACACACAGTGGGTCCCCAGGACTGATGTTGGGAACCCCTGAGATAAATGGCCCGGCTCTGCCTCACTGCCCCAAAAGCCTCCATCCAGCCAGTCCTGCATCCCCATTTGAGTTAAAATACTCATAAAACAGAAGCAGAGAGTGGTGATGTAGGAATTCATGGAACAGGTTGGAAAGGTAATGGCCCCTCTGATTGGTCGGTAACTCTGCTCTGTAACCGCTAAGTATGTGGACGGATATCCGCAGGGTCCACACGGACATACATGACGTCAAAGCGGATAGTGAACGGACGTCCGACAAGGGACCTCCACATGGACCTGTCATTTCACCTACAACCGTACCCTGTGTGATTTTTGCACAGGGATAATAAATAGGGTTATTAAAGGCAGAAGTCCATCCCTGTTGGAGGAAAAAGGCCTTGTTTTAGCGCCTTAAGTGTGGCTGGCTAAGCAAAGTCACTGAATAATGGAAGCGATTTTAATTACTCTGCCTTTACACCGTGTCTGTACTGATTTTAGTTTCATCTGCCGGCCACAGCCGGTGCTCGTACACGACCACTGTGTATTTTTTTTATATGTATTTTCCCTGTCTTCCACTGGTGTCTTAAATCAGCGAGCCATTCAGCCCACCCGAGACGGTCTGACTGAACGCGGTTCATATCTTATTTATTTATCTATTATTATTTTAATCTCTGTGTTGCTGTATCAGATTACAGTCCATATTTGTGTTGTCTGAAGAAAAAATCACTGATGGTGGATTTGGAGTATGAATAGAAAGTCTGCTGAAGCAATTCACCTTTTCAATGGATGGCTTGCAAGAGTGAAAGACACTGGTTAAATTTATCATGCATCAAGAAAATACCCAGTCTTATTGTCAAAATGGGTAGATAGCCATGCTTGGTCACGATCTGATTTTTGTATCTTTTTTATAAGTGGAAATATGATTATTAATTGGCATACTTTGTAGTCAGCATGGAAATGACTTGGACTTGACTCAACACATCTCGGTCATTTCTGAGAAGTTCTCCCATTGCAAGTAAAGATGGCTAAAGTTGCTTTCAGATATTTTGAAAATGGAGCGGGCCCAAGCAAGGCGGACAGTCTGCCAGACTCTTTTTGGAGTTTTGCCTTCTGTAGTCGAGCATATTCAAAGCATACTCAAAGCCTACCAACGCAACTTCATAGACTACATTCCCCAATAATCCTTGCACACAAATTGTATAGGGTACAGTCCTCCAGAAGGGCTTTTGTTCATGCTGTTCAAATATTAAAGATTGAATTGGCATCAATAAAAAAGTGATTAAAAATGCTTGTTCATGACTAATTATAAAAATCCATGTTTGTTCAAGAGTATGACAGACTAGGGCAAGTGTGAGTTCTTATCTCTTTGTGTGACAGCATTGTTAGGTGCGACAACGTGATTGTGTGACGGTGCATGTTGTTTGGTTTGCTAGATTAATCGTCTCACTGATTCATAGACTGCAGTGTTTGCTTTGCCTCATTCCGCCTGGAATTACTTGGTGCTGTACAAGGTGTGATCAGAACGTTGGGTGAATCTTTGAGCGAAATCATTTTTATCAAATATCAAACTCTTCTAATGTTAATCACCTGTGAAATACTACATGTGCGCACACACACACTCACACGCACACACACTTGTTCTACCTTTCCTGCCACTGTCAAAAACATTTTGGAAAGTACTTTATGGTGGTGACCTGCAGAAGCCTGCTAACATAGACGTGGCAGCAGTAGTGCGAGGTAACGCTCCATTTTGCGCGACAGCTTTAAAACAGAGCCCATAGATATTTGTAACTTAGTTGTTCCTGTAGCTTGGCTTTCAGTCTGAATCATTAATGGACAAAAACATAAAAGTTTTTGATGCTTTTTTTTTGTCCTACCTGTAATAAGGTATTCAGAAGGGAGGGATTCTAATGAATGCCACGAGAGAACTGGGTGTGCTCCATGTCTTTTGAAAACCGCTCTTTGAGTATGGGCTTGTTTCGGGTTGATCGCTGGATCCACATCCTGCTTTTTTCAGGTCCTCTGACAGTTCTCTGTTCCGAAAATAGCCCAGGACGCAGCTACACTTGGGGATTTTTTTCCCCTCCCTTTTCCCTTTTTTTTTTTTTTTTTTTTTGCTTTTTGTGCTCTTGTTTTTGTGAACTTTAGAGGAGAAGTTGTGTTGAATGTTATTATTAGCAAGGAGAAGAAAGCTCTGCTCTGATAACATAAAAAAATAAAAGAAATCCATTTTGCTGACAGGCCCTCGGTGGGCACCAGGGATGCTGTGCAGCGACTTTTGATGCTCCATAAGGGTAACTGGGAGAATATAGCCTCAGAATTTATCCATTTTCCAAATTTCTGTTTCTGTGGAGGGGACATTGTCAGGTTGGTCACATCACTTGTGATGACATCATAACTAACCTGACTAATAGATAGTGTTCAGGACTGAGGTTGCATTTTAAGACTAGTTTCTCCTGGCACGAAAAGAGTCGGCTCCGAGGTTCAATAATGATGTTTGCCACCTTTGGTCATTCAGGAATGATGTGAATGAACTTTTGCGTGAGGTGTCTTTTAAAGTGGTTTCCTGAAGGCGGTGGTTGTGAGTGGGGTTTTTAAAAATGAGTCAGTGAAGCTCTGGGCGGTGAATTTCCTGATGGCCTGGTGGGACTTTACAGCGGGAGCAAAATGTCGTTCATGCTGTGGGGATGGGGGGTGTTTGGGGTGGAGGTACGGGGGTGTCGTGTTGAGGACGCAGAGGTTGATGGCGGCACCTGTGCGTGTGTGTGTGAGTGTGTACACATGGTTTTGTGTTTGTATCTGCGTGTGTTGTGTAAGAGTGCATGTGAGTGTGTGTGTGTAAATGAATGTGTGAGTGTGCATGTGTTTGAGTGTGAAACTATTTGTGAGAGTGTGTGTGTGTGAGTCTGTGTGAGTCTGTGTGTGTGTGTGTGTGTGTGTGTGTGTGTGCCACCCTCACCCTCTCGCCCTTTCCCCTGTTGCCCTGTTGTTCAGATGCTGGCCAGAGGAGGCGCCGGCGCGCTGGGCCGGAGCCGATGACCCCACAGAGGGAGGGGGCGCTGGGGGGGGCGCCTCAGGGGCCGCCCTGCCGCTCAACTTTCTTGACTCATGTGCAGTACAGGAGCGAATGAACGCGTTCCCTGCCCCGCCTCACCACCCTATCACCCCCTCCCACCACCCCATCACCCCCCCCCCCCCCACCCCATGGCAGGGGCCACCCCCACCCCCCCCAGACTGGGCATCATATTCACCTGATTAATCTCCAGCACCTGGAGCCCAAAGTGTGTGTGTGTGTGTGTCCTTTTGTTTTTTATTTTTGGATAATGATTTTTGTACATTGTGATTTTCCCATTCTATATTCATTCGTATTTTTCTGACCTGGGTCAGACATAGTAAGGGAAAACGGAGCATTTGTGGATTAACCTGTAAATGCACATATTTTTTGCTTTTCATGTTCCACATATATATATATATATTAATATATTCATACACCTTTAAGTGTTGGAGACCAGACCTCAGTAGATTCTGTGATAAGAAAAAGCTTCTATGGTTCCATATACCTGTGGAAATGTGTCAAATTTCATGCACGTGCACGTACTCTCAGGTGCTTCCATACGTGACGCACATCTGGGAATAGGTACCTGTTTTCTGGTGTGATTGACGGCTGGACCATCCTCAGACTGTAGTGATACTCTTTGGCAAGGCCCCAGCTTGAAGCTGAACCAATATTATAATGTAGGCCTCCTCCCCAGCTTCACTGGGGACTAACCCAAAATCAGGAGAAGCCAAAAAATATCACATAATAAAGTGTTGCGCTATATGGTGACAAAATGGTGCCACTCAACCGTAATGACCTCCTCTTCCCAAACCTGTGCTATAGTAAGCAAAAGAAACTGAATTGATGGTGTGGTTAGTGAAGCTGAAACCAGAGTCTTCATGTTCTTCTCCTTACCCCTCTTCTCTGTGTCTCTTTCTCTCACTCGCTCTGTTTTCCTCTCTCTCTCTCTCTTCCCAAATGGATGTTTCTCGCTCACTCGACGGCCAGACCAGACAAGATGATGTTTCCATTTTCTTTCAGCCAGCCAAACTATTTATAGGCTGTTCTTGGAGCTTCTCCTCAGCTCTGCACAGAACGCGAGCATGCAGTCTTCTTTCCTGAGCTTCATCATCCTCTCCAAATGAGACGTTAAAAGTTCAGCCCTTACCGTTCTGAGGGTCGCTCGGGCAAAGAGCGGCCGGTTTTATCCCTGGCGCTCGCTTGCTGCCCGGTGAAGTTCACTTTCGGCCAACCAATCATCCGTCAGCTAGGTGACTTTCTTCCTGACTGACTCACATCACACAGCTAACGTTTCCAGAGAGATCAGGGGGTTTTGATCTTGGTGTTGGCTGGCTGAATTGACAAATGACCCCCCTCCCCCCCAAGGCATTATAATATACGCACTTATCCAGAGTGAATTACATGTCATACATTTTCATACACTTTGTTTATTCAGCTGGAAATGCACCAAAGCCAGTGAAGTCAGGTGTGGTGCCTCACTCAAAGGTACAGTGGCTGCGCCCCAGGTAGAAATCGCACCTTCAGCTTCCGAGTTACCAGCTTCCTGACTCTTGTTCTTCGCTGCAGACTTGTGATGGTCTTTCATTCCCGCCAGTTGCCCTGTTTCCATACTGTCAGAATTCTTTTTTTTGGGTTAATATGTGTATGATGAGTTTAGCTGAAATTGTGTATGCACATGCCTGGTTTTAACTCTGTGTGAGGTTTTGCAGGTGATTCACAGGTTAATTCAATAGATTCCGATTGGGGGGGGGGGGGGGTGGATTTTAGCTGAAACAGTCCATTAGACCCCTATTCTTCCCTACAAAGAATGAGCGAGTTGTTGCATTGCTAATGTGGATTTCTGGTTTGTAAGAGCACATCGAGGAATCAAGGTGTGTGCGTGCGTGCTTAACAGAGGAATTGAATAGTTAGTGTTCTGTTGTGCTGCAACTAACAACTTGTTTTCATTATCGATTAATCTGCCGATTATTTTCTCGATTGATCGTGTGGTGTATAAAACATCAGAAAACAGTGAAAAATGCCAATTACATTTTTGTAGAGCACAAGGTGACATCGTTATATGTCTTGTTTTTTCTGACCAACGGTCCACAACCCCCAAATATTCAATTTACTGTAATGTAAGCCCAAGAAAAGCAGCAAATTCTCACATTTGAGAACACAGAACCATCAAATTTTTGGCATTTCTGCTTCAAAAATGGTTCATCGATGATCAAAATATATGGCGATTAATTTTCTTTCGATCGACCAATCGATTAGTCAACTAATCGTTGCAGCTCTAGTGTTCAGGCAGTCCTCTGTTAATGCTAAGTTCTGTGTACCTGTTCTTGGGTACCGTTTGCTCTCTCGTTCTGTCACCATTCTAACCACCACTCTCAGATTCTTTAAATTAGCTGCCACTGTCAGTCTGTGCTTTCCGTAGGAGTGTCTTGTCACACACACACCAGCCTGGGCTCTCGTGGGTTTTTAATGCATGGATTTCTAACCTGAAATGGTGCGAGTCTCAATCGACACGGTGAGAATTATGGCCAGGTCAGTGCGTTTCAGGAGTCATGGGCGTTAGGTCGCAAGTGCTGTTTGGGGGAAACCACAAGTTGTCATGTGACTGGAATTTTTTTTTTGCTAGATGTTTTTTTTTTTTTTTTTTTAACCCCATAATCCCCAGCAAATTGGACCCTTCTGTACTGAAAGACCTGAAGATCAGGTAATGAACTGACACTTTCCCTGAAGCAAAGCCCTGGTTTTAAACTGATTCATTTCCACAGGACAAAATAATCAAACTTCTGATGCTGTCTTTGAACTTAGATTCTGTAAGTTCACATTAGCAGTAAATCTCATAATTCTGTTGGATATTCATTTTTCTTTGATACATTTTTGGCATAGAAACTGAGAGAAAAGCAGGGCCTCTGCTTTCAGGGGGAACCTCACAAGTCTTCTGTCAAAGGCACATTGTTCCTTTCTTATCCCCTTTCTCTCCCATTTAAATTTACACTAATCACTGCTAACCAGGGTGGGAAAATTAACTTTTTAAAATGTGAACGTCTACCAGCCACTGGCAGATAAATGTTCAAGTTCGCCAGCCACTCAATAGTAAATCTTTATTTTATGTCTGAAGTCTACCAGCCACTTTCATATTTTACCAGCATTTGGCTGGTGGCTGGTGCTAATTTCCCACCCTGCTGCGAACGCTGCCGTCAGTAGGGCAGAGGAGACGCATGCATGTACACACCACGCACATATCCAGACACAAAACGCATGTCAAGCTCTTGCTTGAGAATGTGAACGGTCTGGATGAGATACCAGACTTTGGGGCCCGTCCACTGGCTGGAACAGTGTCTTAAAAAGATGTAGGCTGTGGGGTCCATCCACACGTTAAATTATACTGGGATGAAAAACTCCCAAGACTTGTTTCAACCAATCAGAATCTTTTGCCAATTTCAAAAAAAAAAAAAAAGCCACGATTGGTTCAGAGCTGTGAGTGACAGGGAGCTCTACCTATCATCGGTGTGATGATGCCTCACCCAGCTCTTCTCCCACCTGCTCTGACTCACACCTGTGTGGAGAGAGCTCTTTCAAGTCCTTTGGGAATGTCCCCCTCTTGGGGTGGGGGGGGAAGCTATTGCCCCGTTTACGCTGGCTACTCGGTATGTGGCTTTCAGGAAGATTGACATTAGTAATTTTCATTTCGTGTTGCCTTTGCGCCACTGCGGAAACGTCTCGCCAGGTGCTTGATGTAGGGGCCAGCTTGAGACATGCACAGGCAGGAACCAATATCAGAGAGAGCATGTTTTGTGAGAGACTGCTTTTAGTCTGCTCCGGGCGGTTCCTGTTTACGCAGCCCCCGGAGGTGGCGTAGAATCCATCCACTCATTTGCGGTCAGGGAGGGCTGAAACCCATCCCTTTTTCATTAACACTTAGGCATTCAGCAGATGCTCTTATCCAGATCACCTCAAACAGTTTATGTTTGTGCACACTATCCGTTTATACACTGGGATGTATACTGAAACGATCCGGGTTAAGCAACTTGGTCAAGGGTACAACAGCAGCGCTGTACCCTTTTCTCGCAGGGTATCATGGGAGTTGTAGTTTCAGAATGTTTGTATTTGAATGAAGCAGCACGCCTGTCGGTTATAGGGGTACAGGGGTAATGGCACTGGTATGGGGAGTCAACAGCTTACAGTAAAGAGGCGTCTAAATGCTCAGTGATATTTATTTACATTAGACATTATAGTCATTTAGCTGATGCTTTTATCCAAAGCGTCTTACAGTTGATTAGGCTAACCAAGGGCCAATCCCCCCTGGGAGCAATGTGGGGTTAAGGGCCTTGCTCAGGGGCCCAACAGCAATGGTGTTTTTGCTGTGGCTGGACTGGGGCTTGAACTGGCAACCTCATGGCTCCATACCTGTGAACTGGCATATGAGGGTCTTTTCACCTGTAGTCACCGTCCACCTGTGACAGCTGTAGAGCAGCATGTGCACAATGATGACCTTAAGGTAGAGAAACACAGGTGGCCTTCAATTTAGGTGGTGCTCTGAAGCTTGGGGACCAAAAATTAACACCTGCCAAGAGCCCAAGTGTTGGAATTTCAAAATTGACATGAATACATTGGCTGGCTTATTATTTTTTTCCATTCTGCCTGGTTGATGGAAGAAGTAATTTGTGGAAAACCTTCTTGTGCAAAATTATGTTTTGGTGTACCTCAGGGTAGTTTCGAATGGGGTCAGGGGTGACCTTTCGTTAGGAGGCGTTGTGGAGTGTAGGAGTATGATGTGATGATTTTGCCTATGAGAGTAATGAGCTGCTGTGAGTTAGCTCATACCTAAACCCCTCCGTGTCCGTGCTGGGGGCCCTTCTCGGTTTAACGAGCAGAAGTCCTGTAGTGCGCTTGGAGAAATTGCAGAGTTGTTGTACCTGCTTTTGTGAGCGCCTGCTGAGGCAGGTCCATTTCCGTCAGGCTGGTAAACTTTTGGCCCACAAATCGTTCTCTGCTTCTGGTCACGTGATTTAAGCTGGGGAGGTGGCCGTAGCCAATCAGAAAACCAGGGAAAGTTGACGAGCAGGTGGCTCAAAGTACGGTCTAGCGGCAGTCTCTCTTAGGAGGCGGAAAGACGGGGGGGGAGAGAGAGCGAGATGGACAGAGAGAGCTCCATGGTAGGAGAGGTGCTGAATGCACCAAACTCAAACCATGTGTCCAGCTGGACCGTGGCGATTCTTCCAGAACTCTCTCGGGCTGACGGGATTCGCTGGCTCACTAAATTAAACGATTGTCTTCATTGTGTTGTTCTTTCACATGAACACTCGCTCTTTCACTCACGGTCTTTCCCCCTCTCTTTCCCTCACCCTCTCCTGGACAGGAAACACGCCCTGAACTGCCACCGGATGAAGCCGGCCCTCTTCAGCGTCCTCTGCGAGATCAAGGAGAAAACAGGTGAGCCTCACCTTTGCTGTGTCACTGATGACAGTGGTAGGGTTGAGTCTTCAGCAGCAAATGTGCTATGGCTATGAATCTTCAGAGCCAATATGCGTCTTTCTGTAGACTTCTGAACGAAACATCTTTAATGCTGTGAAAATTCTGAGCCAGTGAACTGCAGTGCTTCATGTTGGTTTGCCTGGAGAGAATGGGTGTAAACTCGTGTCAAGGGCCTTTGGTTCTTGGGTTTTCAGAGGATGGTTTCAATAGTTATTTACTGTGGCTCTCTTTCAGTTTTGAGTTGTTTCATGTGGCTGGTATATGTTCTCATAGAGTGAGAGAGATTTTGCGTTGAAAGTCACAGCCATGCTCATTTATGACATCACAATCGGACAACATGCAAGTATGACATCGCAATCAGACCTGTAGACTCCCATGCAAGTATGACATCACAGTCAGACCACATGTAAGTTTGACATCACAGTCGAGTAGTAATGACTAGTCACTGTACGTTTGGCAGATTTTTGTGCGTCTGTAGCAGTTGTGCTGCATGTGTGTACAGTGTGCATAGTAAGGTATAGTGTGTGGCTGTGCCTCGTATTTATTGAACAGGTATTGTGCGTGTGTGCATTTGGGCGTGCGTGGGTAGTGGTGGTTGGTATGGTTGTAACTCAGCAACTTCCTTACCTAACCCTCTGTCCTATCTCTAGTGTCACCTTGCTTTCTCTCTCTCTCTCTCTCTTATTCACACCCCTGCTCTCCTGCTATGTCTCCCCTCCCCCCCTTCTCTCTCGCTCTGTCTCCCAGTGCCCTTTCTTCCTTCATCTTTGCCTACTCTCACTTTCTCTCTCTCTCTCTCTCTCTCACCCTCCCTTTCTCCCTGCCTCCCTTTCACTCTCTGTTTCTCATTTGACGATGAAACGCACAGTGCTGGAGGGATCCGGTTCTGGCCGCCATGGCGACCTGTCAATCACCTCCTCTTACTTGCCCCCTATTGGCTGAGAGCAAAGGGTAGGCTGAATAGAGAGAAGGTTGGGGGGGGGTCACTGTTGCCTGGGCAACCAGCTGTCTTATTTACCTAATGTCCTCCTGGTACTGGGAGAGACAACAGTGAAAGTGTGTATGTGTGTGTGCATGTGTGTGTGTGTGAGTAAGTAATTGTGACAGAGAGAGTCCAATGTATGTGGGAGAGGTGAGACAATGTGTACTGAACGTGTGCACAGACATCATGGTGCTCACACACACACACACACACACACACACACACTGAAGCTTGTCTTAGTGAGAGAAGCAGAGAGGAATGTAGTTTCTCTCCCTCTCCCTTTCCATCTCCTCCCTTTTTCTCTCTCGCTTCTTGCCCCTCCTCTCCTCTCTCTCTCTTCTCTCTCCTCTCTCTCTCTCTCTTCTCTCTCTCTCTCCCTCTCCCTCTCCCAGGCTCTTGAAAGAAGAGACACGTTCTGAACTCTGTGCTTTGATATGGTAATGTGTGCTGGGGGGAGGGGGAGAGAGTGAGAGAGGGGGGGGGGGGGGGGGGGGGAGAGAGGGGGAGAGGGAGGGAGGGGGGGGGAGGGAGGGAGGGAGAGAGAGAGGGAGGGGAAAATTCCTTAGAGTGCAGTTTGGTGGATTGTTTTCATTGTTAAGGAAATGTTCTGCTTAAAATGCTGGGTCTGCTTCTCCCCCTCCTCTCTCTCTTTTTCCCTCTCCCTCCCTCTCTCTCCCTCTTCTTCCCTCTTCTTCTCCTCTTCTTCACTTACAAACTAACCAATTATTATTATTTTTTTTGTTGTGAAATTTCAGCAAGCTTTCCACTCTTTAATCTTTTTTTTTTTTTTTTTTTTTTTTTAAAAAAGGAATGCATTTAAAGCAAAAGTTGAAAGACAATTCTCTTTCCCCTCTGTCTCCCCCCCCCCCCACCTCTCTGTTTCTTGCAAGTTCATAGTAAAAATAGCTTCACTGGCACGACAGGGGCATTCCAGTTTTGCCAAGATGCGCACAATAGTGTGAGTGTTCGCCAGTCCCCCTGGCTCCCTGGCTGCTGTCCCTCTCTGCCCCTGTGTGGCCATTTTCCTGTCATCGCCCGTCCATCTCTCTATTTCCTTCCTGCGCTCCACTATCAGTTTCTTTGTTTTCCTCCCCGGCTCTCCCTCGTTCCATCTCTGCACTCGTTCGGCTCTGTTCTTCTCCCCGGTCTCTAGGCCCCTCTCTGTCTCTCTCCTATCTCTTAGTTTTTTGTTTTTTTTTTAAACCTCTATCTCTGGTCCTTTTCTCTGTTTCCTGCCTTGTGAGTTTATCTGCCTCATTGTTTGTCTCTCTTGTCTCTAGTTTTTTGCTGCTTTTGTCTGTTTTCCCTCTTCCATCCCATATATTTTGTGGCTGCTTCGCACATCTTGCTCTGGTTCTTTGTTCCTCATTTACTCCTTTTTGTCTCTCCATTCCTTTCCTCTATCACTAGTTTTATTCCATAGTCCTAGGGTTTATTCACTTCATATTATACATGGGAGTTATATGACATTTTCATGTAAAAATAGCCCACAGCATCCTGTTTGATTTGTAGCACCATTGAAGCTGCCCCAGCACAGTATTTTAATCTATGCACTGTACCATAACAGGCTCAGAGACCTGCTGCCTGATCCCAGATCAGCATTTTCCCTGCATAGTGCAGTGTCAGTTTAGGCTCTACAGCCTGCTGGATGATCCCAGATCAGTGTTGTCCCTGTGTACTGTAGCGTCAGCTCAAACACCAAGGCCTACTACCTGACTCCAGATCAGTGTTTTTCTCACCCCACCATGAACTCTGTTATCATGTCAGGCCCCTCATCTCTCCTCTCTCTCCCTCTCTCTTTCTCTCTCTCCCCTCTCTCTCTCTCCTCTCTCCCCCCCCCTCCCCCCCTCCCCCCCCCCCCCTCTCTCCCTCCCTCCCTCTCTCTCTCTCTCTCCTCTCTCTCTCTCTCCCTCCCTCTCTCTCTCTCTCTCTCTCTCTTAATTCAGCCCGTGCTCAGCCCAATTAGACCCTTTTAATTATTATTAGTTTTTGGAAAGCACTCAGTTTTAAGTTGCTCATAAATTTTTATTAGTCTAGAAAACCTCCCAACTTTTATTATGAGCTGAGGAGCTCATGGGGGTGGGGGGGGGTGGGGGGGGGGGGGGGCAGCGGGGGCGGCTGCTGCAGGCAGGAATAGGATTTTGTGGGAGGCCCCAGTAGGTGAAAGATGGTCTTGCAGGTGCACGATTTCTGTGTGTGTGTGTGTGCGTGTGTTAGAGGAGAGAGACAGCATGTATGAGTTTGTGTGAGAAAGTGTGTGTAGTAGATGAAATTGGGTGCATGCATGCCTGTGTGTGTGTGTGTGTGTGTGTGTGTGTGTGTGTGTGTGTGTGTGTGTGTGTGTGTGTGTGTGTGTGTGTGTGTGTGTGTGTGTGAATGAACGACATAAGCAAAACTTTGTGTGTGGTTTTTTTTTTTTTTTTACCCTTTTGAAACACTTCAGAGTTTTACTGCAAAACTCTCAGAAGCAAGAGGTCAGAGGCACTCATGGGATTAGGTACATAAGCCCTCAATGGGACAACCATTTCAGTTCCTGCGTTTGCATAGCATGTACTCCATACCGCTGGTGGATCAGGGCATGGACATATGGACACTTAGAGGCAACCAGGGCCTGGCTTAGGGCTATGGTCCCAGCCAAACCCCCTTCAGGTCAGGGGGCTGAAACAAGCAAAAATGGCAACAAACAAAACAAATAAACAAAAGAATGACCTTTTTCATCCAGCCATAGTGTGATGCCACAGACTGAAGAAACTACTGTGCCATAGGGCCATAGTCTTGGGCCCCTCCAACCAGAGGTAGAATTTGTGTAATTTGATGTGTTCAAGTCCCGGCTTGATGCAGTGCTGGATGCCCTGTAGACTGTAGGTAAATGGGCTTGATGCAGTGCTGGATACTCTGTAGACTGTAGGTAAATGGGCTTGATGCAGTGCTGGATACTCTGTAGACTGTAGATAAATGGGCTTGATGCAGTGCTGGATACTCTGTAGACTGTAGGTGAATGGGATTGATGCAGTGCTGGATACTCTGTAGACTGTAGGTAAATGGCCTTGATGCAGCGCTGGATACTCTGTAGACTGTAGGTGAATGGGCTTGATGCAGTGCTGGATACTCTGTAGACTGTAGGTAAATGGGCTTGATGCAGTGCTGGATACTCTGTAGACTGTAGGTAAATGGGCTTGATGCAGTGCTGGATACTCTGTAGACTGTAGGTAAATGGGCTTGATGCAGTGCTGGATACTCTGTAGACTGTAGGTAAATGGGCTTGATGCAGTGCTGGATACTCTGTAGACTGTAGGTAAATGGGCTTGATGCAGTGCTGGATACTGTAGATTAAATAGTGAGCCTAGCTGGGCTAAATGGTCATTTCTTGTCATCTTATGTTACGAAGTAAAAAAAAAATACAGCCTGAGATAGAGTATTATCCTCACTCGTTGGCAGTATTCATAAATAACAGTCTTTATTTTTTAAAAAAAGCTGCATAAATTAATTAGCGTAATAATGTCAGCGGATGACCTTTTCTCGCTGCAGAGCGCTAACGAACACATCTCCGATGGTGGTGACTCATTCTGTTACGTACAGAGATCCACGGTTTGGAGCAGCTCCAGAAGTAGTGTGGGCTCTCGGATATTCGCCCCTGGGAAACCCGTACCATTTCAGTTCATGTACATGCTCATCAATATTCATATTTATTTAATATGACCCATTTCCTGGGTAAGGTCTTTATTTGGAATATGCCATGTTCAAACACTCCTGATGGTCCTGCTCACTAGTAGCCCTTGTGCCTCGACCATCTAACGGCTTAACCCTGTCTCTGCAGGCTTTGGAATTCTGGAAAAAAATATACACATCATATCCAGGTACCATATTCAGGATATTCTGGAAAAGGTCTTATTCGGAATATTCCAGATGGGATTTCGTATGCATATGTATCTGAGTCGGCTCATCACCATAATACTTTCAATATTCAAATTGAGTAATGAATATTAATGTGCATTTTAACAGAGACATTTTCTGTAGCGACAGGGGGCAAATCCAGGCTATTCACAGGAGCGGCATCTCTGGTGAGGTGGAATTTTGTGTTAATATTAAGAGAGGAATCTAGGCAGCATGGAAACACCCACGGTGAGGTCAAAGTAATTTAAATGGGTTTAGTTTACATTATGTGTTCGTCTTTGCAAGTATTTTGGTGTTGTGTGGATCTGCTTTCTTACTGTTGAATCTTTTGTCGTCTCGCACCTCAAGTCACATGGTTTTTGGTTGTTCTCCATTTTGTGGAACTGTGTTTTACAAATAGGATGTGATTGTCCCTCACACAAACACACAGGTGTGCACGCACACATAGAAGCACACACTCAGTCCTGTCTCCATGCATGTTTCTGTTACAGCTGTGTTGAGCATCATTCAATGTTGTGTATTATTTCTTGAGAATATTTAAGTGTGGAAGAGAATGGCTAAAAAAAAGGGAAAAGGAAGACAGTGACAGAGAGAGAGAAAGAAAGAGGAAAGAGAAAGAGCAGAAGGAAAGAGAGAGAGAAAAAGAGGAGAGAGAAAAAGAAAGAAGAGAGAGAGAAAAATAAAGAAGAGAGAGAGAAAAATAAGAGAGCAGAGAGAGTGAGCAAAGGGGGAGAGAAAGAGAAAGAGCAGAGGGAGAGTGAAAGAGAAAGAGCAGAGGGAGAGTGAAAGAGAAAGAGCAGAGAAAGAGAAAAAGAGCAGAAAGAGAAAGCAGTGGGAGAGCGAAAAAGAAAGAGCAGAAAGAGAGAGAGCAGAGGGAAAGAGAGAGAAAAAGCAGAGGGAGAGAGAGAGCAGAGAGAGAGAGAGCGCAGAGAAAGAGAGCAGAGAGAGAAATTGAGAGAGAGAGCAGAGGGAGAGAGAAAGAGGAGAGGGAGAACCTTGATTGATGAGACAGCATGAGCAGCAGTAATTACTCTGTCCGTTTCTCCACCCTGGATTGGCAGACAGCTGATATCTTCCAGACCTCTGGCCCCCCTCCCTCCCCCAACACAAGGTCTCTGACTGGGGGAGCGCGATCACCCGTAGCCCCTGCTCCGGCCTACCCCGATGTGGGCCGTGGGCTTTTGCATGCATTTATTTCATTGTTTGTTTTGCTCCTGAAACTGAGCTTTCAAGTTGTAGCCAGGCATATTGTCATGACAGAGGCGTTCGAGAGCTTCTGGTTCTCATTATCAGTGAAATAAGTCTCCTTGCATGTTGATGCTGTTTTGTCGAGTGTTTGTGGGCTAATATTTTTCCTGGAGGCCAGGAGTCTTTTAGAGACCCTTGGAAAGTGGTATTTGCCATTAAAAACAAGAACCCTTGTAATCAAAGTGTGACTAAACTTTGACCACCTTAGGCCACTGTTTTGAAAGTGTTTTCATAGTCTGAGAAATTATATATATTTTTTCTACATTTCTACATTATCTTAAGGGAAGCCCAGGTTAGAAACATAAAAGAAAGAAAAAACAGAAAAGAATTGTTCTTTTTTGTGACATCCCTAGCTCAGATAATGTTCTGTAATATGCCTAGAGGTAGCAATATAATTGGCCACATTACATCCAACATCATGTAGCAAGGCCCCTCCCCTTTCTCCTTATTTGGTCTTTCCTGTAATGTGCAAAAATTCAGTCATGCACCCATGACTTTGAATCCTTTGAATCAGTTCTCCAATGTCTTGTCAAGTCACAAGCCGAAGAAATGAATCAGGAAGGAAAAAAAAAAACAATGCTGTATTCTGTCCCATCATTGGTATTCAGTGTAAGGAGCATACATTTGAAAAAATCTTTGGAGTTATTTTAAACTTGACTGAATTTTAGGGTCAGATAATTCAAATTTACAAATCAGAAATCACAGCATGCCTGAGTCTCTTGCCTCTGTTTGAGACATTTGGAGACTGGAATTAGTGTGTCCGGACTAAGGAGGTAAAGACGTGGGGGGGGGGGGCACTTCCCTGCTTTTGTTTTGTGTGCGACTTGGTCTGTTGAGTGTCTGTCAGAAATTGAGACATTAATGATAATTAACCCCCCACCCTTAAAAAGATTCACACTTTTAGAACTAATTGCATATCATTCAGCTCTAGGCTCATTTTTATGACATCATCACTACGAGCCTGATACAAACTACTGTATCTGTTGTAAGCTTGCAGGCAGCCTATGCAGGGAAAAAAATGTATGTTTTTCAGCAGATGCTCCATTAGAGATTTCAGTGTCTAGAGTCAAGACTAATTTAGCACATGCTAATTGTTAGCTAGCGTCCCACCTTATGGCCAGTGACCAGACCAGATTCCCGTCAGTCATTAATGCCCTCATTTTTGTGTGTGTGTGTGTGTGTGTGTGTGTGCGTGCGTGTGTGCGTGCGTGCACGTGTGTGTGTGTGTGCGTGTGTGTGCGTGCGTGCGTGCGTCTCTCTGTCTGTGTGCATGTGTGTGTCTTTCTGTGTGTTTGTGTTGGTTTGTATGGATGTAAAAGATTGATATTTTTTTGGTGTTATAAGGTTCCCCATTGAGCTAAGTGCTTATTTGGGATATTTTTGCAACTCTCTCCTCTTCTTCTCCTAGTCTATTTTTGTGTTTCTTTCTCGTTTCGATCGCTCTCCCTCTCGCTCTCGCACATTCTCTGTGGGCCAGCTTGTTGCTCGTTTAGAAAGAATCCATCTTCGTAATTAAAAGTATGTAAATGTGGCCTCTACTGGATTGTGTTTGTGTGGAGGGTGTGTGTGTGTGTTTGTCCGTGTATATGTGAGCGTGCGCGTGTGTGTGTGTATTAAAGGGGGAGGGAGGGGGGCGTCGGTTGGTGCTCTGTGATCCCAAACTCGTAATCCAGACTAATTAAGGATTAATTAAAACTAATGGGAGCTGGCTCTACTGCTACTCTCTCTCTAACTGTCCAACCCCATCCTTATGGCTGGACCTCTGCCAGAAAGGGAAGGCAATCAAAACCATCCCTCGCACATGTTTTATTTAAGCCATGCTCGAGCCAAAAATCTGTGTCTTTACCTTTTTAAAGCCGTCATTTTTCCCCTTTCTCAGACCCTCACCACGCTGAGCATTTTCACAGACCCCGTCCTTCTGAACTCAAAAGCCCCTCCTTCAGCTTGGGCGATAGTCGGCAATAGTCATTCCCTCCTATAAACTCTGATAGAGCATCTGGAAGACATACTTCAGTGTTTTTTTTATCGCCCAGAATGTCTGCAGGCTTACAGCATATAGAGTAATGAAATCAGGTAAAATCGGAGGAATTTACTGAAGGACTAGCATGTGTCATCAGAGAGGAACCTAAGTGTTCAGCATTATGGGGCTCTCACAGTTGCGCCATGAAAATCACGTTCGCGGGGTCTGCTCAGGTGGGATAAGGTGCATATTCCACAGGTTATGAAATCAACATTTGGTTAAAACTGCATCTTCGTGATTGAAATTTTATGGTGTGAATTTTCATCGCCTTCAGTGACCATGCCGGGCGTAGTTTAAGAGCACTGTGCTCTGAGCTGACTGGATTAACTGAACCGCACTTTTCCAGGTAAGGCCGTCACTGCTCAGACTTTTGCTGTCTTTCGGGCTGATTGTCTGCATTCTGAGATTAGAACGGTGATCTAGTTCATTACACGCCTGAAGCCCAATCCAAAATATGCTACTACAGTGTACTGCTGTAAATTGGCTTTCTTAGCCGGGTAATTGCATTAAGATAACTGAGTTAAGAGTGGATACACTGATATTTAAGTAGCTGAGTATATGGACTGTTTGACTGCTCAGACCTAAATGTTTTCTGAATGTTTTTGCAGGTCAGATTTCTCTTGGCCGTGTTTTGCAGAAATTATGTACAAATTATTATTTTATATTATCCAAAAAAAACACACAATTCCTGATTAGTGTTGCAAATGTGTGTGTGTGTGTGTGTGTGTGTGTGTGTGTGTGTGTG
>JAFBMS010000423.1:80000-128186 GCA_019788955.1 Albula glossodonta
CTTGGTTGTGGTACTATGTTAAAGGGTGTGTATGTGTGTGTGTGTGTGTGTGTGTGTGTGCGCGCGCTTGTGTGTTCTGAGAGTAATGTGTGTTTATGTGTATGCTGGAAGTGTGTGTGAATATTTTTTGACAGTGTTCTAGGAGTGTGTTTTGTATGGTCATGCAGTGTGTTAGTGGGTATGTCTTGAGGCAGTGTGAAGTGTGTGGTATTGGACTGCGTCCTTTCGCTTAAAATGTAAAAAATGCATGTGCATATATGCGTGTGTGTGACTGCGCGTGTTTATGTGTGGGTTTGTGCAAGCATCTATGTGTCTGCATGAGCGTGCGTGTGTGCGTCTGTGTATTTGCATGCACGTGCGTGTCTGTGTTTGCATGCGCCTCTGTGTGTGTGTGCACACGTCTGTGTTTGCATGAGTGTGTGTGCATGCATGTGTCTGTGTGTTTGCATGCGCATGTGTGTGTGTATCTGTGAGTTTGCATGTGCGTGCGTTCGTGTGTGTGTGTGTGTGTTGAATTCTTTAGTGTTGCTCCCTGATAGTTCAGAGTGTTGGCTCAGAGAGCTGGTTAGCATGGGGGGACACAGAGGGAGAGAGACAGGAGAGAGGGAGGGAGAGAGAGAGAGAGAGAGGGAGAGAGAGAGGGAGGGAACAGGGAGCAGGGGAGTGGGGGGAAAAGGAGAGATTTCCAGTCTTCTCTGTGATTTCACTATCTGCTCATCCCTTCTTTTTTGTGTTTTGAGTGTGTATTTAATGCATGAACTGTAATTGTTTAAATATGTGTGTGCATTTAAGTGTGTGTGACTGCATTTTTCACTGTGTGTGTTTGTATGTGTAGGTATGTGAGCACACATGTGCGCATGGTGTGTGTGTGTGTGTGTGTGTGTGTGTGTGTGTGTGTGTGTGTGTGTGTGTGTGTGTGTGAGCGAGCGAGCGAGCGAGTGAGCATGTGCGCGCACGTGTGTGTATGTAATTAATAGCATTCAGGCCTAATTGCCGTAATTAGGGGAGTCACAGGACATTAGTCTGCAGCAGGGGGAGAGAGGGAGAGGGACAGAGAGTACAGAGGAGGAGGGAAATGGCAGAGGTGTGGTGTGCTAATGGCTAATTGCGCTAACAGCTAATTTAGCTCATCGCTACACATGATCCGTGTCACAATGTCTGCTTTTTCAGGCCCGTGACTGTGTGTGTCCAGCCTAGCAGTGGTCCCCTACAGCTTCTTCTGAGTGTGTTTGAAAAAAAAAAAAAATAATAATAAAAACTGTCTTAATTCAATTCTTCTGATTACTGGGGGGTCCACACTGCAGGGGTGTCTCGGATCTGGTGTTGAATTCAGAAAAGTGAATGAGTGAGGTGTGGCATCATTAAGTTGAGTTGGTTCTCACTTCCTAAGATCTGAGATCAGCGACTTATTTCAGTATAATGCTAGCTGTCATGTACAGGCTTTAGTGGCTTTCTTCAGCACACAAATAACTTAACTGTAAATATCTTTTTTTTTTATTATTATTTAGTTATTTATTTTTTTTGCTTTTACAGCTTGCAGGCCTGGCATGGTCACTTACAGTACTGTTGTCCTCTGCTTCTGTCTGTGCCCACCCTCCCCAAAATGTCATTGGTTCCCTTCATGTTGCTTTCATCTCTGATTGGCCCAGAGGTGCCAAAGGACTCTACATGCAGAATGTTGGTAGATCAGGGTTGCGGAATCTCCCTTTCACTTCCTACTGCCCTGAACCGCGCTGTTTCAGTAAACCTGGGCTTCAGTGTTGAGCTTCCTCACTTTACTATAGCCTGACCACAGCAGGACATTTTTTGCTGACCAATCTGTGTACCGACTACCCTGCTTTGAGCATCTGTTGACAGCGAGCGCAGATCCAAATATTGGCACTTGCAGTAATCACAGGGCGCATAGATGTGATTTTTACACAGTTGAATGTAACATTCTAACAACACATTTCTGAATGAAAACACCTAGCTTTTTAGCATCATCAAATAACTTCATCAGATTAAAAGTGCCATCATACCCTAAATAATAACTAAAACATTGTATGTATGTTTTAATTTCAACTTAAATGTGGCTCCTATAGCAGATCGGTGTATTGTTCTTAGTATCTGGCCAATGCAGAGTCCCTCTGATTGTATAGGTGAACCTCAGTCTCTATACTCCAGAACTTCTCCTGAATCAGACTCAGCTGGAGCATTACCTCCTTCAGCCACAGAGTCATCATTCATGCAGGAATTGTTCCGTCGTCATCATTTCATTGGTGTTTTTGAAGTTCTTACTTTTATTTTTATTTTTTTTTTCTATAGCGCAATTAAGCTTAATAGACACAGCATCCCGCGAAGGCGCTGCGGTAATCCGCCGTGGTCTTTGAAATCGGCGCGCAGGATGCGAACGCGCCCTGGAGCACTCCTTGTCATGCGGAGGCGCTGTAACAAAAGCAGACTTAATTGATTGTTTTACAAAGCGAGCGACTGCTGAAGCTTTGCGTCGTGCTTCTCCTGGCGGAGCGTGAAACGCTGCAGCCTCCCAAAGCAGCTCCACTGCTGCCCTCCTCTCCAGACGCTCAGCCTCAGAGAGTGTGGTTTAGTTTCTTTCACTTTATTTTATAATTTTTTCAAAACTGCACTTGTGGGGCGCCCCAGTAGTTCAACCAGTAGAGTGCTGAGGCTGAGGCCCCACTGCAGAATCCAGTCTACAACCTACCGCCCGCTCACCCCCCTGCCGCATGCCCCCACACCTGCCGCCCGCAGTGAAAGTGTGTTCATGGGTTTTTTTTTTTTTTGGGGGGGGGCAGTGAAAGTGTGTGCCTGTGTGTTTTTTTTTTTTTTTTGGGGGGGGTCAGTGAAAGTGTGTGCCTGCGTGTTTTTGGGGGGGGGGTCAGTGAAAGTGTGTGCCTGTGTGTTTTTGGGGGGGGGGGCAGTGAAAGTGTGTGCCTGTGTGTTTTTGGGGGGGGTCAGTGAAAGTGTGTGCCTGTGTGTTTTTGGGGGGGGGGGTCAGTGAAAGTGTGTGCCTGTGTGTTTTTGGGGGGGGTCAGTGAAAGTGTGTGCCTGTGTGTTTTTGGGGGGGGGGGCAGTGAAAGTGTGTGCCTGTGTGTGTTTTTGGGGGGGGGGCAGTGAAAGTGTGTGCCTGTGTGTTTTTGGGGGGGGGTCAGTGAAAGTGTGTGCCTGTGTGTTTTTGGGGGGGGGGGCAGTGAAAGTGTGTGCCTGTGTGTTTTTGGGGGGGGGGGGGCAGTGAAGTGTGTGCCTGTCTTTTTGGGGGGGGGCAGTGAAAGTGTGTGCCTGTGTGTTTTTGGGGGGGGGTGGAGGGCAGCAGTGAAAGTGTGTGCCTGTGTGTTTTTTTTTGGGGAGGGGGCAGTGAAAGTGTGTGCCTGTGTGTTTTGGGGGGGGCGGGAGGGCTTGATGGGGCAATATTTGGGTCATTAGTTCAGTTGGCTGGGGCTGCATTCCATGGGGGGAGGGGGGGGACCTGATCGGGGGAGTGAGAGGGAAGAAAAGCAGAAGAAAGGAACATTGTCAAGAGAGAAAAATCCAGAGGGCCGCAGGATTTTGGAGCTGGATGTTGGGGGTGGGGGGGTGTTCATATTCAGATTGGGGCCAGTAAAGTGGAGAGGGTCTCCACTCTTCACTGCTGTGGTAGTGTAGTGTTGTGTAGCAGGGCCTAGTTAGTTGAAGTTAACACTGTTGTGTAGACACGCACACACACACTCTCAGATAACATCCACACGGTAACCGTGTCCGACGCCAGGAGCAGTCAGATGGATGGCTCCAGGTTTGTTTTGAGACTGAGCTGTTCAAACATGCCTCATCTTGCCTGTGATGACAGGCACAGAGCCCAGACATGAGCGATACGTTGCAGGGAATGGTTCATGGGCACGCACACACACACTCACACACACACACACACACGCACACACACACAGCTTCATGGGCACGCACACACTCGCGCACACACACAGCTTCATGGGCATGCACACACACACTCACACACACACACACAGCTTCATGGGCACGCACACACACACACACACCCACACACACACGCACACACACACACACTCACGCACACACTCACACGCACACACACACACACACACACACAGCTTCATGGGCACGCGCACACTCGCGCACACACACAGCTTCATGGGCATGCACACACACACTCACACACACACACACACAGCTTCATGCACACGCACACACACACACACAGCTTCATGGGCACGCGCACACACACACAGCTTCATGGGCACGCACACACTCACACGCACACACACACACACACACACACAGCTTCATGGGCACGCGCACACACACACAGCTTCATGGGCACGCACACACTCGCGCGCACACACACACAGCTTCATGGGCATGCACACACACAGTTTCATGGGCATGCACACACAGCTACCAACAATGCTCATATACACAGGGTATACCCACCTCCACATACACACACACACACACACAACTCCTAACTATTGTAGTGTGTGTGTGTGTGTGTGTGTGTGTGTGTGTGCGCCTTTGTGTCTATGTGTTGTGTTTGTGTGCCTGAAAGAGAGAGAGAGATGGAGAGAAATAAGTGTGAGGGGTTCATTGAGGTTCAGCTGTAATAAAGTGTTGAGGCTCTGTTCCTGAAAGCTGTACTTATGGTCTGCAGGGCTGATACTGACAGTTCATTCACTCCCATTATAAACCCCCATGTTTCACACTGTACTGCTGCCCACACACTGGGGCCGGCAACCCAGAGAGGGGTCGCCATCTGCTGGAGCTACCAGGAACTGCAGTGGTGCCTCTTTTTTTTTTTTTTTCTTCTTCTAGAAACTAGTGATGGGAGGGACAATGAGCTGTGACATCAGAAAATGGGTGGAGCTACAGTAACCTACTGTGTCAGTCGCTGACTTGTTTGGACCGATAAGAAAGGTTGTTAGTTTGAAAGTCAGTAAGCTACTGGTAATGTGCAACAACTTATCATGTTGTCTCAGCACTGTTTTGAGCTGAAAACAGTATTGGAAGACAATGTTGTGCAGTGATTAAAGTCTGAAAATCGATAAGGCAGTGAAAGATTTTGGCTGTACACGTCTACTTTCTCCTCTAAGAGTTTCCCACGTGCATCTGGAGAGTCAGGCTCAATGTTAGCTCGCCATTTCTCACCTCAGACTCCTCTTGTCTCAGTGATATTCTGAAAGAGCTGCTCTATCTGAGCCACCATGATGAGTAAGGTGTTTTTGTGGCTTCAGTCTGAGCCTTTTGGTATGTCCCTTTTGGCCATAGCCGTGGTTTGTCTCGGAGTTTGTGATTTGCCTTTGATTGTTGTTGCTGTTCCACTCTGAGCATTTCCTGTGTTTTCTCCATGAGTGTCCCTGTAGTTTCCTATACACAGCATTTCCTGTGTTTTCTCCATGAGTGTCCCTGTAGTTTCCTATACACAGCATTTCCTGTGTTTTCTCCATGAGTGTCCCTGTAGTTTCCTATACACAGCATTTCCTGTGTTTTCTCCATGAGTGTCCCTGTAGTTTCCTATACACAGCATTTCCTGTGTTTTCTCCATGAGTGTCCCTGTAGTTTCCTACACAGCATTTCCTGTGTTTTCTCCATGAGTGTCCCTGTAGTTTCCTACACAGCATTTCCTGTGTTTTCTCCATGAGTGTCCCTGTAGTTTCCTACACAGCATTTCCTGTGTTTTCTCCATGAGTGTCCCTGTAGTTTCCTACACAGCATTTCCTGTATCTGTTTGACCTTCCATCGTTGTCTCTGTATAAATACCCTGTGTTGTTGACCCGCCTATTCCCCCCCCCCCCCTCTCTCCCACAGTGCTCAGTATCAGGGGGGTGCAGGAAGAGGACCCCCCCGACCCCCAGATAATGCGGCTGGACAACATGCTGCTGGCGGAGGGGGTGTCTGGACCGGAGAAGGGTGGGGGCTCCGCGGCAGCTGCCGCTGCTGCCGCTGCTGCGGGGGGTTCCCCAAACGACGGCAGCATCGAGCACTCGGACTACAGAGCTAAGCTTGCCCAGATCCGACAGATCTACCACGCCGAGCTGGAGAAATACGAGCAGGTGAGCACGGTGTGACACACAGGTAACATCCTTTAAAACTGAGCAGGTGAGCATGGTGTGACACATCGGTAAAATACAGGTTAAAAAAATCTCTTTTACATGTATAGCTGGTTGCATAAATCAATAGTTCAGCAGGTGTAGGTCTGTAGTTCAGCAGGTACATCGATAGTTCAGCAGGTGTAGGTACATAGTTCAGCAGGTATATCAGTAGTTCAGCAGGTGTAGGTCTGTAGTTCAGCAGGTATATCGATAGTTCAGCAGGTGTAGGTCTGTAGTTCAGCAGGTATATCGGTAGTTCAGCAGGTGTAGGTCCGTAGTTCAGCAGGTATATCGGTAGTTCAGCAGGTGTAGGTCCGTAGTTCAGCAGGTATATCGATAGTTCAGCAGGTGTAGGTCCGTAGTTCAGCAGGTATATCGATAGTTCAGCAGGTATAGGTCTGTAGTTCAGCAGGTATATCGGTAGTTCAGCAGGTGTAGGTCCGTAGTTCAGCAGGTATATCGATAGTTCAGCAGGAGTAGGTCAGTAGTTCAGCAGGTATATCGATAGTTCAGCAGGTGTAGGTCCATAGTTCAGCAGGTACATCAATAGTTCAGCAGGTGTAGGTCCGCAAAGGTCACAGACCGCAAACTGAGTCTGTTCTGAAACTAGTTGTGAAACAGTCTCTCTCCGGCCTAAGAGTTGCTCTGAGGTGCCCCTAAAACCTCTGTGCCTCGGAGAGTCGTGCGACAGCGCTCATGCGGAAACCGCTTGCGGAACGGTGGTGGGGCCGGCAGCAGCTATGTTCATGGGGCGTGTTTGTGTGTGTTGATCATGTGACCGGGAGATTGATGACACGGTCCCAGGGGTGGAATTTTCCGCGCAGATTGATTGGGAGTCGTTCATTAGGCCTTAATCACTGAGCCAGTAAACCAATCAGGGGTCTGGATCAAACCACTGCCTCTCTAGAGACCTCAGAAACCCACAGTCCTCTCCACCTCCTCCTGTCTCTAGCCCAGAACCCTGTGCTCCTCTCCACCTCCTCCCGTCTCTAGCCCAGAACCCTGAGCTCCTCTCCACCTCCTCCTGTCTCTACCCCAGAACCCTGCACTCCTCTCCACCTCCTCCTGTCTCAACCCAGAACCCTGTGCTCCCTTCCACCTCCTCCAATCTCTACCCCAGAACCCTGTGCTCCTCTCCACCACCTCCTGTCTCTACCCCAGAACCCTGTGCTCCTCTCCACCTCCTCCTGTCTCTACCAGAACCCTGTGCTCCTTTCCACCTCCTCCTGTCTCTACCCCAGAACCCTGAGCTCCTTCCCACCTCCTCCTGTCTCTACTCCAGAACCCTGTGCTCCTCTCCACCTCCTCCTGTCTCTACCCCAGAACCCTGTGCTCCTCTCCACCTCCTCCTGTCTCTACTGCAGAACCCTGCGTGCCTCTCCACCTCCTCCTGTCTCTACCCCAGAACCCTGCGCTCCTCTCCACCTCCTCTTGTCTGTACCCAGAACCCTGTGCTCCTCTCCACCTCCTCCTGTCTCTACCCCAGAACCCTGCGCTCCTCTCCACCTCCTCCTGTCTCTACCCCAGAACCCTGTGCTCCTCTCCACCTCCTCCTGTCTCTACCCCAGAACCCTGCGCTCCTCTCCACCTCCTCCTGTCTCTAGCCCAGAACCCTGTGCTCCTTATAGCTTTGGATTTTGACTTCTGTTTTTCAGGAGGTATACATTGTTATGGTTTTATAACTTGTTTTTATTGTGGTTTTATGTGTTTTAGTTACATTCTCTTTTAATTAATCTGAACTTCCTTTTGGAACTTTGTTATGGATTAATTGAGGGTCATTGCATTTGTTCCTGTAAATACTTTCTGCAATGCTTGCATGAAGGGAATGTGTGTGTGTGTGTGTGTGTGTGTGTGTGTGTGTGTGTGTGTGTGTGTGTGTGTGTGTGAGAGAAAGAGTGAGTGCGTTCATAGACAAGTATATTCTGTGTGTGTGTGAGAGAGAGAGAGTGAGTGCGTTCATAGACCAGTATATTCTGTGTGTGTGAGTGTGAATGTGAGTGTGTGCATGCGTGCGTACGAGTGTGTGTGTGTGTGTGTGAGAGAGAGAGTGAGTGCGTTCATAGACAAGTATATTCTGTGTGTGTGTGTGGGTACACCCTTCTCCCACTCAATTTAATTGAAATGCTTTATCGGCATGACGTATATTCAAATATATTTTGCCAGAGTGTACAGTGTAATAATTCTAAAACAATTGACATCAACTACAACCACATAGCTCTGAATAATGAAATAGAACAATGACTCTCTTCCCCTACCTTTCCCTCCGCCCCCCCCAGGCATGCAGTGAGTTCACTAACCACGTGATGAACCTGCTGAGAGAGCAGTCACGCACACGGCCCATCTCTCCCAAGGAGATCGAGCGCATGGTGGCCATCATCCACCGCAAGTTCAGCTCCATCCAGATGCAGCTCAAACAGAGCACCTGCGAGGCCGTCATGATCCTGCGCTCACGTTTCCTCGATGCCAGGTGTGTGCATGTGCACGCGGGCGTGTGCGTGTGCATGGCTATATTAGGTGTCTGTTTGCACGTTTGTAAGGCTGAGGGACCGTTAATCTGCTCTCATAAATTGATTGTCTTCTCTCTCTCTCTCTCTCTCTCTTGCTCTCTCTCTCTCTTTCTCTGTCTTTCTCTCTCTCAGACGCAAGCGGCGCAACTTCAACAAGCAGGCGACAGAAGTGCTGAATGAGTACTTCTACTCTCACCTGTCCAACCCCTACCCCAGTGAGGAGGCTAAGGAAGAGCTGGCCAAGAAGTGCGCCATCACCGTGTCTCAGGTGTGGGGTCAAGGGTCAGGGGTCAGCACAATCACTGTCCCACAGGTCAGGGGTCAGCATGGGGTCACTGCTCCATAGGTCAGGGGTCAGGGGTCAGTGTGGGGTCACCAGCATGAAAGTAGCTGCCTTTGTTAAATAGTTTGTAATGAAAACACAATGATACAATTGTAGCAGTTATATCCAGTGTCCTTATAATAGTAACTACACTGCTACCGTGCATTCCAGTGTTGAGTTTAATGTTAAGATGGCGTTTGTGTTGAGTAATTAAGCCGTGACTGTCACCATGTGCAGTGCTCATTTGGATTGTCTCCCGTTTGTCCGTCCAGGTCTCGAACTGGTTCGGCAACAAGAGAATTCGCTACAAGAAGAACATTGGTAAGTTCCAGGAGGAAGCCAACCTGTACGCAGTAAAAACTGCAGTGGACGCAGCCAACGTGTCTGCCCAGGCCAGCCAAGCTAACTCTCCGGCCACGCCCAACTCAGGTATCGCCCGCCCGCCCGCCCCCGCTTGGCCCGTCGTTACGCCACACGCCGTCCAATTCACCGATATCACCCCTACCCGTGCAGCGACACACACACACATACATAAACATACGGACACACATAAACACACACACATACACCCCTATGCAAACATACGGACACTCATATGCACCCCCACCCCTCACACAAACATACACAAACACACATAAACACACACATACACGCGCACACACCCACACAAACATACACACACACTCACACACACACACACATATACAACCCCCCCCCCCCCCCCACACACACACAAACATACACACACTCATACACTCACACATAGGCACACACTCTTACAACTCTTACACGAGCACACATTAAAAACATTTCCTGTCGTACTCTCTCACGTGCACGCGCACACGCACACGCGCACAAACATAAAACACACGCAACCTGTCAGATTACCCGTGTATCACCCTTCATACACCCACACAAACTCACACGCTCGCATGTACACAAGCCCACAGACACGCACATTCAAATACACATGAATTACCACAAACACACACACACAGACAAGCACACCCCGAGTCCCTCTTCCACACACACACACACACAAAAATACCCACAAAACCCCGCACGCCCCTCCAACACACACACTCAAACCATTCCACCCCTCCCCACCCCAATAAGCACATAGAAATGTGTGCTGACCTGTCCCCGTCCCCTCACCCCCACCATGCTCTTCTGCATTCTCTCTCCCGATTGGCTGGTGAACTCGCCGTCGTATTTCACGCCAGTGCCATATCCCACCAGTGATGTATTTATTTCTTGTCATTGCCGCTATTTTCCAGTCCCAGAGCAGCAGTGTATTACACACTGAGCGCCCCCCCCCCCATGTGGCCCTCTAGCTCCCCCTGGTGGCTGCTGGTTACATTACAGTACCGCAGTGCTTCTCAAACTCAGACTGTGGGACTGCAGTTGTAAATTCTGAACTGTAAACACATTTTAAATTGTTATTGACACTTTTAATATCTTTAGGGATGATATACTCTCTTGTGCCACATTGTGTCAGAGTTAGCCAGTAGTTCCTATTTACATCCCAGGATACCGATACTTTGGACACCTGGTCATTAAAATCAATCCAAATAGCAGATGCTTTAGAATTCACAAGAAGAAGAAAATGGCAATGGGTTAGACCTTTGTGGTGAAATAAATTTAAGGAAATGATGGCAGAATTTAATTTAACAGTACTTGTTTTTCACATAATCTTAATTTGACCAAGAGATTGGCGCAGCAGACGCAACAGGTCCCTGGACTGAGTTTCAGAGCCAGAATTACAGCTATGGAATCATGTGACATGTTGAGGGAGGGGTCAGAGGTCAGGGGCAGTGATGGTGGAGTCAGACTCTAGTCCTGGGGGTGGTTGTTTTATGCAGGTCCTGCTGTGTGCTTTAGTGACGCTTGTTGAATCATTTACGCCAATAAAGTTGAGCATGGAGGGCTATCTTCATTTTCACTCTAGTGCAGTTGTTTTCCAAATTTGCTAAATTAGTCTGGTTCTGTGGCCCTCCAGGACTGGAGTTAAACCTGCAGACACTGTGGCCCTCCAGGACTGGAGTTAAACCTGCATAACCTGAGGCCCTCCAGGACTGGAGTTAAACCTGCAGACACTGCGGCCCTCCAGGACTGGAGTTAAACCTGCAGACACTGCGGCCCTCCAGGACTGGAGTTAAACCTGCAGACACTGCGGCCCTCCAGTACTGGAGTTAAACCTGCAGACACTGCGGCCCTCCAGGACTGGAGTTAAACCTGCAGACACTGCGGCCCTCCAGGACTGGAGTTAAACCTGCAGACACTGCGGCCCTCCAGGACTGGAGTTAAACCTGCAGACACTGCGGCCCTCCAGGACTGGAGTTAAACCTGCAGACACTGCGGCCCTCCAGGACTGGAGTTAAACCTGCAGACACTGCGGCCCTCCAGTACTGGAGTTAAACCTGCAGACACTGCGGCCCTCCAGGACTGGAGTTAAACCTGCAGACACTGCGGCCCTCCAGTACTGGAGTTAAACCTGCAGACACTGCGGCCCTCCAGGACTGGAGTTAAACCTGCAGACACTGCGGCCCTCCAGGACTGGAGTTAAACCTGCAGACACTGCGGCCCTCCAGGACTGGAGTTAAACCTGCAGACACTGCGGCCCTCCAGGACTGGAGTTAAACCTGCAGACACTGCGGCCCTCCAGGACTGGAGTTAAACCTGCAGACACTGCGGCCCTCCAGGACTGGAGTTAAACCTGCAGACACTGCGGCCCTCCAGGACTGGAGTTAAACCTGCAGACACTGCGGCCCTCCAGGACTGGAGTTAAACCTGCAGACACTGCGGCCCTCCAGGACTGGAGTTAAACCTGCAGACACTGCGGCCCTCCAGGACTGGAGTTAAACCTGCAGACACTGCGGCCCTCCAGGACTGGAGTTAAACCTGCAGACACTGCGGCCCTCCAGGACTGCAGTCTGACGCCCTCAGTTAAGCCATATGTCCTTTAAACGCCTAAAAACTGTGGCTCCAGATTGTGTTCACTCTTTGCCTGGAGTGGAGAGTAACAGCGCCCCCTCCTGTTGCTGCAGGCGGATACCCTGCACCCTGCTACACACCTGACGGCCGATTATGAGGAGCTGTCCGAGAGAGCCCTGTACCCCCATACAGCCTGGACGTGAGTACAACACACCACACTGTACACTACACTCTACACACTGTACACTACACACCACACCATACACACACACACACACAAACACATTGTGTTAGTGATTGTGATGTCTTATTCTTTTTTCTCCCTGCCCTGCTCTCTCTCTGTCTCTCAGGTGGCAGGACAGCTCCAGCTCCTCCCCCTGTACCGAGCACCCCCTTCTCTGAGACACATAACTGCCCCCCCCTTACAGTAAACGTCTCCCCTCTTTACCCCTCACTGCTGACCTCACGCTCATCATCAACACCACCGCTGACAGACATCCGAATGCAGGACTTTTGGACAAACATCCATCATCTGCGTGGCACAGGATCCCAGTCTGCCGATTGGACAAACAAGCAGGAAGTTCCTCCCCTCGTCCTACAATTGGGGGGATAGTAAGGGACTGAAGGTGGCAGAGTGCAGGTTTCTGACTGGCCACCAGAGGGCAGCAGAACACACCTCGGTCACCAGTGCATGTGTTTCTCCACTGTTTCTCCACTGTGCTCCCTGCTGTGGGGCAGAACTCCACACTCAACCAACACTTTGTCTGTCTCTGCCCTGACTGCTGAGAGGACAACTCGCTTAGTCTGTCTGTCTTTGAGATAATGTGCTTACTCAAAAGAGAGAGAGAGAGAGAGAGTGTGTGTGTGTGTGTGTGTGTGTGTGTGTGTGTCCACACCACAACCAAAAAAAACTTTTCAGTGATGTCAATGTTAATTTTGTATGCAAGCTGATTTTGTACCATGGTTGAATGTTGCTCTCACAAACTCGTACACACATGCATCAAGTATGATAGCGGTCAGTGCTGAGGACTCTAGTACCATTTCCACAGCAATGTGGTCCTGGTCTCTCCGTTACCATGGAGACCCTTTTGTTCTCCCATTTGTACCAAAGGGCTTGAGAGAGAGAGAGAGAGAGAGAGAGAGAGAGAGAGAGAGACCAAGCAGTAGAGACAGGGAGAGATAGCTCTGACAAACACAAGATACCATAGTTACTGCAGCGCAAAGGTTTCTGTGTTGTCACTTTTGTTGTTTTGTATTGCTGTTTTCCTTAACAGTTTAGGGATTTTTATTGTATCTCGCCAAGCATCACGCACACACACACACACACACACACACAGATGCATGCATATGCACACTAGATTATTGTTAAACAGGAAAAAGATTACCCTGAATTATGGCTGTTTGTGTCTGTGTGTGCATATCTGTGTGTTAGCATTTGCATCACTGTCTGTGCGTGTGAATGTGTGCGTGCGTGCGTCTCTGCGGGCCTGGTGAGGAGAGGATGGAGAGGCTGGGGTTTTGAGGCCTCAGGTTAGGTTTCTCATGCCATGTTCCACTCTGATGGGGGTAAATGTCCTTTTATAATTGCTTTTTTCTCTCCTATTTTTATTTTTAAAGTTTAGTCAAGATTGTAGCCAACTTTTTTCTAATGCTGTTTCACAAAGAATGCACCAGCCACCAAATAAAACTAGAGTTTAATAGAAGATAAATGACATGTTTGGGGTTGAGGGTGGCATGGGGTTGGGGGTGGGGATGGGGGTGAAAGGGGGTTTGGGGGGGTTTAAAATGTTACAGAAAAAGAAAAAATGTAAAAAAAAAAAAAAAAAAAAAAAAAGTTAAAAAGTTAAAAAAAAAAGTTAAAAAATGTTACTTGTCTTCCATGCATGTAGTCCTTTTGAGGTGTTCTAGCAATTGATTGTATTTTTAATTTCTTGATTTTTAAACATTACAAAAAAAATGTATACCATGGAAACTTCTAAATGACAAAAGACCAAAAATGGATGAACACATTATACTGAAATTATCAGGCTACACAAATAACTTTTCTGTGTCATTGAAAATGGGGTTGTACCTAAAAATTTGCATTTTTTAAATATATATACACTTATTCTTTACCGGGCTGTTGTTCACCGTCACTGTGTACTCCCACCAGTAGGGGGCAGCAGCTATGCTCAGTGGAACGTATTCTGCCACACTTGCAATCAGTCCCCATTCCCGGCAAACTCTAAGGCCGCTGGTGTGCACACCAACTACTACTGCTATCTGAATTGTTAAAAACCAAAAATAGTATTAACAGTAATGTACCTTTGATTTTATAACTCATAGCTGTAATTAATAATAAAATTATCAAGATGATGATGATGATGATGATGATGGTACATAGACTTAAAACGGGATAGGAGAAAGAGATGGCGGGGTGGTGTGTGCGTGTGTTCATGTGTATCGTGAAGATTTTATATTTTATTCTTTTATCATTATTGGTTGGCCTCTAATCTTGTGTTGTATTTTATAATCATCTGTGTGCCTTGAGTGACTCTTTCATCTCTAGAATGTTTTTTTTTGTTTTTGTTTTGTCTCAGACTTAACCTTAACGGTCTAATGTGTAGAACCATTTCTTTGATCATTTATAGAACTGGGAATAGGCTTTAGAACGTTCCTTTGGTCAGTTACAGTCCTAGGAGCTAGCCTGATGTCTAGAACGTTCCTTTGGTCAGTCACAATCTGAGGAGCTAGCCTGATGTCTAGAACGTTCCTTTGGTCAGTCACAGTCTGAGGGGCTAGCCTGATGTCTAGAACATTCCTTTGGTCAGTCACAGTCTGAGGAGCTAGCCTGATGTCTAGAACGTTCCTTTGGTCAGTTACAATCTGAGGAGCTAGCCTGATGTCTAGAACGTTCCTTTGGTCAGTTACAGTCCTAGGAGCTAGCCTGATGTCTAGAACGTTCCTTTGGTCAGTCACAATCTGAGGAGCTAGCCTGATGTCTAGAACGTTCCTTTGGTCAGTTACAGTCTGAGGGGCTAGCCTGATGTCTAGAACGTTCCTTTGGTCAGTTACAGTCTGAGGAGCTAGCCTGATACGTTCCTTTGGTCAGTTACAGTCTGAGGAGCTAGCCTGATGTCTATCTAGAACGTTCCTTTGGTCAGTTACAGTCCTAGGAGCTAGCGTGATGTCTAGAACGTTCCTTTGGTCAGTTACAGTCCTAGGAGCTAGCCTGATGTTTAGAACGTTCCTTTGGTCAGTCACAGTCTGAGGAGCTAGCCTGATGTCTAGAATGTTCCTTTGGTCAGTTACAGTCTGAGGAGCTAGCCTGATACGTTCCTTTGGTCAGTTACAGCCTGAGGAGCTTGCCTGATGTTTAGAACGTTCCTTTGGTCAGTCACAGTCTGAGGACTAGCGTGATGTCTAGAACGTTCCTTTGGTCAGTTACAGTCCTAGGAGCTAGCCTGATGTCTAGAACGTTCCTTTGGTCAGTCACAGTCCTAGGAGCTAGCCTGATGTCTAGAATGTTCCTTTGGTCAGTTACAGTCTGAGGAGCTAGCCTGATGTCTAGAATGTTCCTTTGGTCAGTTACAGTCCTAGGAGCTAGCCTGATGTTTATAACGTTCCTTTGGTCAGTCACAGTCTGAGGAGCTAGCCTGATGTCTAGAACGTTCCTTTGGTCAGTCACAGTCTGAGGAGCTAGCCTGATGTCTAGAATGTTCCTTTGGTCAGTTACAGTCTGAGGAGCTAGCCTGATGTCTAGAATGTTCCTTTGGTCAGTTACAGTCTGAGGAGCTAGCCTGATACGTTCCTTTGGTCAGTTACAGCCTGAGGAGCTAGCCTGATGTCTAGAGTGTTCCTTTGGTCAGTTAGAGAATTGATGACATGGGCTTTGATCTCCAGATAGGGCAGGGAGGCTGGGAAGCCCGCCATGTGTTGTTTGAGCTTGCAGAAAGAGTGAGGTGCAGACAGTTTTTCCACACTTGTTTTGAAGGAGTGCACCCGTTGGCGGCTTCCTAGCCTCAGACGTTTTGGGGCCCCTGGGAGGAGAGGGCATAGCACCTCAGAGCCACGCCTCCAGGGACCCCGCCTCCCAAGCCTCATAACCATGGCGACTGGTCAGCAGAGAAGATTGATTTGCTCAAGGACCGCGGCTGTTTTCACGTTTTTTTTTTCCCCTCTCCATTCCATTTCAGAAATGGAAAAAAAATCCATATGGCAAGCCCAAGTCTAGAAAAAAAAAGATGCTTTTCAATCATTCCTTTTTTTCTTTTTTTATCGTATTGTTAGGACTTCTCAGTGTTTTCAAACTTACTTACAGCAGCTTGCTTTTGGGTTTTGCCATCTTTTACAATTGATTTTATATACTTAACCAAGTTATCGTTTTAATTACTTGCTGCCTATGGATGTCGCTGTACGGACATTTGGAATGTTTGTGTTTCCATTTTTCAATGTTTTATTTTGAGATCTCAAATCGGGAACCTGTGGTCTCTGGCCCTGCCAACCCCCCATTTTCATTGTAAATTCTGATTGGCTGCCCTTTTTCATTGTAAATTCTGATTGGCTGCTTCTCCCAGTTTGAATTTTGTAGGGTGGAGTATCTGGGCATGGAACCATACATCAAGCATAATATTAATTGTATCCAATGCAGGAGCAGCATTTTAATTGCGTTAAACTGTGACTGGGCTGGTGTAAGATTGGGGTGAGTATTTTATTCCCAAACAGGAAGATGGAGAACTGTCTCCTCATCCTGCAGTCTTAGAGCTGAGCCTTGATTGAGAGTTCTGAGCGGAGGTGCACACAGTTAACCACTAGACGTACCTGTAAGAATATTCCACACCTGTCCACGATTGTCACAGTGTCTGTGTGTTCCTCTCAGGCAGTGGCGAGATAGGTGGTTACTGGTTTATGATTAGTGCAGCGCACACAGGGAGTTAAGTTGAGTTTAAGATGACACTTTGTCTTCCCTGTTGTTAGTAGCCACACCTGGATTCGGGTGTGGGCGAAGGCCATGAGCCAGGTTTGTGGGAGCGGTCTGTGACCTCACCTGGTGCAGGGCCACACCTGTAGTGCTGCAGGTGGGTGGCTGCGCTGATACATTGTGGGTAAACTTTTTCAGCCGCACCCAGTCCCAACATTTCTGTGTCTCACGCCTACATCACTGAGTAAGATTCTCTACTTGGGAAAACCCCCATTATACTTCAATAATGGTACAGTCCACTGAGCATCATTAAATTTCTGCTATAGGAAATAAAACTGCTTCAGAATTGGGCTTGCCCGGCAGCGCACCACAGCCAGTTTTGGAGATGTGGGGGTGTCAGTGGTCGCCACATCTTAAATTTGAGGCTGTTGTGTTTGTATTTTATTATTTTTGTGTGTCAATGTTTGTCTACCCCCCATCTCTATTCTCCCTGCCCTTCTCCTCTCTCTACCTCTCTGTGAAACAATGTAGTGTTTCTTATTAGGAAAATCAGAAGTATTTAGTGTGCTTTTTCTCTTTATTTAGGTGGGCTTTCTGTTTTTTTTTTCTTTTTGGTTGGGGAGGGAAGGGGTGTTATTTGATTGTTTTAATGGGTACAATGGTCTTTAGTCACTACATCTTAAACTTTCATGCCGTTTAAAAAAAAAAAAAAAAAGAATTAATAAAAAAAAAAGATGAGAAAGCAAAACTGTTTGATGGATAGGTTTTTGGTCTCACCCAGTACCTCCAAAACCTCTGCCCAGTCGAATAGGAACCAAACCAGTTACACCCTCGAAGTCCATCTGTTTAGACAACAAGCTTGAAGTCACTTAAATGTGATTTTTTCCCCCCAGTCTGAATTGTTCTCCAAACAGCAAATAGTAACACAATCTTTTCCATACATATGCGGCTCAAGTCAGATTCATATTTGATTCCTGCCCATCAGTCTCTGACAAAATCAGATTTTTTTGCCCTCCTTTTTTTCCCCCATCCATCTTGATGTGGCACAGATTTAATTTTTTTCATCACTCCACTCCAGCCATGATGCAATTACCATAAAGGATCAAAAGCTAACAGTGCTGCCTTCAGGTCCTGAGGTCGGCGGTTTGATTCCTGGCTTCCTCATTCCTGGCTATAGCCAGAGGTCCCTTTTGGCGAGACAGCAATTGGCCAGCCTCGCCAGGATCAGACTCTTGAGAAATCTGTTTTGTAAATCATAAACATGTTATCTTTTTGTCTGGACTTGCACATTGAATACTTGGAATTCTAGCTCTTGGACTGAATGGTGATAGTTTCATGTTCGGTATGAGAGTCGCACTGCATCTCCAAAAACACAAAAGACCAGACTATATTTTTTGTGGCGGGAAAAAAAAAGGTTAATGACCAAAGAATCTTTTTTTTTTTTTTTGCCTTAAGAACACCCATTTTACAAGGGTTTATTTCCTGATTTATTTTCAAAGACGGATTCCTATTGGATAAACTGTTTGCTTCGTGCACCGTGATTGGGTAGACATCTGTCATCAGCAGCATAATCCTACCTGCTGGGCGAGTTTGTGCCCCTTCTCTCCAAGAGCAATACCGGATCTTTCCATTTTCTCTCCAGTTTTCAACTTTACAGTCATCAATGCCAGGTAAACACACACCACACATGACCATACATTTATACATTGATTATTTTTTTGATGTTCAATTTTTTGTTTCTTTTCACATGTGTAACCAAGGGCAACACCCCTGCTGTTCTCCAAACCCAATCAAAGATGGCAGCATGAAAGGGTGAAATGAAAGGGTGATTAACAGGAATTTAGAACCTCCAAAAACTGTTTATAAACCATTTTAAGCAGTTTGTTTATAATTAATAATCTGTTTATTAATCGCTATATATATGATCTGTTGACATGTTTACCGCTAGTAAGGGAAAATGTCTGTAGCTTGAGGGATGTTTGCTCAGTTAATCACTTGGCAATCAGTCCAGCCTTCCAGGTGAACTATGACCCACCTCAGGCATAAGGAGGGCACTGAGCACTGGTTGACTAGTTAAACCTGCAGGCACTTTGGCCCTCCAGGACTGGAGTTAAACCTGCAGGCACTTTGGCCCTCCAGGACTGGAGTTAAACCTGCACACACTGCAGCCCTCCAGGACTGGAGTTAAACCTGCAGACACTGCGGCCCTCCAGGACTGGAGTTAAACCTGCACACACTGCGGCCCTCCAGGACTGGAGTTAAACCTGCACACACTGCGGCCCTCCAGGACTGGAGTTAAACCTGCAGACACTGCGGCCCTCCAGGACTGGAGTTGAACCTGCAGACACTGCGGCCCTCCAGGACTGGAGTTAAACCTGCAGGCACTTTGGCCCTCCAGGACTGGAGTTAAACCTGCAGACACTGCGGCCCTCCAGGACTGGAGTTAAACCTGCAGACACTGCGGCCCTCCAGGACTGGAGTTAAACCTGCAGACACTGCGGCCCTCCAGGACTGGACTTAAACCTGCAGACACTGCGGCCCTCCACGACTGAAGGTACACCTGCAGACATCCAAGGGATCACTCACATCTGACAGCACGTGAGCTTGGGTAGGTGAGACCCCAAACATTCCAACCACTTACTGACCCATGACATCACTCAGGCATAAGACTTCTTCACCCAATCAGGTTTTAGGAAAGTGACAATCATCCCTCTCCAGTCATTCTAGAAATATTCTACAGTCTCGTACTGAGACTGTGGGTCCGTTGATGTTCTCCTGCAGTCCGCAACCGGATCCCGAGCTGTGCTGGAATGGACTGGGCCAGGTGGTCCCATGGGGTGAGGCGCATCTGTCATGTGTGTCACTCCCAAGGGGAGGGGTTTCCCTGTTAGCCAATTGGCTTTGTGTGTAGCCCACCTGCACCGCTTGCGCAGGCAGTGTAGTCTGGACAAAAGTCTGTGCAGCTCAGAGTGGGCTGCAAAGTGGTAAGAAGGACAACTCCAAAATTAAAAGGACAGTCCAACAGGACAAACTTTTTTCTTTTTTTTTTTTTTTTTTAACAAACTAAGGGTTACAAATACATGTAGGAAGTGCTGTGAAAGTTGGAAAAGTGTACAGTAGGAGGAGGAGAAGCCAGCATGATTAATATTTTTTCATCCTTTTTTTTTTTTTTTTAAATGCCCATGTGTTTCAGTAAGATGCAGCACCACTCTTCCCGACCTTTCCCATTCTGACCACAGGGGGGCAATGCTGAGCCATCTCCTCCATCCAGTTCGGTCAATGAGAATATAGCAAGTCCTTCAACTCCACTTGTTTACATATGAAATGGCAACTGACAGTGTTTCTACAGCATCTGCCTAACAACCACTCCTCACTTACACTCATGCACATTAATATTAAAAGACAAAAACACACACATCTGAGTTTAAATACACATTTTTCCCTATTAATACAAAAGCATAAAATCAAGATTCAGAGCATTTCACTCCCATTTGGCTAATTTACACTTTTAGATGCGCAGTCACGCGCATACACAGGCCTTCAAAAGTACAGCCAAATGTAACAAGGGTCCAATCAGGTTTGTAATGGGCAGAGTTACAGTGGCTGCCTATTCTGGCCCCATCCCCTGAAATGTCCAATGGTCCATCTGCCTGTCTGTCTCTCAGCTTTCTGAGGAAGACTTTATCTCCTGGTTTTGTGAAATTAACAGCTGGGCGCCGTTACTCTTGTCCTCTGAATTGGTTTCACGAGTCTTATTCTGTAGAGAGAGAAGGAGAGAGAATGTAGACGCAGTCCAACAGACACACATACACGCACTCACAGACAGACAGTATGAACACACACACACACACACACACACACGTATTCACTAGGGTGACCAGAACTCCTGTTTTCCCCCGGACTGTTGCATATTTCAGTCCCTTTTTCAGGTGAACTCAGGGCCAAACATATTGCACACACTGTCTGTCTCAAGGGCAGTTATGTGTCCTTGGCTGATATTTTGGAAGAGTGAACTCTGTGGTCACATCATTCTCATCCCTGGTTAGAATACAGTACCTTAGCTTGAGGTGAAATTCTGCCGCAGTTCCTCACTCAGCCACCGGAGGGCATTATTACAGAGTGGATGTAAGCTTACACTGATGATGTCAGCTCCTGAAAATCTTATGAATGGACATCGGCTAACAGACTGTTGGAACTCAAAACGAACAAAAAAAAAAAAAGAGGAGCAGTGCAGCGCAGGCCAGAAACATTAGAGTGGTGTTTTGTGCATGAACACATTGCTGTGTGTTTGACAGTTATGGTATTTAATAAAAATCAATTTTTATGTTTCACTTTTTTTTTAAGAAACCTCGAAGCTATTGTCAGACTCATGTTCTATAAAGTTCTTTAAATAAATAAATAAATAAATAAAATGTTATACAAAATTAAAAAGTCAAAGATAAGGTGAGTGCCTGCGATGGAAAACACCACTCTCCACCCCCATTAAAAAATTGTATATACCATTAGTTCCCTGGGCTGAGAAATTAGAGCACTAGGAGCCCTGTCCAAAACCTCTGCCGGATCGCCCTCTCTCCGCTCCTCATTTCATTGGTCAGAATTAAAGCTGATCGTGTGGGTGAGGTTTCTGCCATATTGCTTTCACCCATCCATGCTGTATAGATCAGATGAAGGAAAGAGGGACAGGACTTTAGAGAGCTGTGGTCCTCACACCATGTCCTGGAGAGCAGTGTGTGCTGGTTTTTGTAGTTTATCAACACTGATTGCACAGTCAATTTGCCTCACCTCTCCTCGCCTAGTTATTTAGTTCTGAACTTAATGTGGAATTTGAGTTGAAAACAAAAACCTGTATATACTGCGGCTCTCCTGGACCTGGAGTGCGGACCACTGCCTTAGAGAGACTGTGCAGTCCTGGTCTAAAGCTCAGCGAATCACAATCACTCTTGCTGCTCGGTTTGAATGATGGTGTAGGAAATGGGTCAGAATCTCCCCATCACCAGGCCTCATGTCTACAGCTTATTCAACAGACTTAAATTTTTGATATGAGTGTCAATACAGGCTACAGGCTATGGCACACAATTAGCACATGCTAATTATTTTTACCTTAGGGAAGTACTACTGTCCACCACAAGGGAGACAAATATTTGTTTTAAGTGTTTAAACTTAACACTCCAATAAATTGAATGCAAATTACTGAGAACTTTCAACAAACCATATTTAAAAAAAAAAATCAAATGAAAGGAGAATTTTACTCAGTGTAATGGTAACAAGGTTTCTTATTCTGCTTTTCTGTAATCAGGATTCACTTTCACGGAGACTTAAACCAGGGTTCTCCAATATGTGACCCAACGTGAGCAAACCCTCCACATTTCGGCCACGTCAATTTTACAGGAGAGCACAAAACCGTGGGCGGCCAGTATTTTGTCAAAAATGAGATAGTGGTGGATTCGAATTCCAGAAGTGCTTATGTATCATCTCTCTTCCTGTTGAAACTGAAAATGACTTGTAAGTAAAATATTGAGGCAAGTTGGTCCTCCAATAACTGAAAAGGGAGAAAACGTCATGGTCTGAGAAGGTCCGGCGCAGGAGCAGGATTTTGTTGTAGCCCAGCGCTAAACCCCTTGGCTAATCAAAGAACTTGACTGTGTGGGTTGCACAGCACAAGGCTGGAGGACACTGGGTTAAAGGCACCTTCCAGTCAAATTCACTTCCTGATTTTACTGTATGAAACCTTTCAGTAAACAGATCTAAGCAGTAAACTAGCTGGGACAGTGATTCCCCATTCATGCATATTGGTCTCACATGGTTACAGGTGTTCTCACACTGCAGAACCACAAAGTCCCGAACACGAGGCATCACCATTCTGCACATGGCAGGCCTAAAGCCAACCAATGCCAGCTAACACAAAGCCAAAACACTGGGGAGGGACCCAGTCGTGTCACTACTGGGTTGCCAGGCAACATCACAAAGAGAACATTCCCAGAACAATCCCAAGAACACGTTTTAGGATTCCAAAGAATAAAAAAAGCATATTAATGACATTCCGGAACAAGAGATATCGATAATTAAGGAATGCTAATAGTTTTGAGAGATGGAAATATTACAAGAATGTTCTGGGAAGGTTCTAACAAAATTGTTAGCTGCTCTCTAATATTGGTTTATACCTTGAGTTCATGCCAGTGAATACTACTAGAATAGGAAACACTGTCTCTTAAAATGAAGTAACCTTCATGTTTGCAAGATTTGATTTTGTTTTTTGGGTCAAAATGTGAGGGATCATATGACAATCTATTTGTCATTTAGCATTTCAGAAGGAAAGATTTGCAGACGGATGCTTGATCTACTGATTTGCAGACAGGCTGCTTCTGATTATTGAACAGAAACTATTCTTATGGTCTTAATGCAGTTTGATTCAGTGGTGCTCCAAATTACTGAGGAGCTCAAGGTATAAACCATTCACAAGCACACAGAAGTTCACACAATGTCCACCTATGGCCAGATTTGCATGTCCAAGTGGTGGCATGGTGTTGAGAATGACCTCATGGTTCCATGAGGTGGGCAGACGTGAGCTGACGAATCACAGAGCACAAATGCAGACATCACCAAGCAATTACAGACTCAGGCAGAAAAAAATCAAGCAAAAAAAAAAAAAAGCCAACAAGACATCAGCCCACGGAACGTCGTGCCTTTTTCAGAGTTTGTTTATTCATTCTCATGTTCAGTCTATTTTCAACTGGCAATGATACATAAAACAACCATAGCTCTTTAAGGGAGCAAAGCAAACAGGCAAACAAACAACAAATCTCTGACTTCGTTTTGTATGATAAACTGAATATTGTGGCTGAAGGCAATGTTTTACAAGCACTGATTATTGACAAAGAAAACTTTTTTTATTCTAGTGTTTCTCCACTGAAACCCCAACAACATTCAGTGTATGCATCTGGTCTTAATTTCCCTATCTTATTAACAAAATGTTACATACTAATAAAAATGACAAAACGTGATTCATTTAAGCAATGTTTAAAAAAAAAAAAACAACAACAAAAAAAAAAAACAGTGCGGATCTTGCATTGAGTGCCCCTCCCAGATCATGCAACATGCCACCTGTCATGCACAACTGTCACCTGACCATGTGACACATAGAGGAGAACAACTGTGGTGTGACCACGTGACACATCTACCAGTAGAATGGTAATGTAAGGTGAAAAATAAAATGACTGTGGAAAAACCTCAGCTGATTAAAGACAGATTGGTTGCAACTTCCTGCAATCTCATGAGAGAAATATGTGTGCGCACATGTACATGTGCGCTGTGTAAGAGTATGCATTTGTGCTATCGTACCCTGATTCAGATTGAGTTGTTTAGCATGTGGCTTTCAACGCTGAAACTCGTCTGATGAACAGATATCCCTGAAGAGCCGGAGCCATTTTGAAACGTCAGTTTGATATCCCTGAAGTACAGAAGCCATTTTGAAATGTCAGAATCTAGTGCTGCGGTTTATCAGTCACCATGCTGAAATGTTTCCACTTTGTTTTCTCAGTTACCAAAGTTCAAAAGAGTTTGATGCAAATATTTAACCCCCAAAAAACCTCCAGGGCATAGTGAGTGAAGGTTTGCTTTGGTGAGCGTGGTAGATGGGGGGGGGGACCACAGACATATATATCTGCAGTGGTTACCATTAACCAGATAAATATGAGGACCAGGCTGCAACGTTGGTGAAACGTTACAGAAACATTATGAAAATAATGCCCTCAAAGTAAAACGCCACACTACTTATCATGACAGTACATTCCCCATACAATTCTGAAATCAGAATGGATTAATCCATTAAAACGATCAACACCCCCCCCCCCCCCCCCCCCCCCCAAAAAAAAAATGTTCTACTTTTAATTTGTTCTAGTGGACACAAACATTTCCATACCATCAGACTGTCGCCACAGTCAGGACGTGTAAGGGTCATGTGACCATTTTGCACATCTGATCATAAAACCACCGAAATTTATCTACTTTAAAAGGCCCACTCCAGCCAAATTTAGTTCCTGAATTTTAACCCCAGGAGAACCCCTCATGGAATGGAAGCAGGACTTTTCCCTGAACTAGCTGAAAAACAAACCTCCTCGTTTTCTCTGTGACTGTCACATCTGTAACAAGAACGTACAGCAAGCCATGGGAGGGTGGTACTGTCAGGGGCTCAGAAGCGACTCACGCTTTCACTGACGTGGCAGTTTTTATGAGTCACATCAATGTGAAACGGCACTTTCAGACTACAGGATGTAGTATGTATGTAAGAGAAAGAAAACAACTACCTCTGAATGAGTCAAGCTGGCCTTTAAGAGTGCTGAGAGCAGACAGGACACAGGAGGTTTGGGAGGGACCCTCAGAATCAGATTCTGAGTGTACCTTCACACACACACACACACACAAACACAACATTTATTCACGGACACCTCTATACACTACAGTATACACTGTATAAAAATAACAGAGGAGCAGAAACTCTTGAATAGGTTAGTTTGCTTAATCGCTTAACGAGCTGAGCGGACGGACAGATTGTGAGCGTTTTCGAGACACTCTTTTCTGCAGCACTGTCAGCCACAGCAGATAAGCAGCAGGCCAGACACCGCTAAGATATGGGATCTGTGAGAAAAATGCTTTCTGTAACATCTTACTTTACGCATTTGTCTCTGCCTCCACCTTGGACCTGCTGTCACCGAGTCGATACAGTTGGTTAAAACAGATACTGCTTGCATCCCAAAAGCGGAGAGGTTTACAGTAGTTCTGAACTGCAGTACTTTTTTCCCAGGCTTATATCGGACCCATTTTACACCTGGTACAAAAGGATAATACCTGTGCAAAATCGAGTGGGGCAGACTCTGATGAAAATAAGGCAGGATATGGAGAGTTTTGATTGGGCTATGCTGGATGTGGGCGGAGTCTGTATTGAACAGGGGGTGGAATTGGTAAGCGAGGGGAAGGCTAGGGACAGGGGCCAGGTTTAGATCAGGTTCTGATATAGGAGGTGGAGAGAGATCTGGGTATTGTGGAGAAACGGGCTGAATATGGATAAAAGGAACCCGAGTAAGATTGATATTTTACTCAGTTTCAAATCAGACTTTTCTCTTCTTCACAACATCTACTCCTGTCCCCTCACATCTTCAACTTGTGGTCTACTCTTCCTCTTTTTTTATCTCTCTCTGTCTCCCTCTGTTTCTATTTCTACTTTCCCTTCCTTCCTCTTACCCGACCCTAACCTCCCTCTGTCTTTCTCTTACTCTCCCCTACACCTCATCTTCTTCTTCCCCTTCCTCTCTCTCTCCCCCTCTCTTCATCCCACTGGCTTTCCCTGCAACCTCACAACCCCCCCCCCCCCCAAATCTAGTACAGGGGGTGGGGCCAGTGATCAATGGGTGTGGCCAAATGGGAGGGGGGGGAGCGGGGCATCAGCCAAAATGACAGGAAAGATTTTTGTAGATGGGGATGGAGGGTTTGGGGGTGGGGTGTTTGACCTGGAGGGTTTGTGGGGGGGGGGTGTACGCTGAGGTTTGCGCTCAGTGGGGGTCCCCGCCTGAATGGTTGTTGCTGCTGTAGCTCTCTGACAGTACCTCCTGCTCGAGGGTGTTGAAGCGTACGTTGGACTGCTCCTCTTGCGCGTCCCCAGCTCTCCGGCACAGGCAGCACAGGATGCGTTTGAAGGTGCGGCGCATGTCCTTGTCGCGGTACGAGTAGATGATGGGGTTGACCAACGAGTTGCACTCGGCCAGGACCAGGCAGTACTTCTCATATTTCAGCACCTCGCAGTCGCTGCAGTGCAGCCCGTCCAAAAGCAGCACCACCAGCCCGGGAGTCCAGCAGATTACAAACGCCCCTGCAGGGAGGAGGGGGGGAGGGAGGGAGAGAGAGAGAGAAGGAGGGAGAGGGAGAAAGAGAGGGGGGAGGGAGGGAGAGGGGCGAGAGGGAAAGAAGAGAGGGATGGAGGGAGGGAGAGGAGAGAGAGAGGGGGAGGGAGAGGAGAGGGGGCGGAGGGAGAAAGAAAGAGAGGGAGGGAGGGAGGGGAGAGAGAGGAGAGGGGGAGGGAGAGGAGAGGGGGAGGGAGGGAGGGGAGAGAGATGGAGGGAGGAAGGGAGAGAGAGAGGGAGGGAGGGAGGGAGAGTAAGGGGGGAGAGAGAGGGAGGGAGGGAGAGAAAGTGGGAAAGAGAGAGAGAGATTATGACAAAAGAAGGAGGGAGAGAGGGAGGATAAAATGAATGGGGGAAAGAGAAGTGGAAGAAAGAGTGAGAGTGAGGAGGGGTGAGAGGAAGGGAGAAGAGACAGCAGAATTAGAGGAAAGAAGAAAGAAATGGTAGGGACAGGGAGGCAGAGAGCGGGACCATGAAGGGGGAGAAACATTAAGTATTAAACAGAATGGGACAGGAAGGAAACAGACAGAGAGGGAGAAGGGGAACAAGAGAGTAATAAAAATATGTCAGTCTTCATCTGTTTGTTGTCCATTCCACATACAAGCATGCCTGTATCTCCCAACCACAAGGTCATTTAGGGAGAAAACAATGTGCAATTCAGTGCCCCTGCCGCTACACTGGCGCCACTGCACAGACAGCCACCAGGGGGCAGCACTCACATAAAATGTTTTTTTAATGTATTCAGCGGAAACCCTTACCCAGAGCAAACATTTTACTCACAATATGTTTAACACAGCTGGATATTTACTGGGGTAATCCAGGTTAGATATCTTGCTGAAAGTAGTATCATACCTGGGAACTTAGCCATTTTGTTACGCTGTAACAACCAGCTCTCAAATCACTATACTACACCGCCACCTGAATTAAAAACCCCAACAAGCACCATACATTAAACTGTCACACAACAGATCCACCCACTGGTGTCTGACAAGAAAACCAAATACCCAAGTGTATCAGCTCTGTATCTGTCAAGATGTTGGGTGAAGAGGTGCATTATTCACATGCTAGTGTATTTTAAAGTTCTTAAGCTTTGTGCATTCTTGGGCTATTAGAACAAAAAGAGGAACTAGTCACTCTAGACCACAATATATTAACACACAAGGTGCAGTAAAGTGTGATTAATATATCTGATTAAAATCACTGATCATACACAATGATAACAATGTGATTCACGACAGAGCATAACTTCTGTGGTTACAGTACAAGGCCAGCTTTGGACAGCTTCGGACCACATTTATCTATAGTTTATCATATTTATCATAATTCCTGCTCATGTTTCCCTGACTGATAAAAATCAGATTTTTTTTTTTTTTGCGCTCAAGTATTTTTTTGTCATCTTCTGCACAGCACAGCTTTGACTTACATCATCATCCAGTGCCAAAAATAATAAGAACCGGCATAGCGTTTCAGAGAATAATCCCAGGCGAGCCTCTTGTTTGAACAAATGAATCTAATCTGGACACTTGCAAAGTATCGCCTGTGTGCACAGCCTCCCAGAAGAACCGGATTTGAAAAACAGCTTGGATTTGACCAGCCTAACGGTTAGGGAACTGGCCTTGTAAATCAAACACTGCAGGTCTGATTCTGGGGCTGCATACTGCTGTTGTGCCCTTGAACTGGACACTTCACCTTCACTATGTATCCAGCTGTACAAATGGAGAAGTGTTGAAAGCAGAGGTAGCCATCCTTGGTCCTGTGGAGCTACATGATGTGGCTGTTTTTCTTGTTTGTTTTCAACTTACCAAAAAAAAACAAGAAACCAGAGGAGGCGAGTTAGCTGTGTAATCCACTCTGCTAATTGATTGATTAAGTACTGGAGTAAGAACTAGAAACAACATACCCTCTATCTCTCCAGAAACGCAATGTGCCAACCCAGTGGGGTATGCCACAAAGTGGGGTCAGGGGTTATCCAGTTAACTTTGGTAAAAATTAAAAAATCAAACAGGCTTCTTCTGATAATGAACCTGGCTCTAAATCAAATGAATGTGTTCAAAATACTCAAAATATTCTTACTTCAGGATGTGTACCCAAGTTGTCCAGCTAACTTGGCAAGCCAGCTTCCTGTACACCCCTCTGTTGTAAAAGTGTAAGTTGTGGGTTTGGATAGGGACACATGCTAAATGGCTACAACGTAAATGTGACTGATGTTAGCCTCATGTGCTACATGGCTACACTGTAAATGCAAATGATGTTAGCTTCATATGCTACATGGCTGTAATGTAAATGTGAGTGATGTTAGCCTCATATGCTAAATGGCTACAATGTAAATGTGAGTGATGTTAGCCTCATATGCTAAATGGCTATAATGTAAATGTGAGTTAGGTAGGCCTCGGCTGTGGGTCTGAGCCTTTGGTGTAAGTTCAGCGTCTTGTCACGTGTGGAATTCACGCGCGGCGATACAAACGCACAGCAGACCATTCTGCAGTAGCTCTTATTTTGCACAAACACTTCCTGTACCCTGACAGCCAGCATGTGCTGAAACTCAGAGAAGAAGACAAGAGACTGTAAACACACACACCCTGATACACGCACACACAAACACACATCCACTTACACCATTACACGTATATATACACACACACACGCACACACATATATATACATGCACACACACACACACACACACGCACGCACACGCGCACACACACACACACACGCGCACACACACGCACACGCGCACGCACACGCGCACACACACACGCGCACACACGCGCACACACGCGGAAACAAAACCAGACAGACATCAATTTGTACTTCAAAGCAACTCACAGGAAGTACAGGAAATGCAAAAACAAGCATATGTGGGAGGTGTATTTTAGAGTGTGTTTGGGGGTGAGAGGGGGAGGTGTATTTTAGAGTGTGTTTGGGGGTGAGAGGGGGAGAGGTATTTAGGGTGGGGGGTGAGAGGGGGAGGTGTATTTTAGAGTGTGTTTGGGGGTGAGAGGGGGAGGTGTATTTTAGAGTGTGTTTGGGGGTGAGAGGGGGAGGGGTATTTTAGAGTGTGTTTGGGGGTGAGAGGGGAAGGTGTATTTTAGAGTGTGTTTGGGGGTGAGAGGGGGAGGGGTATTTTAGAGTGTGTTTGGGGGTGGGAGGGGGAGGTGTATTTTAGAGTGTGTTTGGGGGTGAGAGGGGGAGGGGTATTTTAGAGTGTGTTTGGGGGTGAGAGGGGGAGGTGTATTTTAGAGTGTGTTTGGGGGTGAGAGGGGGAGAGGTATTGGGGGAGAGGGGAGGGTATTGTAGAGTGTGTTTGGGGTTGGAGTGTGAGAGGGGGAGGTGGGGGTTAGGGGGTGTGGGGGTAGGTGGGATGAGGGGGAGGGAGGTGTTAAGGTGTATTTTAGAGTGTGTTTGGGGGTGAGAGGGGGAGAGGTATTTTTGAGTGTGTTAGGGGGGTGAGAGGGGGGAGGTGTATTTTAGGTGTGTGTTGGGGGTGAGAGGGGGAGGTGTATTTTAGAGTGTGTTTGGGGGTGAGAGGGGGAGAGGTATTTTAGAGTGTGTTTGGGGGTGAGAGGGGGAGAGGTATTTTTGAGTGTGTTTGGGAGTGGGGGTGTGAGAGGTGTTTCTGAGTGTTTTGGGGTGAGAGGGGGAGAGGTATTTTTGAGTGTGTTTGGGAGTGGGGGTGTGAGAGGTGTTTCTGAGTGTTTTGGAGTGGGGAGGTGGGGGCACACTAGGTGAACAGTGATGCTGGTATGCTCTGCTGCTCAGGGGAATGGTTTTCTGGGAGGAAAAGTATGCAGCGCTGTTCTGACACGTCTGAGAACTGGGGCTTTACGAGCCTGTGGAAACACACACTCACTCACTCACACACACACACACACACTCACACACACACACACACACTCACTCATTCACTCACTCACTCTCACACACACTCACTCGCACACACTCACACTCACTCACTCACTCACTCACTCACACACACACACACACACACACACACACACTCACTCGCAGACACTCGCACATACTCACACACACTCACACACACTCTTACTCACTCGCACACACTCGCACACACTCGCACTCACTCGCACTCACTCGCACTCACTCGCACTCACTCGCACACACACACACAGTTGGTCTGAATAGATTATGGGGTGGCTGAGGGGGGTGGTTGGAAGGTGGAGGAGAATAAAGAGTGAAAGAGAAGCACAATGTAGGGTGGAGATGATATTTAGAGAGAAAAGGGAGAGAGAGGAAACTGGAAAAACCAGTTTAGACAGGCCTGCAGCTCTGCATGCTTTATCAGCAGGTAGGTGTGTGTGTGTGAGTGTGTACACCTGAGTGTGTATACCTGCATGTGTGCGCACAAGTTGTGTTACATTGGCTTGCTTTGTGTTGCTTTGCATTGTTTTGTGTAGCTTTTGCATTTCCCTTGTGTTTTTATAGGGCAGGGATGGCCCTCGCTCACCGAGGATCATGGACACGGTCTTCATCAGGTTGATGACGGTCTCGCGGTGCCGCAGCTGCGTGGTATGCTGGGACATCCGGTGGCTCTTGTGCCGGACGTATATGAAGATGCGGGTGTAGACGCCCACCATGATGGAGAAGGTGATGAGGTTGAGCACCGCCCAGAACACCAGGTAGCTGCGGCTGTACATGGGCGCCATGGTGGAGCAGTTCGTCAGATCGCAGATGCAGTGCCAGCCCATGGTTGGCACCAGACCCATGATGATGGCCACTGCCCAGATGCCCACGATCAGCAGGCACACGCGCCGGTTGGTCATCTTGCTGTGCAGCTGCATCGTGAAGATGGTCTGGTGGCGCTCCACCGCCACGGCCAGCAGGTTGACCACGGAGGCCGTCAGGCTGGTGTCGATCAGGCCCTGGCGGATAAACCACTTCTGCTTGGAGAGCTTGCTGGTCCAGGGCCCCGTGTGGAACATCAGGAACAGGTAGGAGATGCCGGCGAAGAGGTCGGCCGCCGCCAGGTTGCCCAGCAGGTAGTAGATGGGGAAGTGGAAGCGGCGGTTTATGATGATGGCGGTCATGACCATGATGTTAGCGAGGATGACGATGATGCAGACCGTCAGGCCCAGGCCGACCACCACCCGGTCGCGGTTCCGCCATGTGGGGCTGATCAGCTTCTCGCTCTTGTTGTAGAAGAACCCCACCGTTTGGTTGAAGTAGCACCCTGGCTCATCGTTCCCTGTGATGTCCATCGTCGCTGATTCTGATGGTGGTGGAGGGGGGGCTGTTTTGGGTGGTGTTTTTTTTTGAGGGTGGAGGTGGGACGGGGTGGGGAGGGGGCAGGGATGAAGGGACTGGGACGCTATTTAAGGAACCTGAGGGACTGTCCCCTTCTCATGTGGTTTGGGGATGGAAGGGCTTTACTCCGATCTCATCCGTGCTCCAGCGGACATGTCGCTCTTTCCCTCTCCCAACCAATCACTCCCTCTGTCTTGCAACCACTCCTTCTTGGCGCCCCCTGCTGTGAGACAAATGAAACACTCACTGTTAGAGAATATATTATTTTCTGAATTAAGGTTTATAACATCCTTTTTTTTTGCTGTGCATTTACTGTGGATTACCTCTGACCTTATAAACTCTATGAAGGCAGAGACACAGCATGGGCTGGATTCTGGGAAAAAAAAAGAAATCCTGCAGATTTGAAAACATACAGACGCCTCAGGAATTTAAATAAAACCAAAAGCCAGAAATGCTACATCCAATTACTATAACAACAATCTCTCTCAAGGTACTGAGAAATAGAAGATAACTTTTGTTGGGAAAAGAATTACATGGCCTTTTCAATAATCTGATGACAATCCCATAAACCTGATTATAGCCTTTCACAATGTAATAATTCACAAGCCCTCACTTACAGCATGGGCCTTCAGCCAACATGGGCCCGGGCCCATATTCATTAAACCTCACTGATAACTGATCTAGGATCAGATTTACCCTTTCCAAATACAGGCCTTAAACATAATGACCTAAAGGCCATACTGACCCCAGACCAGGAGAGAGGGAGTGCAGATCCAGGATCACAGGAAATTTGACCCTTTTCACATGTTTAACATCTCTGAAATACTGATCATTACTGATTATCATCAATCTAACAGATCATTCTGAAACTCAAATCGTTTCCATTTCAGGGCGGAGTAATCTCCCATGGTGGATATGGTATAGGGGTGCTTTGGAGTAATCTCCCATGGTGGATATGGTGTAGGAGTGCGTAGAGTAATCTCCCATGGTGGATATGGTGTAGGGGTGCTTTGGAGTAATCTCCCATGGTGGATATGGTGTAGGGGTGCTTTGGAGTAATCTCCCATGGTGGATATGGTGTAGGAGTGCGTAGAGTAATCTCCCATGGTGGATATGGTGTAGGAGTGCGTAGAGTAATCTCCCATGGTGGATATGGTGTAGGGGTGCTTTGGAGTAATCTCCCATGGTGGATATGGTGTAGGAGTGCGTAGAGTAATCTCCCATGGTGGATATGGTGTAGGGGTGCTTTGGAGTAATCTCCCATGGTGGATATGGTATAGGGGTGCTTTGGAGTAATCTCCCATGGTGGATATGGTGTAGGGGTGCTTTGGAGTAATCTCCCATGGTGGATATGGTGTAGGAGTGCGTAGAGTAATCTCCCATGGTGGATATGGTGTAGGGGTGCTTTGGAGTAATCTCCCATGGTGGATATGGTGTAGGGGTGCTTTGGAGTAATCTCCCATGGTGGATATGGTGTAGGGGTGCTTTGGAGTAATCTCCCATGGTGGATATGGTGTAGGGGTGCTTTGGAGTAATCTCCCATGGTGGATATGGTGTAGGGGTGCTTTGGAGTAATCTCCCATGGTGGATATGGTGTAGGAGTGCGTAGAGTAATCTCCCATGGTGGATATGGTGTAGGGGTGCTTTGGAGTAATCTCCCATGGTGGATATGGTGTAGGGGTGCTTTGGAGTAATCTCCCATGGTGGAGATGGTGTAGGGGTGCTTTGGAGTAATCTCCCATGGTGGAGATGGTGTAGGGGTGCTTTGGAGTAATCTCCCATGGTGGAGATGGTGTAGGGGTGCTTTGGAGTAATCTCCCATGGTGGATATGGTGTAGGGGTGCTTTGGAGTAATCTCCCATGGTGGATATGGTGTAGGAGTGCGTAGAGTAATCTCCCATGGTGGATATGGTGTAGGGGTGCTTTGGAGTAATCTCCCATGGTGGATATGGTGTAGGGGGGCTTTGGAGTAATCTCCCATGGTGGATATGGTGTAGGGGTGCTTTGGAGTAATCTCCCATGGTGGATATGGTGTAGGGGTGCGTAGAGTAATCTCCCATGGTGGATATGGTGTAGGGGTGCTTTGGAGTAATCTCCCATGGTGGATATGGTGTAGGGGTGCGTAGAGTAATCTCCCATGGTGGATATGGTGTAGGGGTGCTTTGTCCAGCATTGAATATTCCTCCTTTAATAATATTGACTTATAATATTGAGTGAGAAGAATGCTCAATTCAGCAGTGAACCACACAACCATCTGGTACATAATAACAAAATGGTAATCATATTAATAACTATAATGTATGATAATCATAATTATATACACACACATACATACAAACACATTATTATTATTATAATCATCATCTCAAGATAAGCAAAGACATGCTAGGAAGGAACCGCTGAATATCACAAAGCCATAGAAACATGCAGGACAGGGTGGTCATCTACAGTCCGGGTTTTTCACAGCGGCGAAGAGGAACACACGCTAGGCACAGCCGAGTGGTTTCCGGACTGAGCACGAGCAGAGAGAGCCACGCTACACACAGGAGTTCCTTCCCACATGGCGTGAGAGAGACACACCTCACAATCCCACAGCTGGGACTGTAACCCAACCACAATCCAAACACACACGCACACACACACACACACACACACACACAGAGCACGATCAGAGGACAGTCAGACAGCAAGAGAGAAACAGAGTGAATGAAGGAGAGCAAGGGAGAAAGAAAGAGTGTAAAAGAAAGTGAGAAAGTGAGAGGGACAGACTGAGAAACTGAGAGATAGAGAGAGAGAGAGAGAGAGAGAGAGAGAGAGAGACTATGACAGCATAAGACAGAGGAGCATAATGAAGGAAATAGAAACTGTGAGAGAAAGAGATACTCCCTGAAGAAAAATGACTTAAAACTGAAGGACTGTGATGATGATGATACCAAATTTGAATTAGACCTCTCCACAGGCAAATGAGTGAGAACAAAACCCACTCATTTGGGGCGGGGGGTTCAGATTTAGCTTCACTGGCAGTAAAACAGCCCACTGTTCCTGTCACAACCTTAAAACTCATTTGAATTGAAATTTGAATGGGAAACAGAGGGATGAGAGAGATGGTGATGAGGTGTGTGTGTGTGTGTGCCTGTGAGAGTGTGTGTGTGTGTGTGTGTGTGTGTAACTGTGTGTGAGAGAGAGAGTGTGTGTGTGTGTGTGTGTGTGGGAGTGTGTGTGAGAGAGAGTGTGTGTGTGTGTAACTGTGTGTGAGAGAGAGAGTGTGTGTGTGTGTGTGTGTGTGTGTGTGTGTGTAACTGTGTGTGAGAGAGAGTGTGTGTGTGTGGGGAACAAAACTGTGGTACATGTGGATAATCCATATATGCAAATACACCCAGATATTTGTGTGTATGAATAGGAAGTATGTCTCTGTGGAGTATTACCTTAGTATTATTACTTTTACATTCCTGTGTGTAGATGTGATAGTGTGTTCGTGTACGTGAGGAGTGTGTGTGTGTGTGTATTTTGTTCTGCTCTAGGCTAAGGGGTCTGACAGCTTTACGGGAACCGGCCGTTTCTCATCAGGGATATCTACATGCTCCCGTCATGCTGCTCTCTCTGAGCTCAAGCACTGCAGTCAGACTGAGGCGTGGAGTCGGCCCAGGCCAGCCTGCCCATCTGGCCCCAGCCTTGCCTTTGCACTGGGGAGGCTGCTATGTAGGACAGGCCTTTCCTCTGTTGAACTCCCACCTTTTTAGCAGTGGGAGCCACGGGGCCAACGACATACACGTCTAACAAAAAATACACATTTCATCCTTCACACTCTCACTCTCTCCCCCTCCCTCCCTCCGTCTCTATTCAATTTCAATTTAATAATGCTTTATTGGCATGACTGCATGCAAGCAATATTGCCAAAGCTAAAACTGGGAAACAGGTAAGACACGCATTACAAACATACATAACACAAACTGAGTAAAATAAAACATAAAAGGGGAAAAAAGGACTCTCACACACTCATACACACACTCTCACACACACTCACACACATTACTATTTGAGATTAGAACGGGAGGAGTCACATGCCTACAGCTCGCCTTCCGGCAGGTGACTCAACTAGTTTGGTCAGGGTTGGGAAAAGGGAAAAACACTGAACACCAGGAAAAAGAAAACTCAACAAACCCTCAACAACAGGAGTAGTTAAGTGGTGGTGTAAATATTAAATGTTATATATCATATCCTTCACTTACCTTATATTGCAAGATTTGTGATTTTAATGTATGATGGTAAGCATTTTTGAGGAGGCACCTGAAATTTCCCCCCATACATGTATTATGTTTCTTCTTGGAAACACTGTTAACTTCTCGGCAGCTACGCCACTTATCTCTTCAGAATAGGTTGTGTTGTTCTTTGATGTTTGAGAAAAGCAATTTCCATAAATGCTTAATGTAATTATGCAGGGGCCCCGCCAGGTCAAAGGTCAGCATGTGTTTTCACACACCTGCATCTTTTGACTGATAAAATGTCCCTCCAGAGGAAGGTGTGAAGTGTGACTGCCTCCCTGTTCTCTGATGGCCTCAATTACCATTCCCTGCTGGAGGAGGTGGAGGGGTCATTTCTAAAGAGCACCAAACCCACACATGCTTCAACGACATCACTTGTGACTGTCGCCATGCTGTTTCCACACCAGGGTGCTCAGTGAGAAATGACCTCTTTTCCCCCTAAAGCAATGCTTTACTCAAATCCTTTTGTTTTTGTTGAAGTAGTTTAATTTAATTTGTTGTATACGCGGTAGGCCCAGCTCCCTAACCATTACACTACACTGTAACCTCTGAGCTACAAGCCCAGCTCCCTAACCATTATACTACACTGTTACCTCTGAGCTACAAGCCCAGCTCCCTAACCATTACACTACACTGTAACCTCTGAGCTACAAGCCCAGCTCTCTAACCATTACACTACACTGTAACCTCTGAGCTACAAGCCCAGCTCCCTAACCATTAACCATTATACTACACTGCAACCTCTGAGCTACAAGCCCAGCTCCCTAACCATTACACTACACTGTAACCTCTGAGCTACAAGCCCAGCTCCCTAACCATTACACTACACTGTTACCTCTGAGCTACAAGCCCAGCTCCCTAACCATTACACTACACTGTAACCTCTGAGCTACAAGCCCAGCTCCCTAACCATTATACTACACTGTTACCTCTGAGCTACAAGCCCAGCTCCCTAACCTTTATACTACACTGTAACCTCTGAGCTACAAGCCCAGCTCCCTAACCATTATACTACACTGTAACCTCTGAGCTACAAGCCCAGCTCCCTAACCATTATACTACACTGTAACCTCTGAGCTACAAGCCCAGCTCCCTAACCATTACACTACACTGTAACCTCTGAGCTACAAGCCCAGCTCCCTAACCATTATACTACACTGTAACCTCTGAGCTACAAGCCCAGCTCCCTAACCATTATACTACACTGTAACCTCTGAGCTACAAGCCCAGCTCCCTAACCATTATACTACACTGTAATCTCTGAGCTACAAGCCCAGCTCCCTAACCATTAACCATAACACTACACTGTAACCTCTGAGCTACAAGCCCAGCTCCCTAACCATTACACTACACTGTTACCTCTGAGCTACAAGCCCAGCTCCCTAACCATTAACCATTATACTACACTGTAACCTCTGAGCTATAAGCCCAGCTCCCTAACCATTATACTACACTGTAACCTCTGAGCTACAAGCCCAGCTCCCTCACCATTATACTACACTGTAACCTCTGAGCTACAAGCCCAGCTCCCTCACCATTATACTACACTGTAACCTCTGAGCTACAAGCCCAGCTCCCTAACCATTACAATACACTGTAACCTCTGAACTACAAGCCCAGCTCCCTAACCATTATACTACACTGTAACCTCTGAGCTACAAGCCCAGCTCCCTAACCATTACACTACACTGTTACCTCTGAGCTACAAGCCCAGCTCCCTAAACATTATACTACACTGTAACCTCTGAGCTACAAGCCCAGCTCCCTAACCATTATACTACACTGTAACCTTTGAGCTACAAGCCCAGCTCCCTAACCATTACAATACACTGCACCTTTCTTTTTACAACATACCTCACTTTTATTACAGAGCATCAATGCATAAAGATGTGCCGATATGAGAATGCTGTAAGGCCACAGCAAGGCAGCAGTTATTGGGCAAGTCAGAGGTTGCAGGTATGATTCCCAGTCTGGGCACAGCTGCTGTACCTAACCCTAATTGCAGTAAATATAATAGATAGTAAAAATAAATTCCGTAAATAATTGGATAGTGTATACATTGTGGAAATTGTATTGCGTTGATAACAATTAAAACACCAATATTATGATTATTGTCATTGTCCTTTATTATTATGATTTTATTATTGTTATGATTATTATTTTTATTATTGCTGTGTAGTTGTGACTGTGCCAGTGTTGTTTGTACAGCACACTGGGTTTTGGGTGGTCTGTGGGTTTGGTTAGCGCAGATGGCTGTTACGTCCCCAGCTTAAACGGGCAGAGAGTGCAGCTTACGTGTGGATGCACAGCTGTGGGACAGATTGCTATGTGGCAACAGGGAAGGGTGGTGCCCCAGAGCTCTGGAACACCATTACACCATTAATTATTCCGGAATGTTAGGGTTTTAAAAAAATAAATAAATAAAAAACCCCAATGAAAAAAAAATTCAAACCACTCTTTGGTGTGGAAAGCTAATTTGATCGTTCCAGCTGTTCAGGGTTTTTTTTTCCCCTACCCAATAAAACCTCCATCTACAGGAACGACGAGCTCTTGTTTAGAGAAATTGTTGGGAGTGTTGCTCTTCCTCTTTTCTCGGTCTGACAAGCAACCCTCACAGCAAACACAAAGGCACTTATACAGCCAGCTCAGAAAGACTTGTTGAAATGAAAATGAGTGTGTATGGTGGTTGTGTGTTTTAAATTAAAATGAACTGTTCGGTTTTCTCCCTTAAGCCATAGATTAGTCTTGCATAACTGTGAAAACTCAAACTCGCAGAGGTGTCATTCTCACTGGTGTTGACATTTTGTTACCTGGCTCTGTGCTTGAGAGCTATGAAGTGCCAAGCAAGCACATCTCACCAGCTATCTTAGGGGGCTTTCCATTCGTGGATAACCATAGAAAATGGAGCAATAAATATACTGGCTGGCTGATACTGATTATTTAGGTGGTAAACTACCACAGGCATCATGTACATCTTAGCTACCATGATAAATACATTAATTACCATGATCAATACATTCATAGACATTCAGGGGGAGAAAATCATCTACGTGTTCTGCCACAAAACTTCGTTTGCACAGGCACATACAATACTGACATCCAAGATGCTTTCCATATTGAATGTCAACAGCAGTTTAAAATAAAAAAAAAAAAAAAATAAAAAAAACAGGCTTATCTTGCAAATTTTCCTCCTGGATGTCAAACGTTTCCAGAAGATAATATATATTCCAGTGTTACTGACTTTCTCAACCCGAGACCATGTTTCTGGGATAAAGAAAAAAAAAACACAATGCTGTGACTGTGTTTGTGTTGATTTGGAGGGTGACAGGGACAGTGGAAACTAAGGCCTGTTTGAGCCATGCTAACATTTGTTAGCTTATCGACCACATCCTGTTGCTTGTAAATGGCGTTGCATAATGCTCCGAGAACAGGAAGTGAGTATTTCGGCCGTAGACACTCACAACAGAGTGGTTCCACCCAGCACATTTGCCAAACTGGTCACATGATCAGATATTGGGGCACTCTCCGTGGCGCCCAACCATTGGACGGATTGCCACTTCAGTGACGTGGCAGCTTTGTCATTGGTTGGATTCTCAGAGGGCCCTACAGCTTCACGTCGTCAAATGTAGGAATGGGAGCGCCAACTGCCTTTGTGTCCTTGAAAACGTTGATAATGGCTGATGCAGCAGGAACAGCTTCTTGGGTTTTTATCCTCCCTCCACAGTCACCGTCAGACTTGGTCTTGCAGGTCTATGAAGTTCTGCCTCAATGCTGCCCTGCTGCTTGCTCTGCCTTTGGCTTCACAAGCCAGGTGTATATATAAATATATATTTGCACTGTCCATAAAAACATTGTTTTTGGTGAGAATCCCTGAGCAGTTTTTGCACAGAGACGCCCCGGTTGGTCCTCCTCACCAGCGATTTAATCACCATCCTCTCACAGGCGGACGCTGAAACAGCCAACCAATGAGAATGACTTCAGGAATCCTGAAGTAGGGATATAGATCTGTCCACCTCTTAGGAAATTCAATCAGACCATAATGTGAGAACCTGGTGTATGAGAACCTTTAAAGCATAAATTCCGTTTCGTTTTTTGTTCCCAGTGTATAAAGTGGCTGGCGTGCCATCAACATTGTTTTTGTGTTGCTTAGCAACTTCCCACTCTTGCGATCCCCCAGAACAAACTCCAATACGATCCACTGGAGGAAACCACAGAAGCATCAAAAAGCCCAAAACGTCCTTTCCTACACCCAAAAGCTAATACACTTCTGCAGGAGCTGTGTGTGTCAAACGGTGGCCAAAAGTAACAAAGTTCTGCACGTTTTTAGGGGGTCTGAGCAGTTAAATTGACTCTGCAATGCTTTCATGAGAGAACTGAGGCGACCTGCAGGTTCTGGAGCATGATCTGGGGTCTGATCCAGTCATTCTTTGACTAATCAACAAAAATTGTGAGTACCAATCCCCATGGACAGTCATTTCTGCTCATAATTATTTCTGGTAATTATATTTGTTTGGCTGGAGGACTATCATGGAAAAATGAACATACAGAAGATTGTATGCACTTCGGCAAGTCACTCCAGATAAGAGAATCTGACAAATGTGATTACTTAAATGTGATTGTAAATGTTCCAATATATTTACTATTCTGTACTTCTGGGCATACCTCTATTGCTATCCAAAGCAATTGCTCCTGTCCTTCCCTACAACCGTGGGAAACCGACCAAAGACCCTACTCACAACATTTCATTTAGATCAGTCCTACTGTATAAATATTATATCTACAAGTTTAGCAAAAAAACAAGCAACCTAACAAAAATCAGACAAGGACAAAAAAAAAAAAAATACCATTACTGGATAAAAATTTATGTGCTCTTTGTTGCATGACTAGATTATAAATTTTGGATTTCATTCTCACTTATTCATTCAGCAACAGAGATTATTTGCTGTTGTTTCTGAAGCTCCATCATATTTTTGTTACAGTGAAACATACCCAGTCTTTCTGTCTCTCTCTTTCCTTCATTACTCTTTCATCTTTGTTCAATCCTTCACCCTCTCTCCATCTCTTCCTCTCCCTCTTACCCCCCTCCAAAGGGTCATTGCGTGTGTACCAAATTGAAACCAGATTTAAATAAATGAGCTCATGATAGCTGTTGTTGTCATGTTATCCTGGGAGACCTTTGTAACACAAATAAACATATGCAGACTCACACTAATGTAGCGTTGCACAAACTGACATGTGACCACTTATAAAAATCACAAACAAGAGCGACACGCACAACAATTACCCCTCCCACCCCTCCACCAATTACCACTCAAACATACACACACACACACACACACACACACACACACACACACACACACACACACACACACAGGCACGCTTGTGTTTCCCCAAGTTCTATATTTGTGAAAATATGTTCCTGTGTGTGTGTATGCGTGTGTGTGTTTTATGTATATGCAAGTGCATCCTGTGAAGAAAGTTTTGTTGTACTTGCGTATCTGATGTCTGTTTTTGTGACTGTATGTTCGTGTATATATGCATGTGTGTGTGTGTGCGTGTGTTTGTACTTGAATGTATCTGTGTCTGTGTCCCTGTGCACGTGTTCTATGAACATGTGCACGGAGGATATTATATTACACAGAACTCTGAGAAAGGGTATTGAAAAGCGCCGTATCTCTGCTGACAGCACTGTGCCTTACAGCCTTACAGACTTTGTTCACTCCCAGCTAACAACGCCACTTGCAACCAGGGCTCAGGAGAGTGGCGGCCTAGCGTGGTGAGTTTCAACGCTCGCATTCAAAACACACAAGCAGGTGTGTGTGTGTGCATGAGCGGACACGGTCAGTCCACCGCAGCACATAAGCTGCAAAACCGTGGTGCGCAAAAAAATACCTCCTGTCCTCAGAGGTTTCTTTTTCCACAAACTTGTGAGTTTCCCCGAGGAGATTTTACATTTCAGAGAAGTGTCCTTGTGCTAAGCTAACGCATGAGGCTAAGTTGACAGAGATGGAGGAGGTTGATAAGAAAAGACAAATACTAACCACAAACCTCAAAAAATAAAGTTCAACCAGTAACAATAAGGATCTACCAAGCTGACAGGCTGAAAACAAAAAACAAAAAGTGCTAAAGAGAACAGAGAAGAAAAACCACATTTGCAATCTCTGCGTGTTAGCACGTGAGCATTCCTACCCTAGCACTTTCACCGGTTATCTAACCTACTAATACAGCTTAAGTTTTTTTCTGATATACAAACAGTTTATACAGCTGGATTTTCTTTTTTTTTTTTTTTTTACTGAAGCAATTCTGGTTAGGGGCATTGCTTAAAGGTAAAACAGCTGTGCCTCTCACTTAGGAATTGAACCTGCAACCAAAGGTCAAGAGGTCAAGCTGCTGCAGGGTATAAAAGATCCTCTCTCGAGATATCTCGTTTTTTTTTCCCGGAAACTTCAGGCCCACATTTCCTGCTCTGGGGCTCAGCAGCCTGTCCCTGCATCATTGCGGAGCCAAGATTGGGATCAAACACGAGGCCAGCACATGAGCAGGTGGAGATGAGCTGAAACTGATTATCTGACCAATCAAACCGTTGGGGGCGTGTCAATGGGGCAGGGCTCCGATAGGTTCATAGAGCAAAATGTCCCGCTGAGAGTCCCACCACTGGACGTTTGAGTCTTGGCCATGCCATCATCATCATCATCATCATCATCATCATCATCATCCTTATCATCATCCTTATCATCATCCTTATCATCATCATCATCATCATCCTTATCATCATCATCATCATCATCATCATCATCATCATCATCATCATCATCATCATCATCATCATCATCATCATCATCATCATCATCATCCTTATCATCATCATCATCCTTATCATCATCATCATCATCATCATCATCAATGGCCAAAGGTCCAGACTGGCTCAGTTTTAACAGGGGAAAACCACCAGACAGTCTTCCAAAGTCTACAATATTTATGATTTCCTCAATCTTACAGCAGCAAGGCAAAGTTTGTGAGCCCTTCAGAATTACCGGGATTTCTGCACTGATTACTCATAAAATGTGATTATCTTCATCTAAGTCACAACTGAACGAATTCAGTAGTCAATGCGGAAATCCTAGTTATTCCAAACGGTTCATAAACTTTTATGTTTCCATCCGAAGTCGACAGCGTTAATGGATAGAGTCTCACACAGCCTCGTCTCACCCTGACTTAAAGGCTATTGATTTATACAGGTTAACATTCACTGAAGCAATTCAGGTTAAATTGCTCTGTCCAAGCAGCACCCCACCTTATCTACAGTGATAATATATGAACATGCACCCATACTGCAGAGAGATATGGTGGTACCATCCCTTTTATGGTGGCAAAATTAGGCTTCATATTTGCTACGATATTTGGTAAAAGCTCCATGCCATTCAGATAACATTATGGTATAATCATGATCCGACAGTGTTGTGTTGGTCGCTGTATTGGGTACATGGTGCAAACCTGGCATTGCAAATGAGAGCTTTGTCTTTCTTTTATGATGCTTTTACGTCTTCCCCCCCAAAATTTTGAACATCCAATCCTTTTCACAACCAACCCATCCACACACTGGAGCAGTGCCTTAACAGGATGCAGACTGTGGGCCCATCCACACACTGGAACAGTGCCTTAACAGGATGCAGACTGTGGGGCCCATCCACACACTGGAGCAGTGCCTTAACAGGATGCAGACCGTGGGGCCCATCCACACACTGGAGCAGTGCCTTAACAGGATGCAGACTGTGGGGTCCATCCACACACTGGAACAGTGCCTTAACAGGATGCAGACTGTGGGGCCCATCCACACACTGGAGCAGTGCCTTAACAGGATGCAGACTGTGGGGCCCATCCACACACTGGAGCAGTGCCTTAACAGGATGCAGACTGTGGGGCCCATCCACACACTGGAACAGTGCCTTAACAGGATGCACACTGTGGGGCCCATCCACACACTGGAGCAGTGCCTTAACAGGATGCAGACTGTGGGGCCCATCCACACACTGGAGCAGTGCCTTAACAGGATGCAGACTGTGGGGCCCATCCACACACTGGAACAGTGCCTTAACAGGATGCAGACTGTGGGCCCATCCACACACTGGGACAGTGCCTTAACAGGATGCACACTGTGGGGCCCATCCACACACTGGAACAGTGCCTTAACAGGATGCAGACCGTGGGGCCCATCCACACACTGGAGCAGTGCCTTAACAGGATGCAGACTGTGGGGCCCATCCACACACTGGAGCAGTGCCTTAACAGGATGCACACTGTGGGGCCCATCCACACACTGGAACAGTGCCTTAACATGATACAGACTGTGGGACCCATTCACACACTGGAACAGTGCCTTAACAGGACGACCAACCAGAAACCCGTAAATTGAATTTCTATCACTCTAGTGTTTGGCAACGCTGCAGTCACTCATTTACTTAACAATATCATTTAAATTCATGTAATTCGACAGTTCACCAAGACATTTGACCAAGACATCCCATCCTCATCGTCAGCACAAGGTATGTATTTTTATGCAATTAATTATTAAAAAGATGACAACAGAAAATTACTTGACAAGACAACACACGGAGGTGCTGGCATTTTAATATCACATTACATTACATAATATAAATTCCAGAGTGGCAGACTAACAAACTAAAATGAGACGCCAGGCTGTTTTAGTTTTACATGTTCCTGAAAGAGAGGTTAAACACCAGTCAAGGCTATCACCAATCTGTCACACTTATGTCTCCACAGTAACGGTCAACCACGACCACTCTGTTGTCACAGCTCAGTTGTCTCTTCGCGTTTCTGTAAGATTACTTTTTGTCTCATACTGAACATATAATCATAATCAGGTCTGAATTTGCGTATCCAAAATTTTCTTTACTTTTTTTTTTTTAAATCCATTTTTACCCAACCCATCAGATACACTTTAAACCTGGAATTCCATTGTGCTCTGTGGTATATGTGACATGACATCACACTGTAATCCAGCAGGCTTTGCGCCACACTCACATTTGAAATGTTATTCGTTTATCTCACGCACTGAGGCAATTTGTGCCAAGTCCTCTATTCCACTCCATTGCAGGGGACACGACAGCTGAGGCTCCTCCTGAGATCTGAACCCACAACCTCTAGAGTTACAGTCATGGACACCCCCTCCCCCCCCCCATCCACGCACATACCCCCCAGGGCCTGCATGTGCTACGCCCTGCAGCAGTCTACAGCGGGATTATTCTATGCACGCCATTTTAGGGCGGGGCCTTGGGCTGGCCCGCAAGGCCACCACTGGATTCTTGCCCTGGTGCCAAAAAAACAGGGAAAGAAAGAAAGAGAGAGAGAGCGAGCAAGAAAAAAAACAAGGGTGGAAACCATCAAGTCACAGGGCGGTAATCCCGTCGAGATGGGCGAGCACTGGGAAGACACACAGTCGCCTGGTTACAACGGAGTGCTTGTTACATTGTTGCGAGAGTTCTAGAACTGTTCTCAGGCCAGTGCACAGAACCATCACCTTTCAATACTGGAATTTTGAAAGTCATCTCAGAGCGGTGCGTCATACTTACTACTTACTACTCATTTTACATACAGGGGAACATAAAACCTGGACCATAGGTTTCAGTAAATGTTTTTTTGACAGCTGAAAATCAAGTAAAGCTGGCAATTACTCATAAATCAATGTGCTGTTTTAATTGACTTTTAAACACCACTAAATCAACACAAGCATTTTTGCAAACTTATTGTGGCCCCTGGAGGAGGGGGGCATTGCACTCCCAAACTATGCAGTAAGCGAATGGTTCTATGAGCCAGACCAAGGTTTCACGCCCCACACCAGCCCCACCGATTGGTTGAAAATCAGGGAGTCACCGATACCGCTCAGTAGCTCTAGCCACCGTTAGAACAGCACGCACTTTTGAAGGAGTTGTTTCAAAGATTAAAAAAAAAAATAATAATAATATAAAATTTTAAAAACAAAGCCGCACACCAAGTGTACTAAAGTGTGGCTTTAAGGCCTTCCCACCCCGCTATCATTGTATCATTTTGTTTGTGGAATCCGGCCCAGTCTGAGAGGGAAGTAGTCGGTGTTCTCAAGGGCTAATGCATGAAAACAGAAATATCTGGCAACCTGGCAACCAACTCGGTTCTGAGAAAAACTGCCGGGTAAATGGAGCTGAGGCTGGGGAAACAAACTCCACAGCAATAGGGGGGTTTTTTGAGCCATTGTGGTTGTGAGAAAAAAAAATTCAAAAAGCAAGCACCTGGGGTTCGCAGTCACGTAAACCATCTCCCCACAACTGTCACATCCGCAGACACAGTTGAGATTGTGTGTGTGTGCGTGTGATTGTGTAAATGTGTATATGAGAATGTGATTGTATATGTGTGTGTGTGTGTTTGTGACCATGTGACTGTGCGAGTGTTAAAGTATATGTGTGTGCATGTGTGTAAACAAGTGTGTATGTGTACACGTATGACCGTGTGTGCCTTTGTAGAAGTATATGTGTGTTGGTGTATGTGTGTGTGTGTGTGTGTGTGAGAGAGAGAGAGAATGTGAGCGTTGCACAGTTATAGTTGATCAGTGGTGAAACCACATAAGTAAAGACCTGGTTACTCTGAACTGAGGAACAGGAGAGCAGAAGTGAGACGTTCATCTCTGTGGTGTAGTAAGGCTAGAGCAGGGGTGTCAAACTGCAGTCCTGGAGGGCCGCAGTGGTAGCTGGTTTTTGGTGTGTTTTAGCACTTAATTGATTAATTAAAATGACTGGTTGGCTAAAGAGTCCACACACTTGGTTTCCAAGGCCTAAAATGGCTGCCAATCGAAAGGAAAGAAGAAAAACCCGCAGACACTGCGGCCCTCCAGGACTGGAGTTAAACCTGCAGACACTGCGGCCCTCCAGGACTGGAGTTAAACCTGCAGACACTGCGGCCCTCCAGGACTGGAGTTACACCTGCAGACACTGCGGCCCTCCAGGACTGGAGTTACACCTGCAGACACTGCTGCCCTCCAGGACTGGAGTTAAACCTGCAGACACTGCGGCCCTCTAGGACTGGAGTTACACCTGCAGACACTGCAGCCCTCCAGGACTGGAGTTAAACCTGCAGACACTGCGGCCCTCCAGGACTGGAGTTAAACCTGCAGACACTGCAGCCCTCCAGGACTGGAGTTTAACACCCCTGGGCTAGAGGGTCCCGCATTACACAGCTATTATTACAGGAATAGGAGTACTTTGGCTTTTGGTGTGGTGAACCCCCCCCTCGGGTGCTCTGTGTTTCTCTGTGCCTCCGTGAGCAAGTCTCTCATACTCTACCCACAATCTCCACACCAACCAGGGGCCTGCTGTTCTCCATGAGTTTGCATTGAGCTTGCATTTCTTTCTGTCTGTGAGCATGTCTCTTTCTGTCTCTTTACACTTGTATGACTTTGTGTGCCCCCGCGTGTGTGTGTATGTGTGTGTGTGTGTGTGTGTATGTGTATGTGTATGTGTATGTGTATGTGTGTGTGTGTGTGTGTGTGTGTGTGTGTATGCGCGTGCATGTGTTTGTGTGCTGAGAGTGTTTTTACATGACCAGCTCTGAGTCAGTAAACACAAACCTGTCATTACAGAAACAACCCCATACCTACCTCCACCCATCCTTCTCTCTCTCTCCCCTTCTCATGTTCTCTTCCCACCCCGCCCCCTTTGCTGTTCTTTACAGTTCCTGTTCTTCATTTCTTCCATATATTTTAATGTGATATTTTGTTATTTCACAAATTCACATTTTCCAAAGCAACAGGTTACAAGTGTGAGCCTGGTATTGAGTGTTTTGCTGTGTGTGTGTGTGTGTGTGTGTGTGTGAGTGTGCGTGTGTGTGTGAGTGTGTGTGTGTGTGTACGCAATGAGGGCTGACTGTGTACACAACACCACAGTGACAGTGAGGTAACAGTCTCTCAGAGTACTGAAGTGACTGAGGAGGGGAGAGAAGGCAGAAAGGGAGGGGAAAGAGGA
>JAFBMS010000423.1:128286-140786 GCA_019788955.1 Albula glossodonta
AGAATAAGAATAAAAAGCTCCTCTTCTGACCCTTGCTGTAAACATAACCATATGGTATATGAAAGAGAACTGTCAGCAGTGTTGAATAATGGTGAGGGACACTGGTTTGAGGGGTCACAGGTTCCATTCCCCTGTGTGGCACTGCCATTGTATCCTTGATTAAAGTGCTTAACTGGTACCATCTGTTAGTAAATAAGTAAATTCTCAATATTAGTAAAAACAGCCATGTTGTTAATAAAGAGAGGGATCCCATGTTCGCGGCTCAAGACAGATTCTTTACTTACGCAGCCAGCTGCTGGAACACAAGCACGGAGCAAAATGTTCAAAGATTACAATGTGTGGTCAACATTTATACAGTTTAAGGGGAACACATTAGCATGTGATGGCCAGGTAACCCCAGGAAGTGAGGCCCATACAGGATAGTGGGGAACCCCACGTTCCCCAGACGGCAGATAGCAGGTCGTTAACAGGAGGCGCCATTTGGCCCTGGTTGGATATGGAGATATCCCTTTGTAATTCTAATATACATTCTCAAACACCACTCACCAGAACTTTCTCCCAACACATCTAAATAGAGGGCCCAATTGTATGAGCTGAATGCAAACAAAAATGATCTGATCTGGATCAGGATTTGCTTAAGGCAAGAGTGAAAACTGAGGAGACGATACTTCTTAATTCCTCTTGGTGCTAAGGTGATGGCACAAAGAAATAACATTTGTTTTGACATCTGCGTGTCTTGTGCTCAAGCACAGGGACTGAGGTTGCCGTCTTAGTACTGGGCAAGACAGCAGTGGTCATAAAGCACAGATCATGGCTGGGTATGATTTCCTGTCCACCGAGGCCAGGCATTGGCCAACCAGTATGTTCGGTAGCCGCCCACGCCAACAGCAGTTTTTTTTTTCTTTTTTTTTTTTTTTTTTGCGTCATTGAAAAGCAAAATCAAAACTGAGAACAGACAGACCTGTCTCAACCTGGAGAAACAAAGAGCTAAAACCAAAAAAGTAGATCAGTGGGTTGTGAGTGAAAAATGAAACATTTGCAAGCATGTTTAAAACCGAATGTTAAGAAGCTGGCATTTCCCCCTTTGCTTCCACACTGCCTCCACAATAAATTCTAAATTTGAGGGACTTACCAAGTGCAAAAGGGTACCAGAAGAGCTACCATGTCTGTGTTTCGGCCATGGTGATCAGAGAACAAAGGCAGCAGGCATGACATAGCTAGCTGGCAGTCAATGGTTTGGTACAACACAAAAAGGCTCCTCTACCTGTGTGGAATGGCTGTGAATGGAGAGGGTTCCGCTGTAATACAGTAAAAATCTGACTGGCGCTGAAACAAATCTCAGCAACACACATAGAAATCTCGTATTAACACACAGGCTCATTCAAAAGTAACACAGCTGTCCCTCCGTGTCCGTGGGGGATTGGTTCCAGGACCACCCACGGATACCAAAATTTGCGGATGCTCAAGTCCCTTATATAAAATGGTGTAGTATTTGCATATAAACTATTCCCATCCTCCCATACACTTTAAATCATCTCTACATTATTTATACACTTCTGTAAAATGGCAGGAGGCTACAGCAGGGTATGCCTACACATCACTTCATTTGCGTGGATTCAGCGTAGTGCTCATGGTGTTGCAAATTCAATGTTTTGCTTTTTGGAACGTTCTGGATTTTTTTTTTTTTTTTTTGACCATTTTCGATCCGCGGTTGGTTGAATTCACAGAAGCGGAACCCGTGGATGCAGAGGCCTGACTGGATTACTGCTGTGATCCCAGAGATGAGCAAGCAATTTCAACATGAACCTAAGGGGGCGCTGTTCTGCTTGCAGGAAGAGGGAACAGGATCAGCTGTATGCATTTGAGAAAACAGGTCAAGAACAAAAAAAAAAAAAAAAAAGCTGAAGCTAAAACGACAACAACAAAAAAACTACAATTAAAAAAATTTGTTTGACCTGTTGTCACAATGATCAGTTTTTGTTTTCCTTTTGTTAAGGAGGGGACCAAATGGCTGAGGAGCTCTGGGAAAAGGCCATAATGGGACACAGTGTCCACGTGCGCATGCACGCACTCACATGTATACACACACACACACACACGCATGCACGTGCACGTGGACACACACAGACAGACAGGAATGTGCACACACACGCATGCACACAGATACACGCATGCAGACGCGCACACAGGCACTCACATGTACACACACACACGCATGCACACGCACACACACAGACGCACACATAGACAGACAGACAGGAATGCGCACATGCACACACACGCACGCACAGACGGACAGACAGACATGCACGCACACACACACGCATGCAGACGCGCACGCAGGCACTCACATGCATGCACATGCATCCACTCACTCACACGTACACACACGTACACACACACGTACACACACATGTACGTACACACACACACACACACACACACACACACACACATACACATACACATACACATACACATACACATACACATACACATACACATACACATACACATACACATACACGCGCGCGCGCACGCACGCACGCGGATGCACTCACACACACATATGCGTGCTGGCAACTTCTAAAGCACTTTTTCATTGCAGTTTTGACTGTACTACAGCTATATTTGTAAACACTGCAAGTGTGTGTATGTGCTCACATGGTACAGCTAATGCATTTTCATATTCATCTCTTGCAGTGGTACCATTGCTCATTTTCACAGATGGGCAGTGAAACTATACCAATCAGACGTCTCCCCACACCGTCACTAAAGACAGAAAACAAGAACTAAAAACAAAAGCATGGCAATGTCCACAGTTTAAACAATGATCATATCTGGTGCTGAAGGTTAGTTGGTGTAAACTGCAGCTCGAAATGTTTTAATTTTCCTGGAGGACAATATGAGAGCAGGGTCAGTCACTGCGTGTCACTCAGGCCCAACGAGGGGATGTGCGAGCGAGCTGCTACCAACAAGCTGTGTGGGTTGGGCTGGGGGGGGGGGGGGGGGTGTGCACCATTACTGAGGGAGAGACTGACTCTAAGACTGAAGTCGTTTCCCAAAATTCAAGAGTAGGATTTGAAGAGTTGCATGGTTCCCACACAGAATCACTGCCCCAACTCTAAGTTACCAGTTCACCACAACTTCTCCTTTGCTTTTCTTTTTCTTTTTTCTTCACTACTACTTCTGTGCTGACACAAGTATTCACACCAAGAAAGAGGGAAAGCAGCCATCTAATGTGCTTAGGACTTGCTTCCCTTCATGAGTAACCAAATGTGACAGCAGATGGAGTCACCTAAATAACATGCAAATCTGAATTGCCTCACAAGAACGTACAACCGCAGAAAATGTGGGCTGCGTGTAGCAGCAACAGCTCTGAATATGACCTTGTGATTCAGAGGTTGCAGGTTTGATTCCTAGTTGTGTCACTGCTGGCACACCCTTGAGCAGTTAGTTAACTTGAATCACTCCAATAGAACATCCAGCTCTGACTTTGTGCAGTATGCAAGAACAATGAAAGTAGTGCATAAGACACTGTGGATAAGAGTATCAGCCAAAAATGCTTTGGAATCAAGCGTACGCACACATACAGTATATACACATACATGTTTAGTTCTCTTCTACTTTATTTTAATGCGACAGATGGCAACCAGTTTGTTTCATATCTACACGAGAAACCATAAACGGAAAACAGATGAGCCCGTTGCCGGTGGAACACTGTCAGAACGAGAACGTCATACAACTGTTGCTGTGGCGCTCGAGTATACCCTCGGTAAACACAAGCAAGGTCCCAATTGGCATAGCTAGCATATTATTATTGCCGGATACCGGCTGCACGGTTTTTTAACCAATACAATTAAAGCCAGTATCAGTGCCACGTCAGTGTCTGCCCACTGTTCCCCGTGCTAACTGCATCTAATAAACACCAGCAACACTAATTACATTTCCGTCATTACCACCAGAGGACAAACGACTGGGAAATTGTCAGACCCCAAGGATTCCATTAGCCCTAGACATTATTTGAAAATCCCCACCTTCGGCTGTATCCGAAACAAATTATTAGTTTTCTCGCCATATCTCCTTTTCAAAATGAATGAACGACCATTGACGCACATAATTATTTGAAGGCGACATTTTTCCCTAGATTGTTAAAACTTCCTTTCATTTGTTGGTGAGATTCCCACAATCAGGCAACCCTGGTCATGGGCCTCTGTAATACATCTGAACCTCATTCGAACTCACTGGGGGTGGAGGCAGTGTATAGATCTGCAATGTTTACAAACGCGTGACATCAAAGTGGAAGTGACGTCAAAATACGTCCATTATTGACTTAATTCCTTAAATATCGGTCACTGATACTGATGTTGTAGCTAGAAGTCTTTGTTTAAATTAGTAAACAATTAAACAAGCAGTCTTCATTTTTCATATCATTAGATCATTCCTTTTTTGTTTGTTTTTACATCCTAAAATAATAGCCTATTTTTTTCCTCCTTTGTGCTTGGGCCTATACCCAACGCTGTTTACCGTATCACATTGTATTACGTAGCAGCAAAGTTAATATTTGGCGAGTGTTGACATTATGTTGCGTTTTTAAACAGGCTAGATGGAAAGTCTCGTTTAACAGATGCTCAACACTGAACTTGCCAGCAGTGGTAACTAAGCGGAGGAGTCATTGTTCGGTATCCGCCCCTGCGGTGTCGGCGTTGCCGGGGGTTGTTGAGGGCGTGCTGACAGCTTGTTAACCGGTATCTGTGTGCCTGGAGTTCTGGTCTAGTCTTTCAGGTTTTAACGACATAGGTTTAACTGCGGGCCGGAATACACATTTTAATTATGAAAAATAGTTTCCCTCATTACTCTATGCGATTGATCTTTATAGGCTACACCTGGCCTAGTTTATGTTAGGTAAACTGTATTAACTCACCTCAGTGTTGTCCCCCGCACTTTCACGAAACTTTTCTGTCGGATGACTTTAAATGTCTGATATGAACTGCTTTCCACAATGGCATTCTCAGATAAATTAAAACTGTAAAACGAACAGTTTCGCTGTCCAGGATTGTCTTATTCCAAATATACAAAAGTACTGTGTTCTGCTGTAGTTATTTATCCAGAAGTTAAAGATTCCATTCCCCATGCAAAGTTTAATCTTTTTTCTCGCTCCTCTTACAAAACAGGACTCTCACTGATAGTGAGGCAACTTCGCTGTTGGACTCCAGTCACATTCCAAAACCGCTCCCTCGCCTTTCGTTCCCTTAGCAGCGCTGATCTCAGATCAGTGGTAGGCACTCGAAAGAGTCAATGGCCGCTAGCTTCACAACCACTACGGTGATCGCAGATCAGTATGGACGGCGAGGGAATAGGGAGCGGTAAGAAATGCAACCTTTTTTCTCATGATAGCACGTTCGTGGTCTGAGGACGCATACTTGTCCGGAGACACAAGCGGAGGGAGCAGCGAGCACTCGGAAAAGGCGCCCAAGTCAGGCTGAAATGATGCCACGACACTATCAATGTACAAGCACACAAAAATAACCTCTTCAGCTGAATGTAGGTTTACTGGAATATAGCATTAAGTAGCTGTGCAACGTTGCCCAGCACGGACCAACAGTCATTTTATTAAAGTCAATTTGACGAGCGTGTTTCTCTAGTCCTTCACCTCTATATTTATAGGGTCATATTTATAATTTGTGTGGTGCAGAATACAATGTTAAATATACACGGAAAAAACGTTACTGTTGTTTGTGATAACGTCTAGAGCATTAAGATAACACTAATGGTCTGAAAAAACCTGGATTTTTTGTCATTCAGTTTGTTTGTACATCTTAATTTTCTTTATGTTGGAAACGCTCTGCGACCGCTTGATGTCTATGTTGGATAGCACATACCTCAGTGGACTTATAACTTTAAATAATAAACTTTATAGCCCTGCTTTACTGGGTCGAGCAGGGCAGTTCATATGTGCACAGGGTGCGCCTATCGTACAGAGAGCCGTGCGACAGATAACATTTTTAAACACCAACCCGTGCAAAAAGGAACAGTCTGCCACCTCTTCGAAGTAGGAAACAGACTTTTGAACATGAAACGATTCTCTTGATGTTGATCCATGTTCAGGCGAACCATCAACGAACTTGCCACTGGCCAAAAAAAAAACAAAAAAAAACTAGCCACTATTTACAAGTAAAGAACAGCCAACTTCCTTGTTGATGTGTGAGACGGACCTTGTTACATTGGCAGCGCGTTTGTGAGTTTCTTTCTGTGTGTGAAACGGTTTGGAGCTCACTAGTGAATTATAAAAACCACATGCCAGCGCGCTGCCACATCTAGTGCATACACGCACGACTCTATGAGCCAGAGCGATCTCGAGTAAGAGTGCAAAGGAAGTTAAAGGTTTAGGAAAACATAGACCGGGTTATATCAGGACGAAATTGGATACCTCGTTGGGAGTAAAATGTTGAAAATGAACTCGTTTTTTTTTTTTTTTTTACACAGGGAGTAAATCATGGTAAGCCACACGGGTCTACTCTTCTTCCCGAAATCTGCAGTTCGCGTCTCGGTGAACAAACAGCAAAAGCGTGCGAGAGCTCAAAGGGAGGTAGATTTATTTACTGAGGAAAAAACTCAAAGTAGTAGTAAATCCAAGTTTTCCTTACCGATTTATTTCAGCTTCATTTATTCCATACTTCTCGATAGAACCGAATTAAAGCATAGATGTCGCCTGGGACGTTGTAATCCACACTCGAGCTTCGGACAACTTTGTGCTCTTCTACCGTGTTTTACCTGCGCACAGTCACCTCTCCAGTCAGTTGGAAGGGCGCGGCAGTATCGAGTCTGATTCACAATGCTGTCTTTGGTTCGTGAAGACAACCTGGGCGCCGTGAACCCGCCTCTCTACACCCTGGTTGGTTCAATTCCGGGCGCCATGGCCAAATGAGCTAAACAAAATGTTAAGATTGACAGTCTTGCTCTGCCGAGCACTTGTGGCAGTACAGTACAGCACCAGAGCTGTAATTATGATATAATCAAAGCAAAAGAAAATGTGCTGTTTGTGTACATTCAATTATATTTAGCAAAACATTGAGTTAATGGCGAAATCTCGTGCTCTTTGCTCCCCTGTATCTGCTGTTTTGTTGGTTCCTTTCCCCTGTCTGTAGTGAGCCCTTTCAAGAGGAGAACACTCAAAGCAGCCAGTAGACGTGTTGTTGCTTGTTTCACCGAGGCCCCTTTTTTGTTGGCTGATTCCTTTTTTTTCACTGCAGTTGTAGCCCATTTGTAACTGAAACCTTGGCACGAATTTATCCGACAGATTAAACCTTGAGCCGTGATAAACTATTGTAAGGTGGTGCCCCGAAGGGAGAGTCGGTTAATTTTATACTGCAGCGGAAAGACTGTAGTTGATCATTAGTTTATTCAAATGCCCTTATATACTTTTGATCGCCGGTTGGTCACGTACGACAGTCTGAATACACATTACTGTATGCTCATTGAGGCTCGACCCCAAGAGAGACAGACTGGTGCATTGCATTCTGTTTACACTTCTGTGATTGTATTTTAGCGCATTACAATAACAGGAAATCTATTAAGTCTGCTGGGTGCAAGGCACGGTACAAAGGTAATTATCCGAACCATTCACAGTTATAGTGTGCTGCTGTGTGGGAACATCAACCGGCCGTTGACACATCTAATTCATACGTCCCAGAGAGTTGAGGTCGTTCGTAAGTTTGAAAAAGTTTGAATCAAAATTGGCAAAAAGTTATGTCAAAATGTGCAAAATTAAAGAATGTGGATTCCAGACTGAGCAGCGATATTTTTGACATTGTATATAACCAACAATATGCCAGCAATTAACTATTTGCAATCCATGGAATGGTTCTGTATTTCCATAAACGGCCCTGTGGCCATTTGCTTTGCTCCACATAAATCATATATAGTCTGGAGAGGAACACAAAGTCAACATTGCCACCACATGTCCTGTTCGTATACTTGCCCAGGAGAGGGCGCCAGAGAGCAGTACGAATAATGAGGTCAATCAGCCTGTTCTCTCAGTATTGCCCTGCAGAGGCTCAGCCAATCACAACCTTACCAGTGCACACCATTAGCCAGTACATTACATCACACTCATTTTCATCCAGAGTGACTTACAGTTGATTAGGCTAACCAAGGGCCAATCCTCCCTCCGGGGTTAAGGGCCTTGCTCAGCAGCCCAACAGCAAAGGGGACCTTGCTGTGGTTGGACCATCAACCTCAAGTGCCCTAGTCATGCACCTTAGCCACTACACTACTTAGGCCAGTGTTATACTTTGTGCATCCGCAGGTACATGAGGGTCCACTAGGGTCCAAGCGACTTAAATTTAGTCATCAGAGGGTGTACACGAGGCTCTGTGTGGATGTCCGTGTACCCTCCACTACACTGCAAGGGGACCAACTGTGCATGCGCTGGAAAACCAAGAACGTGAACCAATGGTACGCGTCCTCCAATCGGACTAGAAAGTATTATAAAAAGAGCGACTATTCGTCCGTGGTGTCCGCAGCTGTCTGCGTGCGCGTCCGCAAGGGAGTATAGGCGAGCCTTTGGTAATGAAACAGCCACAGTAGTGACAACAGCTCCCTTTGCCTTAATTAGGAAATTAGTTATATAAGCGCAATATTGGTTCACTCATAGACTAGATCATGGTCGATCAGGACACGAGAGGAGTGTTCAGCTGCCAGTCACGGCCTTTGAACATTACTTAATTGACAGACACCACAGTGCAGCGTCTCCTCAAGAGTAGAGCTGTCAGACGTCGCTGCTCAATTTTTTTCTGGTTTCCTTTCAGTTGCACATGAATTTATGCCCACATTAACCACATCTGAACGCGGGAAGCTACAGGAGACAAAAAAAAATCTCTTTCTACAAGATGTATCTAACATTTATTTAATTTTCTTCATTGTAAACAAGCCCCAAGATAAGGTTATGTCAAACCTGGGAGTTCCACAGAGGGTCCAGTCAATTAGCAAAGTTCTGCAGGATATCACCCTAATGCATTGTGGGAATTTTTCACTTGTTCCTGCAGCTGTTTGTTGTGTATTTGCGCTCCATTACTTTCATACCCCTCTCTGTAATTGGAATTTTGGAAGTTCATGCCCTCGCCAATAAGAACTTGTTGTCAGAACTTCACCTGTTTCCATTGATCTTGTCAAACAGTTTATTCAGGTTATTTTTTTCCATGCTGGCTTTCTCCCAAGGTGAGACTTTTGCACCTCTGCATCGGAAACAACGCCTGTGGCATTTCCCCGAAAGTTACCGTTGCTAAGAAACTCAGTCATGGCTCTTCTCTGACGTCTGGTCACAACGTAAAAAAAAAAAACTTTCCCCCTGTTTTCCCCCACCAGCAAGTCAGACCTACTGCAGAAACCCTCGCAAACCAACTCATGAGGAGGTCATGAACATGTGACTTCTCTACATACACCTCACTTCAGAGTTATGGATTACCCTGTCAAAAAGATGAATGAAACAGTATGCCGGTCGGGCTTTACCAAAATCTGTATTATCTTGGCATCACCCAAAAATGAACCTTTATAATAAAACATTGAAAATACCATCACAGTTAATCAAAGGGGTTTGTCCTGTTCCGAAGAATGCAATGTGAAGCATAAAAACCAAAAATCAACAAAATCTAACATATTTAAAAAGATGCGACATAGGAAATCAAATGACAAAAGGAAATCAAATGAAAATATGGACAAAAATGAAGAATCTCTCATGAGATCCCAGCTACTATGGGTGTGATTTTTGTCCATCAACTTAAGCTAAGCTTTAAATCTACAAAGACAATAGACTTATTTTAAAACAAAGGCTTTGATAATTCATGATTTGTGATCCCCACCAAACCAGGATTCAAACTGATCAAATTAGTTTAAGGGGCACTGAACTACAATATCATACTCAGATCTTCAGCTGTAAGATGCATTTTGAGCGTATGCTCCGTAGTAATGTTGGGGTGAGGCTGCATGTACAAAAGGAGTTACGTCCACTCATATCATGGTGTTGTTTACTGATCCTGTTCTGAGATCAGGTTTCCAATGTTCACTTCCTAGCCCTGCTTATTGTAAGCTAAACAGAGCTGAACTGATCCTAGGTCAGCACTTTAGGAAATGAAAGGGTTTAATGTCATTTCTTCCCTGCCAGAGACAGAGACAGACTCCACCAAAGCACAGACTCAGTGATGACAGCCTTGCACGTTCAGACAGCGCGTATCCATGAAGCTCAATGGAAGCTCCTGTTTCGAATTCCGCCCCTGTGAGGCAGTGGGAATCGAGACAAAGATTCACTTTGTTATTTAAACAAAAGAACCGCACACCAAAGTTAACTACAGGGAACCAAAAGGGTCTCACTTCCCTAGAAAGAGATGATGCCAAACTTTCATCTCTTAAAATGGCTCCATGTTCCAGCTGACTGGTACTGAAAGAATCATACAGATTCACATCTCTGTATGGGGCAGGTAGGGTTTTTTTTTGAGAGGGGGGTATCCTGTAGGATTGCCTTAAACACTGATAATAGGATACTGCTGTAATAATATGGTCCATAACACTAAGCTGCTTGTCTGGGGCACAGAAGGTTGGCGATCAAATCTGCAGTGCAGCCATGGTAACATCAGTGCTCTTTCGGTCTTGGGCTCTTGCTCTAAGGACCTTGCCCCGATACTGCTCCCAAAGGGGGCTGGCCCCTGGTCAGTCTAATCCACTATAAGTCTGGGGGCAGCCTGTAGTCTAGTGGTTAAGGTACATGACTGGGACCCTTCAGGTTAGCAGCTCAAGCCCCAGTCCAGCCACAGCAAGAACACCATTGCTGTTGGTCAGCCTGTAGCCTTTGGTTAGCCTAATCAACTGTAAGTCACTTTGGATAAAAGTGTCAGCTAAATAACTGTACTATAATGCAATGTAATATATTCAGACTGGCAAGTAATTTTCTGTGTTAGTTTGCTGTGGTATTGTGTTACTATGTGGAACTGTGAGACCTGGCTGGCATCGTATTGTAGGGTAGAACTGTAGAATCCTTGAGCGCAGTGAAAAGTTTAAGTGTAAATATGAGGGAGCGGAGCAAAGCGGAGGTGTGTGTGGTATTGTATGTATTCTGTGTGTAAACAGGCCTGTTTCTCACACCATGGCCTCTGTAAACGCAGCTGGAGGTCAGCTTTAAACAAAGTACCTACATGTGTGTGATATACAGCACACAACACAGACCAGAAGGGTGAGTGTAAACTGTGTTCCTCCCTGAGACATAACATGACTGAGACCAACTATATACTGAACACCTGTGTGATTCAGTGAGGTTTGAACTGTGGATGTGTGGGTGTGTGTGTGTGTGTGTGTGTGCAAACTGTATCTGTGTGCATGGAAATTGTGGTGGAAACAAAGCTTGTGATGGTATATGTGTATTTGTGTGCATGTAAATAAATGGGGTGGAGTGCAATTTGTGGATCCATGAGTGTGTGTGTGTGTGTGTGTGTTAAATAGAGAATGTATGTGATTGTGTGTGTGTGTGTGTGTGTGTGTGTATTAAATAGTGAATATGTATGTGTGTTAAATAGAGAATGTGTGATTGTGAGGGTGTGAATGTGTGTGTGTGTGTTACATAGAGAATATGTGTGAGTGTGTGTAAGTGTGTTACATAGAGAATGTGTGTGAGTGTGTGTGAGTGTGTGTGTGTGTTAAATAGCGAATGTGTGTGAGTATGTGTGTGTGTGTTACATAGAGAATGTGTGTGAGTGTGTGTAAGTGTGTTACATAGAGAATGTGTGTGAGTGTGTGTGAGTGTGTTACATAGAGAATGTGTGTGAGTGTGTGTGAGTGTGTTACATAGAGAATGTGTGTGTGAGTGTGTTACATAGAGAATGTGTGTGAGTGTGAGTGTGTTACATAGACAATGTGTGTGAGTGTGTGTGTTACATAGAGAATGTGTGCGAGTGTGTGTGAGTGTGTTACATAGAGAATGTGTGTGTGTGAGTGTGTTACATAGAGAATGTGTGTGAGTGTGTTACATAGAGAATGTGTGTGAGTGTGTGTGAGTGTGTTACATAGAGAATGTGTGTGTGTGAGTGTGTTACATAGAGAATGTGTGTGAGTGTGTTACATAGAGAATGTGTGTGAGTGTGTTACATAGAGAATGTGTGTGAGTGGTACAGGGTAAGGTGCAAGCGGAGTGTTGGAGTGTCAGACATCAGGCAGTGCTGTCCCAGCCGTATCTCCCCCATGGTGGGAAATGTGCACCCATCACACATGGAGCTGGTTATGATGTCATATGGAATCATCCTGGGGAAGCGGGAGGGGCTCTCTGTCACCACTAGAGCCCCCCCCACCACACCCACCACCACACAACCCTACACATACAATATGTGCGCACGTTTGAAAGAGAGAATGTGACTGTGCATGAAAGACTGTTTACGGTGTGTGTCCACACATGCACGTGTGTGTATGTGTGTCTGTGCGTGCGTGCATGCGTGCATGTGTGTGTGTATGCCTATGAA
>JAFBMS010000423.1:148286-155558 GCA_019788955.1 Albula glossodonta
ACAAAGAGTTTAACTAAAGTAAACCTGTCTAGCTTTAAAAAAAAGAGCAGCTGAGCGAGCCATACCTTCCTTATCACCATTTTGTTAGACACACAGCAGCAATGAGCGTACAATACTCGCACAACGACACTGCCCTCTGCTGGCCAAACAAGTGAAGGTTCACACTCTTGTTCACACTCACTCCTATGACTGCATTCACTCCGTTAAATATTATCTCTGAAACTTCATTAGCTAACTTCACTCGGGAGCCTGTGACATTCCTCCACTGAAACTCAAGTATACACTGAAATAGCCTAATTGCGTCTAATTTGTGGTTTTTGAAGATTCAACACATTTGGGCTACAGCAAGTCTCTACGAAACCCATAGGATTTTGGACGCAGCATCTGTGATTTTGGACGCAGTCTCTTTCGGAGACTTTTGGAGCTTTCCCGTTATTTTGTTCTTTGAAAGCAGACTAATGATGCTGGATTCGGTTGGCTGGAGCGTTTCAACTCATGTATCCACCTCTGCCATTCGTGACCACTCAAAAGCGGAAACTGACCACTGGCTTACAAGCAAAGAACGTTGCGGGATGCTGGTGACAAAGTTGTACCACATCAGAGCGAGAAGCTAGTCATGCGAGGGAAGAAGACCAACCCTCTGAGTCAGGACCCATTGGCTGGTTGTGGGACGGACTGAGGTTGACATTATCGAAATAACACATGGAAAAAAATGATTCATGTAAATACTGTGCATGAAATAGTTTCCACTGACTATCACACGAGACATATTTACCATTCCATAGATATGTTACAGGACTCATGTGAGTCACATTCTGTTTTTTGCTGTGCAGTTTAACATCTACATCAACATGTTTAAACGCACCTTCCACAAGGCATTTTAATCAAAGTTGAATCATTTTCTCGATTATTTTGTCACCATGAATTAGTAAATTAATTTAGAGGGGTATGGGATTAATGCATTTAAAAATCCAGGGTTACTGGTCACAACCACTAGAAACTTAGTCGCGCTGGATCGGCGCCACTGTGTGAGTTGAGTGTTTTATGAAGGTCTTAGCTGCTGTCTGTAATGCGCACGAGAGACCGCAAGAATTTCCGGATATTTAACAAAATAACCACAGCGGGGGCTCGCGCTACGGGAAGAGCCTTCCAAGTCCTGGATGAAGTTCGGAGTTCTGGTTGGCACAGCTCTGGGTCAATAAACCTATTTGACATTATACCTTCATGGCGGTTTGTGGAAATAAATGTGTCCGTGTAAACCCTCTTCACTGGTCTCATCTGGTCAGACTGTTTTTGCAATGATACCGCAGTCCACACTGTGTATGCTATTACCGACACCAGTAGTGAGGCACTATTGCTGGGGAAAACTATTTTGGTGATGGTCAGCTGATCATTTAAGAACTCTCCAGTGACTAGCCCAGTTGACAATTAGTGACGTCATTGTGTAACGTGCGGTCTACTTCAACCTCTTTTATGAAAAAACTCTACTTTCTTCTGTGTACTCTTCAACAACTGGAGAGTTGAAGTGTCTGCAGGTTTAACTCCAGTCCTGGAGGGCCGCAGTGTCTGTAGGTTATACTCCAGTCCTGGAGGGCCGCAGTGTCTGCAGGTTTAACCCCAGTCCTGGAGGGCCGCAGTGTCTGCAGGTTTAACTCCAGTCCTGGAGGGCCGCAGTGTCTGCAGGTTTAACTCCAGTCCTGGAGGGCCGCAGTGTCTGCAGGTTTAACTCCAGTCCTGTAGAGGTCCGCAGTGTCTGCAGGTTTAACTCCAGTCCTGTAGAGGTCCGCAGTGTCTGCAGATTTAACTCCGTCCTGTAGAGGGCCGCAGTGTCTGCAGATTTAACTCCGTCTTGTAGAGGGCTGTGTCTGCAGGTTTCTGAGGTTTCTTTTCAACCAGAGGCCTGGAATTTCGCCCCAATAAATAAGACACTGATTCTCAGGTGGGCCTTCAATGTTTTAAATGTAGGACGACTGTTACCGGTTTTCACCTTGAGACAAAAACCAACAGTCATATATATTTTTTCAAATTGTTTTAATCTTTTCTTAAAAAAAGCTTTTCCATATTCATAACAGACTGAATTGCTCTCTGCCATGCCCCATCCAGTGACAATACAAACTGTTAAACCCAGGAGAAACGTCACAAAACCAAAAAAAAAAAAAAATCTTGCTGAACTGGAAGTCAGCTATTTTTTTCATAAACTGTAGAATAGGTATCTATGACAACCAACTGTTATCATGGAAATGAAACGAAAATTCCCCAAGTTGAAAACATGATAAAGGCCTGAAGAGAAACATGGATTTTTAAAAATGTATTGTTGTTACTGTTTGTCAGTAACCAAATGAACAGAAGGTTTTTTTTTTTTTTTTTTGTAATTTAATAAGGACTTTGCTGCAAAGGGAAACAAAACTGACAAAAAATTCAGACAAACTCCTTCTTTGCCATTTATGATTTTTTTCCTTTCTGTTTTGGTTTAGTCTTCAGGCTCATTCCACCATAAGCTTCCAGTGATTTCAGTGTGAGTGTGCTGAATTTTTTAACACTTAAAAAACAAACTTGTGATCGAACTGTGAGAAATTACTGTGGGTTTACACTGAAGAAATCCAGCTAAAACATCTTAAACTCAAGCATGTTTATTGTGGAAAAAAAGGTTTCAAGTGTCTTATTCCTGTTTTTCATCTTTATACATGTCTCCCCCTGCCTCAACCGTCTCCTCTCATCTTTACTAGGAATAATCTGAACATCAGCCGCAATCCAACCCCCCCCGCCCTCCTCCCTGGACCAAAAAGCAACATGTGCCACCTTGAGTCACTATACAAGACAGGCACTGGAAAAAGCACTATAAGAGAAAACAGAAAAATGAAATCATAAATTTTATACTGTGCCACCACGTTTTTTTTATATATATACCGTATCCTATGAAAAGGCTGATATTAACAGTGCACTTTGATCCAACAAAGAACAATCATTCAAAAATTACGCTTCTCCCGTTTTATTTTTTTTTATTTTGAGAGACGTTTTCATGTCGCATTAATTTTTGAATATTGAGTTTTTCCATACTTTACCATACCCACATCCTGAATACAACGGCGCGGTTCTTATGAGAACGCTCTCCAAAGCCGAGAGTTCCCACCCCAGGTTTAATCTGAGTGCAAATGGATCCTTATAAAACAGGGAAACCGTATAATCTGGTGTCATTGCCTTGGCGAGACGTGATGGCGTACGTTCTGCTGTGTTTTAGACAGAGACGGTGTGTTTTGTGGTGTAACATTGAGAAGGACGGCATTGTATTCTAGTGTAACATTGATGGGAAGAGAATTAAATAACCCTAGGGTGGGGGGGGGGGGGGGGGTGGGGGGGTGAGTGGAGGATCTCATATGCTCCGGAATGACGTGATCCTGAAATCATAATCTTTCCGCATCTGAAGAGCAACAAGGGAATCGTAGCAGATCCTAGGCTCGCACAGTCGATTGAAGCAGAATACACACTAAGGAGCATCAGGGAGTCGAGCTGCGCAGATTATAAAGCGCGATCCACCCCAGAACGATGCAGATGGGAAACCCTAAGAGATCCTCAGATCGTAGTGGATATGACTGGTTATGGATACGAGGGTTACAGTTAGCATTACATGGTGCATCCTAGCCTGTAAACCATAACGTAGCGGTCCGTGGTCGATGCAGCTTGTGACATAAAATGGATTCCATAGGACTACATAGGATGATCCAAGGGTGATTTATGGCAACAGTAAGCACTGCGTAAGGTGACATCTTTGGGTCTTTTTTGTTACACCCTGGGGTGACAGAGCACTGAATGCTTTGACAGTCCTCATTGTAATGTAACCGGAAAAAAGGGCGTAATGTGACACTTATACAGTATATTGTTGGTGGGCCTGATGGGCCATAGCAGGTCGTAACGTGGTAGGTCATGAGAATACTGAATCCAAGGCGTAACGTAGTTGCGTCTTGCTTAATGGATGCTAAGGTGATGTAGCTGACATGGAAAAAAAGGCCTCAGGTATATCAGGATGACGTAGTTGGGATAAAGCATCTGGATAAAGCAATGGACTTTGTGGTGTAGTTAGAAATATGTACAGTATCATACAACAATGTAATCTGGGTCTCGCCTGAGAGTGATGTAGTAGGTAAAATAACGGGATCCTCAAGTGATGTAGTTCAGTAAGTGGCGACACGTAATGGATACGAGCCAATGGAACGGGTTAAAGGCGGTCACGTGACACCGGAAGTGGAGGGACGGGGAGTTCCACTCGTTATTCCGCCCCTCCCTCTTCCGCAGCACTGCCCCGCCACACGCTCACGCGCCCCAGTCTGTCGCTAAAGCATTGTGGGTAAACTACCCCGCACCCCCAACAGCACCGACAAGTGCAGGTAACGTTCGGCCGATCACTGGAACAGCTCTGCATCAACAACAGTTTACAATATTCCAACTGAAGACGAACACTACAAACAGCCTCATTTATTTGTAAAAAGACTTTAGAAAGTACACAACGTTCTGCTCCACACAGCACGAGCCAGAATTGGATGTCTGATGGATAAATGCATTTTGTAATGATTTCAATTAACACTTTCTGGACAAAAGAAAAAAAAAATGCATATTATATATTTTTTTATTTTGTTAACTATCTAGCTTTTTTTGATATATGGTGAATAGAAAGAAATTGTATTTATATATAAAAAAAAAGAAAAAATTATACATTGTTAAATGGATTTTTTCAGCACTCAGACATGGTTTGGCATAGACAGCTGTGAACAGGGAGGCCAGGGAGGGAGGGAACAGTAATCATAATAAAAAACACTTCTTTACAGTAATCCTACAAAATGAAAACAAAAACAAAAAGAAAAACCACACAATTGGCTGTGCTCCCGACATAACTGTATTTTTCTGTTTATTTTTGTTGTATATATAATATATATTTATATTGTTTGTTTGCAGGGCAGAAGTGTAAGGCAAATTCTCCTGTCCTGAGAAAATTACAAAAAAATCTCAAGATCAAGTTTAAGTGCCCCCCCCCCCCCCCACCCCACCCCAAAAAAGTTAATCCCGACCCAGCCCCCTCCCCCACAATGTTTGCATGTCTTCCCTCTAAATGAAAGAGAGGAAAAAAAAGAGAAAACAGGAGGAAAATTTCTCTGACCTGCATCAACACCCTCCCACCCCCCCAAAAAAAAGCGAACAATAAAAAAAAAAAAAAAAAAAAAAAATCCAGAGGTCCAACATGTGAACGCCAGTCCTGACATCAGTTTTTGCTTCTACACGAGTTTTTTTTTTCTTTTTTTAAAGTTTTGTAAAATTCTCAGGTTTTCCCGCCCCCTAACCCCGTTGTGTTTGGCGTCGCTGCTGTGTCTCCACCCCCCTTTTCTCCACCCACTCCGACCCCACGTCTCTGACTGTCGCGGTCAGTCCGGTCAGCCAATCCGAGTCCGTCACTGCTGTGGACGAGTGGACGATAAGTACGGCCGTGCTGGGGGGCGGGGGTCTTGGACCTCCATCCCCCCCCCACCCATGAACAGAGGAAGAGTTGCTTAACAGGTCCAGTTTCCACAGTCACATGGTTCACCCTGCCACAAAATGGCTACCTTGCAGCTTCGCCTCTTTATTCCACGCAAACGAGGGGTCCACTTCCTGCATCTAATGAAAAAACGTTTGCTGTTTGTAATTCTGGCCCATGTGTTGGGTTGGGTTTGTTTTTTTTTTTTGTTTTTTATTTTTTGTCTTTTTTATTATTCAAGTTTTTGTTTTTGTATTTGCAAGTTTTTCATTAATTAAATTTTGCATTTCTTTAGCGTCGGCTCCCTCCGTCGGTGCAGTTTTTTTTTTTTTTTTTTTTTTTTAGAAGAGGTTTTCCTCAAATATGGCCATCAGGTCGCTCTGGAAGTTCATGTCTATGGTGGCTGCCATCTGTGGGGAGAAAGAGAAAACATTCAGATAAACAGCGTGAAAGATGTGTATGTGCGCACATTTGTATGTCCAATTACTTTTGTATATGAGCGTGTATGTGCAGATCATGGCACATGCATGTGTTTTTGTAAATGTGTTAATATGCATTTGAGTGTATATTTTTGCATATAAATATTTAAGTGTCAAATGTTTGTACGCATGGATTCAAGAGTGTGTGTGTGTGTGTGTGTAGATGGTTGAGCGTATATAAGCGTGTATGTGCGCATTAGTGTGTGTAACTGTGTGTGTGTGTCTGTGTGTGTGCACATGTAGATGGGTGTGTGTGCGTGCGTGCGTAACTGTGTGTGTGTATGTGCATAGGTGGGTGTGTGTGCGTGTGTAGATGGCTGTGCGTAACTGTGTGTGTGTGCATTTATGTGTGTGTGTAACTGTTCATGTGTATGTGTGTGTACGTGCATGCGTGCATGTGTGCGTGCGTAACAATGTGTGTGTGCGCACGCACATGTGTGTGTGTGTGCGCGTGCATGTGTGTGTGTAACTGCGTGTGTGTATGTGTGTGTGTTTTACTTTGCGAGCGTCTCTCACCGCCTCTCTCCGCCTCCTCTCCTGCTCGCGACGGCGCGCTAGCTCCCTCTGCTGGTCGAGGGCGCTCTGCGAGGAGGCAGGGGCCTGAGCGGGCGCCTGCGGGGGCTGGGTATCGGGAGCCGGCTGCGTCTGCGCAGGCTGTGTCTGCGCAGGTTGCACAGCTGGGGCCTGCTGCTGCTGCTCCTGCCGTCTGCGCACCTCATCCTGCCCCCGGCGGCTCGACTCCAGCGCATCGTCCTCGTCCCGGGTTCTGGTGGGGGGAGCGGTACAGATTAAGCAGGGCCAGACAACCAACAGCTGATCCTTACCCGTCTACCCTCCCACCCTCTTCCTCCTTCTCTCTTTGTACCTCTCCAGCTATTCCTCCCCCTAACTCACTCAAGTAATCAGATGATTGCACAAGACAGCAAACAAAATCAACCGTTCGGTACACTGTCCATCCATCCCTCTCTCTCTCTTTCTCCCCTCCTCAACTCCTCACTCTCTCCTTCTCCTCCGTGTCTATTCCTCCCTACCCTTATCGCTCTCTCCTCCCTCCCTCCCTCACCGCAGTTTCTCCTGCTCCCTGCGTAGTCGCTCTTTCTCGGCCTGCTCCGCCTGGGCTTTCAGCGCCTTCTCGCGCTCCTCCTTCTCGCGCGCGGCCCGGCGGAACTGCTCAAAACTGTCACTGGATGACTTGAGCGTGGAGGAGGGGGCGGAGGCAGACTTCTGGGCCAGGCTGGCCCACGGACCCATGTTCTTCAGCTTCACATCCTGCTGAAGGAGGGGGGGGGG
>JAFBMS010000424.1:0-27500 GCA_019788955.1 Albula glossodonta
TTGCTTTTGGAATATAGCAAAGAACCAACAAGTATGCATTCTTAAATAAATAAACAAATACTAAATAATAAACCCTTACACACACTCTTTCTTTCTCTTTCCCTCCCTCTCTCTATCTCAAGCACAGCACACACTGCAGAGACGTGCAGTTTCTGCACATATTTTCTAATGACACTGTGCAGAGAATAAGTGAAGGAAGCTGTGGAGTTTCCAGCTGGGATCCAATTAACAGAAATTAACAGAAAGCACATCTTTATATCAATGTGGCTGACTGTTGGAAGGATAGTGTTGCTGTTTTTGGTGTATCATTTTAGTCAATTCAATAAAGAAACTACAATGACTTCAAAGAACCCTGCTACAAAATGAAACAATGTTACTGATTAAAGAAAAGCATTAAAAAGATATAAATATATATTGCTTGAGATAACACAAAGCCAAAATAAAAACTTTTCCCTGGTTTTAACGTATTCCCTGATATGGACCAGCCTACTGAAGTTTTAGCCCCACCCCCTTGTATGTGTGTCCTTCATAATGCCCACAGTAACTCGCTGCTCCATTTTACCCTGCAAAACAACAGCTGATCTGCACGGAATCGCACTGGCGAACTGGACGACTCTCATAGCTGACGCAGGCAGGGCCACATGTGGCCCACCAACCAGAGGAGAGGCCATTGTGATGCGGTGCGAGGTGTGGAATATCCCGCTCTCCCTCTCTAGGTGACACCATAGCCAAGTATGAGTCACTCTGTGGGACTCTTAACCGGAGCCAGAAAAGGCACATAAGTGTTTTGAAATGTTGGTATCAATAACGCCATTGCAATTTCAAAAATGTATTTAATTTACTCTGAAACACACTTTGACACAGCTGTGGCATATGTATTGTCATGTTAGACACAGGATTCTGTTTATGTAATGCAAATAAAGTCAGACATGCTACTTTGTATACAGTGAAATCGATCGGCCATGGGTCAAATATGTATTTGAAATACTTTGTACCACTGCTGCAGATTATTTTAATTTTCAGTAAAATATGTTCATAACTGAAATGTACATACACAAGAAGAACTGTGTTCTGAGTGTTGGTGAGAGTGGATGTGTATTTTAAAATGTTCTGCAATATGTAGCACTAGTAGTGGTATCTAAAAGTGTTAAAATATTTGAAAAAAATGTATGACTGCGGTCTAAATTTAAGAGAAGATTCCTTTCTAATTTCTCTTCAACATTTATGAGCAAGTATTTTTTTATATTTATGGCAATGAGATTTAATCATGTAACAGTACAATTGCTTCCAAAATGTTTGTGGGGGGAAAAAATTCTGACTAGGAATGAGACGAGCTGAGATAAACAGAACAGGAGATTTGACCAAAGGTCTTTTTTAAAAGTCCATATGCATGTGTGAAATCTTGTTGAATCTGGTGCAGCAAGTGAAAAGGGATTTTTATTTGATACAGGGATGTCACACAGGGATAGGTATAGGACCTGCTGGCTGGCCTGGGTCATGCAGTAGGCCAGGTGGAATATCTCTCCAACAGATGTAGCTGTGTATAGGTGCTACGCTGTGACAGCTGTCAGTATCAAATGTGAAAGTGATAAGTGCAAAAAAAGGAAAATAAATATATTTTAAAAATCCAAGGTATGTAGTGTAAAATGAAAAGCTAAATTGTTGGCTTGAGTCTAGATTGATTTAGTTTAATTGTGCATTAAATTGCATATTATACTAGGCTTTTTAAAAGTGTGAATCCTAACAGAATACCTATCACAATACTTCAATACTCTTGAAGAAGCAGATATGAAGGAGAAGAAAAGATTTTAAACAGGCAAAATATTTAAACAAATAGGTGTGTATGTATGTGTGAGAGGGAGAAAGACTGTGTGTGTGTTTGTTTGATCCTATATAAGATTATATGTGTGTATGCAAGAGAAAACAATTTTGTATATCTGTGTGGGTGAGTTTATGTGTATGTGTGTGTGTGAAATATTTTGTGTGAGAGCATGTGTATGCTTGAATAAAGGTATGTTTTTGTGTTTGTGTGAGAGTCAAAGATTTTGTGTGCGTTTGTGTAAAAGTATACTGTATATATGGCTATGTAAATCTTCCTGATTCCTTGAGTCCCTCCGAACCCCTGAAACTATGAATACGCCTGACAGTGTGGGAACTGGTCTTCTAAGTAGCTGGGCCATGGTGAGCCAGCGAGACGGGCCCCACGGCCTGGTGGTGGCCGGAGGAGGATTCGCTGATTTGATATCACCTTCTGCTGCACACATGTGTACGGAGCATGGCTAAACGGACAGCCTCTCTCTCTCTCTCCCTCTCTCTCTCGGCCCCAGCTGTGCACTGACACTTCAGATGCCTGTACTTCCCTTTGTATGGCGCACTGGAATTATCCCAAAACCACAATGGCAGCACATCAGAAAAAAAAAACAAGAGGAAAGTCCGATTCTATTATCTGTCACAGTGGAAATTGTCCTGAAGGGAACGATTCTCCAAACTAGATGCCTGGTCTCCATTAACGATGCACAGGACAATAGTAGCGCAGAAGAAGGGCCAAACCAAGGCCAGACTCTCACTGATGAGTGCCCTCAGTAACAACAAAGAGCATCCTCCACTTCACCCATATGACACAGCAACACTAATTACACTCACACTTATCATTCTGCTTTATCTCATTGCTCATTTTTCTCAGCTGTATACATGAGACTTCTCATACTGCATGTTTAATATTTTTCTTTCATACTAGCTTCTTCAGCATTTAAAACCATCTTGGAATCGTATAATTACAGGGTAGAAATTGGCTACTATAAATACACATCGTTACAGCCCTCCTGGTGAACACGATCCACAGGCGTAATAAGGAAGGAGGCGTATTTAGCTCTCAGCGCACTGGAGGAGCACCATAAGGGTCGCTAAAAATAGTGAGGAGGAGGCTTCTGTGAAAACTGCTATGTGGAATTGCACAACATTTATAAAAGGCCATCAGAAAGACTCCATTCTTCCCAACGCTGTATTCACCCTGATGTTAATGTTGACAGTAAGGCAGGGAGAGTGCTGTCTTTGGCGTGCCGGTGACCTGGTGGTCTGATGGCAAGTTCGGCTCATGCCAGAACATGAAACATAATACTGAGCCAGCTATACCCACCTGGCTGAATTTTGCTTTTTGTAGGATAATGTTTCATTTACAGATTACGTTTTATGGGAATTATCATAATGTTTGTATTTTTTTTTTTCATAAAAATGTCTGTGTGCGATAAATTACGGAATGAATTTGCATTAGATTCCCATGATTTGCCATCAACATCAATCTTAAAAGACATTTTGTTGAGAAACCAATTTCAACATTTTTTGAACTAGACTGTGGCCTATTTCCTTGCACAGAACTTCCTGTCTAGATGTAACATTATTTAAATGTCTATACTATTTTGATTTAACAACCAAAGAATACCACTTTTTGTATTGTAACCAATCTACATACTCTGTGTTTTCTGTGTATAGGAGTCTCTATAAACACTCATACACAAATACGCTCATTTCATAGATGAGTAAGGAAGTGTTCATGTCTTACTGCTATTTGTGTGAGAGCCATGACCCCCTTACAGAGAGCTCTCTCTAGCAGGTCTCAGAGCCACCCAGCCCTCCGGTTAAGAAAAGACTGTGACCCAAGCACCCATCCTATTCAGACCATTGTGTTGTGAAACAAGCAACAGAAAAAAAACTCTCTAATGAACATGATGTAAAGCAACAGCAAAAAACTCTCAAATGAGCATGATGTAAAGCAACAGTGGGTGTATGACTACTGGACTTCCCAGCCTCCCTGTTCCCAGCTGGATGGAACTATTGTGTTGGTATTCAACCAACTGCACTCATGAAACTAGATAAATGGATTAGCAGTTAAGAGATACCAGCGGCATTTTCAAAAGGAACAGAGTATTTTAGAAAAAAAGGGGGTGTTGGGGGGGGGGGGGGGGGGCGTATTTGGGTATTAGGGCAGAGGGTGTGTGAAATAGCCTGCCTCGGCCAGAAAGACAGTGACAAACTTTCCTCCGTAGTCACCTCACTCTCTTCACAATTCAACTTGAAAATAAATGGATTGCTACATTGTGAAGGCGCTGTAAGCAGCATGGAGTGAGACAACACTTGTCCAGCAGCTAAGGGACACCACATTGCGTGGGACCAATAACCCAGGACAAAAAAATATAATTATCAGAGGGCCAACAAAAATTCCACGTTTGCAAAGTATACAGTGATCAATAAACTTCAAAAATACTGACTGCACTCTTTTTTTGCCGTAGGTTAAAACAGTCTCAAACCCAACTATGTAGATTGCTTGTCTTTATTCTGAACCGAATTTCACGTTGGACTTCTGCAATGTTAACCTGTATTAGGCTATTCAAATTTGAGACGAAGAATAGATGATATTTAGAGCAATAATGTTCAATAATGCGAATTCGTGCCATAATCTATTTATGCCGTTTTTTATGGATCTGAAGAGTTCCTTTTATTTTCAAGTGACGCCAATAACAATATATTTCCCATTCCCACAATTTTATTTGCGGATACAACGCCGTGTCACATGCGTTTTTCCCTAAACATGACTAAACAGTGTCACTGACTTTACTAATAACAATAATTATTATTATTATTATTATTATTTAGTTTTCTTCTTTCCATCATTTTCTTCAATTATTACCTTTATATTTAGGATCTTCATTCAATTCCTGTTCTTTTTGTATCATTTGCTTCACGTTCCTTTTATTCCTTTTTGTCGGTGCCTCTTTTCCTTCGCTGTATCGCCCCGAGGCAGTGTGAGAAAATTGCTGGAAGTGACAGCCTAATTATAGGTTCCCATTCTGTTTATTACTCATTAGACAATTCACTGTACATCCACTGCTAAATGAATAATTTTGTATATATTAGGAATTCACTATATTATGGCCTCCAGCAAAAGCCTCTACTAACCTCACGCTGGTTGGCTACAAAGGAAATAAATGGGACACCAGGAGGTTATTTAATTTCGACCACAAATGCTCATGAGAAGATACGATTTTTTAAATAGAGTGTGTGTGTGTGAGAGAGTCTGTGTGTGGTGGTGGTGGGGGGGGGGGGGGGGGGGGGCGTTGAACCGGCACACCTGCCTCCATTCTGGGCAAGCGGGGCCCTTTGTCCCTCAATATATTTCAGAAGTGAGCGGAGGTTGTTTCTATATTAGTATTAGTATTCGGGCACCAGTTGTTTAAATATGGGTCTGTTTAACATTTTAATGTCGGGCCATGGCTACGGGGGCTTTCGCTTTTATCCTTTAGAGTCATTTACAAGGGCAAGTGAAACTTTATAGTGCGTGGTTCGTAGACTGTAGAAATGCGCTTATCCAATACGTGTACTACATTCATCAGCGTCAGAAAATTATTGCCCGAGTGGGGATAAATATATATATATAAAACTTCTTTTATTTTAGTGTTGCTTTAAAATATCATTTGATTGCCCACTACGGCAAAAGCTCGAGTTTCCGTAACTAGTGAGTATACATTTCAGTATGTAACTGTATTTTCTTTAACGTTGTAAACGAATTGTCCAATATATCGGCCACATAAATAAAAATTGAATTATAAATATTTACCATCTCGTACAAACCTACTCACACTACTCAAAAAATTAGGCACCAACCTCATAGTCGTTCAGGTTTTTGGAATCCCCATATATCTGGAATACGGTATTTCTACACAAAAACCCCGTCACAAAAATATCACATTTTGATATTTTTGTCTTTTTGGGTTGTACTCCTCGGCTGACAAATTGACATCTTTTTCATGCTGATTTAGTGAAAATATTCTTCGTGGTTATACTAAATTATAACCACAACATATTTTTAAAGAAATGAATGCATCAATCTTATGTAACTGTATAATCAAATGTATAATTACTAATGTAACACACGTATGTCAATAGCAGCGCTGGTAAAATAAGAATTTAAGTGCAGCGCTTTAGTATGAATTAGTTAGTCATCAACTGTCAAGCATGGTGCTGCAGCGCGATGTGAAAAAGAACGGCCGTATTATTTAACCAACCTCACGATTTCTACAGAATTCTACAGTGTTTCATTAGTGAAGTTTGTTTTCATTAGTTTGTCCATATTTTACTTCGGTTGATTCTACATAAATAAATTTACACATTTAAACATTTACTGTGACATTTGTATTGTAGTCTTGTTTTGTAAATTAGACCCTTTTTTAATGAGTCGATATGGAACGGTATTGTTTTAGTATTGGTTGATGTTTCTGGTGGGCACACTTTTTTTAAAGGCTTTCTCTTGTTTTGAGAAGCGCCTGTATAACTATCTCAACACAGAAATCTTTAGACAGAGGTATTCAATTGTGGCGTGTTTTAAACACGCACATGCAACAACACAGACCTAGTTATCTTTGCGCAAGAAATCCAGTATCTCACAAAACCTAATGCCTTTGGTTTTTAAAGCTTATTCAAAGCAGTTTACATATTAGCAATCACACCCATATTCTAGGTTTAAAAACACAATTCGGATACGTTTTTTTCAATACGTTGTTTGTGAAATTAAGCTGTCTGAAATCTTTTGAAAGTAACCGTTAAAAGAAGTAATTGTTTCAGTTGCAGGTTTAACTGAAAATTAAACTGGTTTACAATAGACTGAACAAAAAAGATAATTTGCAAACATTGGCCCATAGAGGTCGCTGTGATCCTGCCTTTTAAAGGAAACCTACGTGCCATTGACTTTATCATATAAGTCATATTATACCTGAATAATCAAATTTAATTGGAAATAAATTTAAATGTTAACTACACTTAGCACAGTAAAAAAACGTTCCACTTATTTTATCTAAAGCATATCTGCGTCGCATTTAACTATAAAAACTGGGTGATTAACATGGACCTGCATATAGCATTCAACATTCTCTTCCTCATATTAATCTCCACTCATTCAAACGACGCCAAAATATGTACTGCCAAATGAAATTCACATACTTATTTTTTGCTCTGGAGTACTGTCAATACTTACTGATTTTGTATTTTACCTGTAGTAGCAGTTCAGTGCGTGATGTAAATAACCTTACAGTCATGTACTGTAGAAGTGAAAGACTAAAACCATATTTGTCAATTACCGATAGCTCTACTTCTATATTAGTAAACAGTTCCGTGTTTACTATCGCCAAATAACTGCGTTACATCAGCAAGTATGCATAAAATTATTATTACCATTATTATTATTATTATTATTATTATTGAAGATGATCGATCGTATAAATACGAATAATTGTAATGTAATTTGAAGCAGGTTCATTAGTTAGCTTTATGGTAGCGGTCAAAACCACATTCCGTATTCCGGAAAACCGCTGTTAAAAGCTTTAAACAATAATACAATATGACCGCTCACAATTCACAATTAATATTTCATTGTAAAGGCGAGTTTTGTTATAGTTAAAGCATTTGATTTGGTTTGGACGGGGCGTTCCCACATTATTTCTTCATGACTTTCCCAGCTGCTTCTGTCCATTTCCCATCACTAACAGCCATCTGGCAACTTATCAGCACCTCAATGCGCCCAAAGCAGCACCGTTTAACAGAGTCAAGTTGAATAAAATTAAATCACAGAACTCTTTACAATGTCTTACGATCAGTAGATCCACATTCCTTCAATGGACTCATTTTAAAACACCAACTGAATTTTACAAGGTGCAAGTCCCTACCCAGTTTAAAAAATAAATGTAAATATTTCAGATGACATTCACGAAAATAAAATTTATCTCACATTTACCCCAAAATGCCACAATCCTATTCAAAACATGTACTACGAAATTTAAATGCAACTACAGGCTACATCAAGGAAAACGTTTTCACACACAACTGTTAACACATATACAATAAATAAATAAATAAATAAATAATAACAATATTAAATAATAAAACCATTTTCGTACTGCTAAATGACAAACCAATTAAAGCCAGGAATCTATAATTTCATTTAGTTTATTAGACAAAATATATGATTTAGACAAAATCCGTCGAGGCCTATTTACAATTTTAGATCACTGAATTTACAGAAAGAAAAACACAAACACAGGAAAGACAAAATACCAAATGTCCCGGGGGAAAATGGAAGGAACGGTGTGATAATGTACAGCAGTCAGGGAAATCAGTCCACAGCTTTTATCAAATTGCGTCAGTTGTTTTGTAATCGACTGAATGCTACAGTGAACAAAGTTAATTTTCAAATGGTCCTTTTCATTAGTAAGTTCAGTCCCCCTTTTCCCCCCAGACAAAATTTCTTGATCAGGCTGAAGACAGAGCCGTAAGAACTCGCTGCGTTGCTTGCTGATTCCTGGGACTGTAGAACAGAGAGTAAATAGTTAAAATTTAAGAAGCTGAACGTTCAGCATGTATCTAAAAATGAGCACGTCTTTTCCAAAAATAACAGGCAAGTAGTCGCAGAAACTCGTTTAAATTTCTGTTTCCTTCAAATGCAACTTATTCAATTGTTATAACTCTCCTGATTAATACATGTATATGCTGACCACAAAATAGTTCTGCTCTATATGGTTAAACATGCTTGTACTATCAGTTCATACTACTCATGTGATTGTTCTTGACAAAAAAACAGAAACAAAAAAAACTTAAAATAGTCCACATTTACAATACTGTCAGTTCAAGCACGAGTATCACCAACGCCACCGCCATAATAATAATAATAATAATAATAATAAGAATAATAATAACAATATCTGAAAACCGCAGCAGTCCAAAGAGGAAAAACACTTTCAGCTAGACTGGTCCCCTGGGTTTTTTTGTCCTCTGGGTCTTTAATTCGGCAAGCACACTGCACAGGCCCCGGTTTACTCGGTGACTGGATAAGTAGATACTCTCCAGGGGGAAGAAATTAGGGAGGGACCCAGGGAGGAGGAGAGGGGAGGGGGCTATTTAAGGCCTTCGGTCACAAAAAAAAGAAAGGTTCCCGATGAAAAAGTAGTAAACAGTAGCCTATCTTGGCAACTTTTGTTCTGGAATAAATCATTAATGTGACTTTTGCCATCCTTACAGGACTCGCAGTGGTGTCAGTAAGCGATACTTTAACGGAAACATGCTAACTGAAACATGCAAGGTTAATCACTGCGCACTGCGCACTGCCCAAGCCTGAGTTTGCCTTTGTCACGCCTTAATAATATGCTAAAAAAGCCGTTTTGAAATGTATGAAAATGCTAAGTATACGGCCCGAGTACCACTCCGCTTTTAAAATGAAAATACACACGGTCATGGAAAAGAAGTCCAACGTAATGAAAATCAATTTACCTGTCATGAACGGGCCGAAATGATGACTGTAAGGGCTGTGGCGGAGATTCGCTCCTTTGGACGTGTTCTCGCTCTAAAATGAATAAATACAAAGAATGATAGATAAATAAATAATAACAAACTGCTCATAAAATAAATGATGTCATGAATAACAATAAACGCTGACATTAAATCTGATATATATAAAAAATCATCTTTTTGTAAATCTTATTTTTTTCTTTTTTTTTTTTTTACTGTTCATGCATGTTTATGCGAACGTGTGTTTTTACAGATAAAACAAATTGGTGCAAAAATGGATGAATAATCTCTCTGGTGTCCTCATACTGAGATTTCCACTGTAACCGTTTTATCACAGTTATAAGTTTTGAATACCTATATGTTTCGGACTTAGTTCCTCTGAAGGTTTCTCGCTGCCGAGTGCTGATACAGACGACACAACCACCGAGGTGGGCTGCTGAAGCGTGTGCAGGTGATGGTTGTGGTGATGCTGGTTTACTCCCAGAAAAGATCTCACGTTCAATAGGGAATTTTGGCCGAGGAAAGCGCCATTTGTCCAGTTGTGGAACTTTCCAATCTGGCAGGTGTACAGTCCGTGGCTTGGAAGAAAGGCTGGGTGCTGGATCTGGGGTGAGGTGTGACTGGCGGGGGCAGAGGGCGACGAGGGCTTCTGAGAGCTATCGGGACTAGTTGCAGTCTCTGCTAAAGACCAGATTTTGGGTTTATTGTTTACTGGCAGTTGGAAACCACCCTGTCCGCTAGGAGACAGTACTCTCGTGTTGTTGTTGCTGTCAGACGGGTCTTTGCCAATAGAAATAACGTTGTTTGACTTGTCAAAAGCATCATGTGCTTGAAGAGCCAACGCGCGTCTTTTTTCCATATTTTCCAGCTCCCCCCGGTCCCTGCTCTCGGATTTTTCCTCGTCATCCTCGTTGCTCTGATCTCCATCGTTATCATCAATCTTGTCAATATCTATGCTCTCCAAGTCAATTTCTTCCTCGTCTTCATTTTTCTCTGCGTCGCCCTCATTATCGCTTCCAAACATATTGCCATCTTCGTCTTCCTTGCTCCTAGCACCCCATGTCACCTTGTTCTCCTTCTTGAGTCTCCTCCTGGCGTTCGCGAACCAAGTAGAGACCTGTGTGAGGGTCATTTTGGTGATGATGGCCAGCATGATCTTCTCTCCTTTGGTGGGGTAGGGGTTCTTCCTGTGTTCGTTAAGCCAGGCCTTCAGTGTGCTGGTGCTCTCCCTCGTGGCATTTTTCGGTCTGGCAGGGTCCCCGTACTGGAACTGGCCGTACGGATAGAAGGCTGGGGACGTGTGTGCAGCAAAATTCGCTGGATGAACACCTGGGCTGTCTTTGAGTTCATACTGAGAGCCCTAGTGCGGAAAACGGAAGAGAGGACAAATAAATAGCGGGTTAGCATTATGCACTGCACTCTGTAAACATTTTGAGCAAATATTTTCCAAGCTTTGCTGCTTCTTATATTTGAAAATAATACTCCACTTTCACAGTTTAAGAGTCCACATTTAACAATTAATATGACGGCCACTGATGACGGCACTCTAAACATTTACGGCTAGGCCAGCTTTCTGCAAGAAACTCTGTGTGTACAAGAACATACTGTTTTGTACATTGCACTCAACAACATTAAAATGAAACACAAAATAACATTTTATGAGAAGCTATACAGCCATAGGCTGTTTCGAAGTTGTATATTTATTTACATATCACCAATCAGACTTATACGTAAGTTTTTAAAATGCACGTCTGACCGAATCAAGGCTTGTGAGTTTCAGTTATACATTCATGCAGGGTGCGATTCAATATAAAACATGCTCAATTAATTGAATCAGTGAGGAATCATTTGTATATTTAAACACTTACATATACTAAATTAATCTATTTCAGATATATAAATTAATGAGCTGTATTGTCTAGAATATACAAGGTAACGCAATACATCAAATGCATTTTCTTGGTCTCATTTTAACCGACCAGATTTAAAAAATAATATCAATATCGGTGAACTGAACCAACCACTGGTTACTAGATCATAAATATATTACATTTTAGTGATAATGTCATTGGGCTTTGGCATTAACTAAATGATTAGTTTATAATGTTGCCATTATCCTAATTATTATTGAAACTGTTCAAATAAACAAATATAAAATTTAAATTTTACAGGAAAATAATATTGAATTCTGTACAAGTTTTATTGAAAACAAAGTATGTGGCGTCGCTACTGTGTCGGTGCATGCGCGCATATGTGTGTGCGCGCAGTTTTTTTTTTTTTTTTTTTTTTTTTACTATCCTGTGATAAAAGGCAACGGTAAATTAATTAAACTAAGTCAAAGTAATGTAGTCTGGAAAAGCGACCGCTACCGATATGATTTCGCCCCGTTTTCTTTTTCCAATTGGCTTCCTTCTTCAAAAGAGCTATTCTTGTATCAAGAAAGAACGTATATTTCATGCAATTGTATGTTTTGAGAGTTGTTCTTTGTCTGAAAAATATTACGATACATAAATTCGTAATTCCATTGCATATATTCATAATCGTGGAATATCTATGATTTATTAGTATTCACGGTGCACCTAGGCCTACTACGCCATATTTTAAAACTAACTGCAGACTATGATCTGGTCTTTCTTATGGGCAAAAAATGTTCCAAGATAATCACACTGAAGTGAATAATTTGTTTTATGGACTATGCTTTTATTAGAATGAACCGAAAATATATTTTGAACAAAAACCGGACAGGCTACATTATCTTGTTCTAAACGTCTGAGCACGCGTATAGCAAATTGATATATACAAGTACAATTAATGTACATATATATCGTTAAATGACTATATTACGTAATATGTGCAATTAAATACAGACTGAATATATGCAGTGTTTGAAATAAAGTAGGCTAATGGTGATGGTGTAAATGTTAATGTTCCAAAGTAAACTTTGGAAGCAAGTCGCTTCCAAGTTGCTCAATGTCGAGATTCCCGGGATCAACAATCAAGTGTTTTTTCCAGCAATCCTAGTTCGGCAAAACCATTTTCTTTGTCCAGAAATTGAAATAAAAGCAGTCTATACATAGGTCTGATTTCATCTATACTCAAAAACTCAAGATTTCAGTAAATATAAACAAAGCAGTTCTTACCATTTGAGAGAAAAGAGCCAAGTCCGCGCTTGTGTAAGGTAGAAAGGCGCTGTAGTTGTGGGCGGCGTACGGGTTTGCATACATGCCCAACACCGATGTTACCGCTGCAGCTGTGGCGGACGGATTCGCAGCGATTTCAGAGTTTGCTCCCCGGGCAGAAGCAGCCAGTACCCCCGGCCGCTCACCTCCATACACCGCTTGGGTGGAGCTTAAATACTGAGGGTAGCCCAACTGGGGAAATGACATCTCCTACACCAAAATCGTACGCAAAGTCGAGGCGAAAAAATGAGAAGGAAAAAATCAAGAAGTCAAACTGAAAAGCGCTCAAGCAGAGGCTCGTAGGGTAAGAATGGGGTTCTGCTCTCCTTAAATCTCAGTCTCTCTTTTTACAGGCAGTCCGTTGGATGTGATCAGATCAGCAATTGAGCTCCAACTGATGTGCCTGCCCCTAGGTCTTGGGCTGATCTCTCAGATACAATTTGAAGTTGATGCTTTGATTGGCATGCCACTTGAGCGGCAAGCCCCTCCCAGTCAGAGCATGTGGTTTTAGCATTGGCTGAGGCCACTTTTTTGTGTGTTTGGTGTATTGTATGTTAAATGTTAAGCATTAGATTCTATTCACTGAAGCAGTGACTGTTGTATGACAACCTGTCCGCGCGATTTTACAGTTGTCCAACACTGAAACAATAAACTTGATAGGTGTATGACGTTTCTTTTCGGGTAATCGAGATTTTAAGGTATGGGTGAAGTAAAGCCAGTAATCCAGAACTTGTCAGTCTAAAACAGCATCATCGCCGTCATCACCAATAGCATTTTATTCACTTTTACCTGAAATGCGTATTAAAAGTTAACGCATTTTGCATACGACGACGATAAATTAAGGCCTTTGTACTGCATACCATATAACTATCAATAACAACATGGTAATAGCGGTACCATGATAGTAATTGTTGTCATTACATATCTTCAAAAATGCACATATTCTAAAAATTATGTATTACTTTTTTATTGACAAATGAAAAATTGATTTTTTATTCTAAATCTATAAAATATAGTTTGTCTAAAAAACAAAAACTGTATTTGCACACAAAATGCGTTTGCTTAATAACAATTAAAGTATACAGTGCATACACCATGATTCCTGATTCTTATATTGTAATTTATACAAATTAGTATCTCGGACACATATCAATATAATATTACAATGTGATATTACAACGCTGTTTAATATGAATGGGGATTTTGGATTGCTCCAGTTTAAACTGGTACTGAAATAAAACTGGTTTGATCACCAAATTAATAAACGAATAAATAAACAATCAATTTCTACCATATTAAGCTCTGTTTTTGTCTTTGACAGTTATTTAAGAGTGTTCAGTTTGATACAGAATTTGGACATAGCCCATCTTTTGTATTAATATATATATACCAAATATATAAGTTTTGTGTGTACCCGTCGATAACACACTGTTCTGAGTATCGGTTTGTGTGTGTGTGTGTGTGTGTGTGTGTGTGTGTGGGTGTGTGTGTGTGTGCGCGCGCGCGCGACCGACGGGGGGGGGGGGGGGGTTGTTAAATTTGGTATGTTAACGTGTTAAATAAGCTACATGAGATAACGTCCAACATTAAGAATTAATTAAAAATTATCGATGCAACAGTGCATTAACAAAAATCCTCGTGCGACACAGCTGAAAACCAGAAGAGGATGAGCATCGGTAACAACCTGTGGTCTAACAGTTCAACGTTCTGATTTCTGATCTGTGTGGTCGAGCAGTTTCAAGACAATGCACTTCGGCAAATCCTATCACCACTTAAATCGCTACAGTTTCCTTGTGCATTGTGAAACACCTCGTGTGGGAAGAAAAAAATGAAGCAACCCTACAACAGGGTCATTGATGCGCGTACTTAAAAACAAGCATTGCAGACATAAAAATAACCCGTACAATCAAAAAAAAAAATATTGAATTAAACTAACACATACTGTGATATTTTGCAAAAGTGTCGTTTGTGTAACTTTTTTCATTTAATACTTTTGTGCAACATTAATAATAATAGATCATTTAAATCCTATTGAGAATAACGGATAAGTGTGACCTTCAATATTTTTTCGCGGTCGTCATTATTCCATTAAAGATCTTACAACTATCACTTCGCTACTGGCACGACATTGTTGAAGAAGAATAATGAACAACAGATGATTTCCACGTCAGTGTAGGCCTGAACGGTCACATTTCTTTGATGCGTATAACTTTCCTCATGATTATATCCGTCATATTAATAATTTAGGTCCACATATAGTTTAGTTAGTTACATATCCGTAAAATGCGCAGTTCATAGAGCAAACCTATCTTATAAAACAGATAACCACATGTCGTTTTTAATGTAGAGTGTAAAACAAGAGACTATGTGGGGGTCGCTGTTCTTACGGTTTTAAATCATCTAACTGGAAGTCGTGGTTGTTGAAAGGATATTGTAGATTTAATACTTAACTGCTAAGATGAAGTCAGTGATTTTGATCTGCTCCAGATGGTTGAGAGTGGATATTGCAGCGCAAGGATCAGTTCAAAATATCTGAGGGCACTGATGGCAATCAGCTGAACACATCAGAAAGAAGGAGGAATGGCAATCGTGATAACCTGGTGGAAACGTGCTGGGCTAGAGATGGTGACGATAATGGACTGAAAATATCTCGAAATGGGGATGACAGAGACGTTGAAAGAAGACACCTTAAAGCAAAAGTAGCGTCTTGGGAGAAAATAAAATAGTTTTAATTTATTGGGGGAAAAATGACAAAAAGGCAAATCAATTTAAGTGTCAATTACTGATTTCAAAGCATGCGCCTTACTCAACAGAGCAACTTTCTGGTCTAGTTTTATTTGAACAAATTAGCGGATTCTGCTCATTTTTTGTTATTAAAGTAATTGCTCTGTCTGATATGCATTAATACACTGACCGATGTTAATTTAAACACTTAAAATGATTTCACGCACTTATCAGCCTATTGTAATTGTTAAACTTTCAATCGTTTGAATTATGGAAAAAGGGGAGAACTTGAAGCTTAACTTGGCTAAACAACGCTCTTGCTTTATGTGGACACTTGAACGGTGGTCAGCGAAGTTAATTGATTGATGAGGCTTGTGAAACTGTCTTTATTAATTCGCCCGTTTAGCTCAGATAACAAAGGCCAGAATAATTTAGGTCCGGCAATCGAAAACTCTGGAGTACGCCTACATCAACCAATTAATACAAGTGTTTTATAATGTAAACCAGTTTTTTATCGTTAAAATTTCTTTTACTCTTCCCGTTTCTCAGCCGCACACACGCGCGGTGATCTGTGGGGGTAATTCGATTTTGTCTGTTTTCCCATCAACTATATTCTTGAAATAATATTTTGTCAGTGTCGTCTATTAACTCCCACAACAGAACTTTAACACGATTAAACATTTGACAACTACCCTATCATGTTCAGGGCCGTACACTACCAACAGGATGCTGGTGGCCAATAACTTTTTCCGCCAGCCGCTGTTGATTTATTCCTTAATTCAAGTAAGTATTCATTCATTAATTTACCCCCCCCCCCCCCCCCCCCCCCCCATTTGATCAGTCATCTTTTCATTCACGTGTTTGTGCAGTCAGTTTATTTAGCTTTTGTTTCCGGAAGGGAACGCATTATGCATTGTTTAATTAGGTTGTGTTTGTGTTCACTCTCGCTTAATCAATGCCATCCTAAAGCAATGCAAAGTAAATGCTCCTAGTACAGGTGTAGCTGCGAGCTCTGCAACACTAGGAAACTCATGTTATACAAATGGAAGCGCTGAATGCTATTCAACCAGACTGTCAACTTTAAAGAGCCAAGAGGAAGGAGATCAAAGCAGGGAGTGGGAGTCTCTTCTCTCCCTAGATTATAGCCTTTACGGTTTGAACTCCTAATGCTATTAAGAGGAACCAGGACACATCGCACATCCTTAGTTACTCGGCGGAATCCTTGGTGCCAATCACCACTAGGAAGTAGTCTCGAGTCAGTGATGGTTGCAGCCATCTCTACCCTGCTCTTGTCCATGTTACGCTGTAAAAACTGGCTAACCAGCCCTACTTAATCACAACAGAATCTTCCCGATCGAACTGAACATTGATGTTTCAAAATATAAAAGGGAAAACCCACACAAGCAGGCAGTATTATTCTTTTTTTGTTTGCTGTTCTTTTGTTTTTAATGATAAATTATAAACTTAATGTGTTGGCCGGAGCCTATGTCTCAGTTAGATACACGTGTATTCAAAAGTGCATGTTGAATTTAGTGGTCAGATGATAACGTTTGTGGGTGAATAAGAAGAGAATAAGAAGGCATCCATAAATGCGTAACCTCAATTTACCAACTGAGGACACTTTTGGCGCACAGTCAAGGCAATATCACAACCGCTTCCACAGACAGAAACGTCAGGGAAAGAAAGAAAGAAAGAGTGAAGCAACTAAACGTCCTTGAAACTGTGCACTTTTAGAAAGATAGCTTCACTCATATTTCTGTAACGTCTGACTTTTTTCATTTATGACCGTTACGGAGATTGTGTTTCTTCGCGCGTCCGCGCTCTGCTGATCCAGTAGAAATGTATCACTGCCTCTGTGCTATGGGCCTCCTATCTTATCATTTAACTGGTAATTGATAAATGTGAAAGGATGTCTTTCCACATGATCATGTGAGAACTCTCTATGTTTAAAACTAGTGAAAAATCCATGTTTTATTTTAATGTTGGAACAAAAATTTAGGTTTCATTGAATAAATTTATGATAATGAAGAAACAGTCTACATGAATTCAATATTAGTGAGGCACTTCCACAGCAGTATATTAACTTTGATGTCTGAGGTTAAAACAACAACAATAATAATAATATTTAATAGCTAGCAAGGTATCCCACCCTGCCTTAAAACATGCCTCAATATACACACGACATGGCTGCAGCAATGAAAACGCATCTCTGATTTTCACAATAAATGCCAAATTCCTCTCATGCAGAGCAGTTAACGTAACAGCTTAATGTAATGGGCTGTACAATATTTACTTCAAAGAATTGCCGATGCATACAAGTAGGCCTGAGAGTTGCACAAACTGTGGATCACCAGGCCGGAGCTACAACATGGATTGGCACTTCTCTGGCACAGTCAAAAGTGGGGAATCTTGGGAGGCTAGGTGCTAAGGGAACCAAAAACTATAGGAACCAAAGCATTTGTAGTTTAAAGTTGGGGAACCTTCACAGCTAAAGGATCCCATGCACTTATTTGCCTCAAGAGAACCCTCAAGTATAGGAACTAGGGCAATTGCTGTCTAAAGAAAGGGGAACTTTAGCTAATCGGATCCAAGCATTTGTAGTCAAGTGTGGGGAACAATGCCCTAAGAGGTGGTGGCAAACTGTTATTCTGACAGATGACAACTAAAGACAAACATTACCATTCAAAATGACTAATTAATGAGGCATTTAGCTTAACGCTTATGAAATATATGACCACTGGCAATGACAAATTTTGTCCTGACTTGTGGAAATAGACTGCTTCACATTGCAGTGAACTAAGCTATTCTCAAATCCTCTGAGGAGCTAAAAGTGAATGCACTGAGCATTTTCCTGTTGTTTATTGGCAAAGCAAATTGTACTTAGTGTTTAGTAAGAGTGAGCACTTCTATTAGATGTTCTAATCACACTTCCAAGGTTGAAGGAAAATGTGACATCGAACTAACGCTACCATCCTGTAAAAGCAGTAAGGAGATCCGTTTCAGCCCAGTGACTGTGATGTTGAGTGGTTTTACACCAGATTCAACAAAGAACTTCTGTTTGTCAAGAAATGAATCCTTTGAACGAAGAGATATTTGTCATTTATTATAAATTATGAACTGCCATTTTGAGATCCAACCAATAAGTAAGCTATTACGTTTGACAGCTAGTTTTACCGGAATTTACATTTGTAGACAGATATATGTAATTTCAAATGACATTCTAAAAATTGAAAGTGCTCTCTAGATAACATCTGAAAATGCTAACACTCCTAAGGCTTATCTCACACAAGACAAAACTTGTTTCTTTCTGTGGTGCCCTGAAATGTCATTAAGAGCAGCAGATTCTCTCCTCTCATTTACCCCTCATTAGGAGGAACTAAATACATGGGTTAACACTCTCCATGCGTGTCATGCACAATATTGCCATGTTCTAGTAAGAAATCCTGGAAAAGAGCAACTCTAAACTAAAGCTTACACATCGTAAACCACTGTGGTCACCACTGGGATGAACTGCTGTAGTATCTGGCATTGGTTCTAAAGATGTATAAAAGACTGCGATAGGAACTGGTGACTCATGCTGTTTAGACACTGTTACAGTGTATGGATGGACCCCATGATCTGGTATCAGGTCCAGACCTTGCCAGGGTCCACTGAAGTTGGCAGCCCTGTATGGTGACAAAACATTTGCCATAGCGTTACCTAGGGAAACGAGGATTTGGTTGCCAGGATGATCATGTCTTATTGCACCGACAAGATGATCACACAGAAACATCTACTGTTAGACTGGTCGCCCACACACCCATTCGCCCACACAAACTGCACAGGAAGTGTACTGCTCAATGGAATGACTGCACAAGCTCAACTGGTGGACAACAACAGCATGCGTTTCAGAAAGATTGTGCTGAGGTTGTTGCAATGATTTCGTAAACTTACAAATACATGGGGGCATAACTTACTGAGGTAATTGTTTAAAAAAAATATTTTAAATGTTTACTTATTGCTGGGTACCTTAGGCTACAGAGTAACTTTTGTGGCAATCAATATATATTTAAGATTATATTTTACATTTTGAAATGATAGCATTGTGCATTTGGACTTTGATCTTATTCTTCATTGACTTGTCAGAACTAGTTAGCTAAATCACTTTTAGTCACATTAAAACACCAAGCGCAAGGGAGCTAACCTGCCAATAATAATTTATAATTATAAATTAATAATATTATTAATATTAATAATAATAATAATTTGCCAAAATCAGTCCATTAAGAAAGAAGCTAAGTAGCTACCATAAGCTTGCAAGCTTATCAAAATGCACATTGTAGCAATGTCACATTTGAAAGTCACATGACATTTACAGCATGTTACATTTGAAAGTCACATGACATTTACCATTGAGATACATGTTGATGAGGAACTGTCTGACTTTCTAGAGCTTGAACCTGTTTGAATTGATATGGTATGATCTTATTGATGCAGCTATCCTCCAAACCAGTGTACACTATTGCTCAGCCACTCAAAGTCATGACCATTGTCAGTTTCTTTATGTGTGACATAGGTACAATACCAGATCTTTCCCAAAGGCCTTCAATCAAGGCCAGGAAATGAATACTGATACATGATCTGATCTCCATTTCCAGCCATCCTAGAATTCTCCCCAAAGGATTATAAAGACCAGGGACATAGTCTTTCATACTTACTGAACATTCTTCTTTTAAAAAGGTTTGCTTCATAACCAAATGTCTATTTTACATGCAAAATATTATGGCTGCACCGTTCATGATGTGCCTTTCAGAGGAGGATCAAAACTGAGCACTCACTAAAATGCACAGTGGGAACAGAATGGTTGTGCGCATGAGATCGACTATTAAATCCTTATAGTCTTCCCACCTCACCTGGCTGCCTGTAGCTGTGATTGTAACCAGGAGAGTAAAGTTAAATTCAATTATGATTTGACATTTCCTCTTGGCTGTTTCCCCCATAGCCAAAATCCTGGGTTTACTTTACAACAATAATTATACATTTAAATAATATTTAAGGTACCATACATATTAAGTTAATGATAACAAATGTTGATTTATATCTTGGTTCAAGGTTGATTATTTTGATGATTCAAAGTTCAGAGGACTCAGAGTTATATTGTGGAAATTCAGAGCTCTGTCATGTACTGATGTGTAAGTTCTAAACCAAAGTACATTAGCACAGAGTCAGAGCTCTGCCCTTCAGTAGCCTCCTCAACTCAGTGTTCACATCATTAAAGTTGGCAGCCTCAAGCTTCACTTAGCAGTTTTCAGAGAAGAAAATACCTATTCAGTGTGTTCTATCTGCAGATGGATGCCTTTTATCAAATTCAAATCAAATAGAACTCAACCCCTCGTTACATCATGAATATCAACACAAACAGGGGTTGCCTCCACTCCACTTTGCACTGTAGAAAATAGCTGTGCTGATATTTGTGATACAACACAGGTTTGAGTTTGATGCCCAGTGATTCAGAATCCAGAGGATGTACAATTCTCTATTTCAACAGTCATCTGAATCCTTTTGTATTTTTAGCTTTCGCATCACGGCTAAATCAGGTCACTACTATTTACAGTACTGAATTGGTTTGACTCCTCTGAAAATACATTAAAGCTGCAATTGTGAAATGACCACCAATCTTCTCATCAAAGTTTAACAGTGCCATCTACTTAAGTGCTTCTGTCAGAGGAAATGTTAAGATCTGATTAATAATGTTAAGCACTTACAACTTGAGAGAAAGATACTCACACGAGTATGCAATATATGCAATTGACAAGTTCAAGTGAGGTTAAATATCTGTGGGATGCACCCCTTATGCACATTAACAAATTAGGCTTGTGGAAATATGGCCCTTTTTGGACAAAATCTAGAGGAACTTGATACCAAAGAACCCCAGGAAACATGCTCTTCATTCTCAACCCATCACTGATGTCCATTCAGCAACCCCCAAAAAACCCTGCCCCATATTAAAACATCTTTTGTTAATTATTTGTGTCCTGTATGAAATGTAAATGGAATGTATGCACCACACCCAGGCCTAAAAAAACAGAGCATAATAAAAGCTTTCTCTGCTAAAAATGTCTAAAGGGTGAAGTATCCAAACTGCACTCCACGTAATGTGTGAGTGAGATGGTGGTATGAGGAGATATGAGGTGATATTTACTTTTCTTCAACCACTCCCTGACCACAAAAATGAACTTGCTACTGAATAGCAGTGCCTTGACACAGATTTCATGATGTTTTTGTCCTCTTTACAAAACAGTTCAAAACAACTACTGAACAACTAAAAAACTTTAAACTACTGTTTAAAAGCATCAATGCATTGACTGGCAGGTACTGAAATTAATAACTAAAAAGACTACAGACTTCAGAGTCAGTCCTAAAAAATAAGGTTTATGCAGTACAGCTGTTCGATTTTTAAGGGCAACATGCTACAGTGTAATGGTTACTAAAGCGATAAGCTTATATCTAAGGTCTCTACGTGAAAGAATTAATGAATACATCTTACATAATAATTATAATAAAATGAGAAAAAAGTAACAAAATATTAATGACATACACCACATGTGAGAATGTTTTGGCATCCTTCGTTCTGGTGTAAGCCATTTCTTTCTCAGCCATGCTACTATCTTAGTTCTTTCACAGCCATGCTACTGTCATAGTTCTTTCACAGCCATGCTATTATCATAGTTCTTTCACATCCATGCAACTGTCATAGGTCTTTCACAGCCATAATACTGTCATAGTTCTTTTCCGGCCATGCAACTGTCATAGGTCGTTCACAGCCATGCTACTGTCATAGTTCTTTTCCAGCCATGCAACTGTCATAGGTCGTTCACAGCCGTGCAACTGTCATAGGTCTTTCACAGCCATGCTACTGTCATAGTTCTTTCACAGCCATGCAACTGTCATAGGTCTTTCACAGCCATGCTACTGTCGTAGTTCTTTTCCTAGCCATGCTGCTGTCGTAGTTCTTTCACAGCCATTCTACTGTCGTAGTTCTTTTCCTAGTCATGCTGCTGTTGTAGTTCTTTTACAGCCATGGTACTGTCGTAGTCCTTTCACAGCCATGCTATTGTCGTAGTTCTTTTCCTAGCCATGCTGCAGTTGTAGTTCTTTCACAGCCATGCTACTGTCATAGTTCTTTTCCTAGCCATGCTGCTGTTGTAGTTCTTTCACAGCCATGGTACTGTCATAGTTCTTTCACAGCCATGCTACTGTCGTAGTTCTTTTTCCAGACAAAGTTTTCATTTCACACTTTAAAGGTAGTCAACCAGTCTGGTGTGCATAAAACTAATGCTATAGGTTGCTACATAAATGCATATTTTGAAAATAAACAACCTCTTTCTCTTTGAAGTTTCACATGCAAGTCTACCTTTAAAAGCACTGCTACTTCACACCAACATACTTTATTTCGTTAAATTACATCACATAAACTATCTATGCTGCTATTGGTTTGCTGGTTCCGCTGGCATAGGAAATGGACCGTTCAAAACTTCTCTATGCTTCGATATACAGTAATGTCTCATCTATCAATTGTTTATGTTCCTAAATAAGAGATTCTTGTGAGAGTCAGTGTTGAACAGAAGTTTTTAAAAATGTAATTTTTTTTGGACAAAGTTATGAATTTTACATTAAACACATTTAACATTAGGCTAAATAAACCAAGAGGCACCATAATATGCTCTAGGAAACTCTTCAACGCAAACATTAGGGCAAACATTAAAAGAAGACACCAAAAGAAATCATGAGAAATCATACTTGAAAATAAAAGTACCTCTCCTGCCATAATTTTCATTTGGAGGGGAAAAGCATAGTTTTGCATGATATGGTCAATAATATTGGTTGAATGGGCTACCGTAAAGCGTGTCATTTAACTACAATAACTTTCCTCTGTTGTTCAAAAGCAACCCCCAAAGCATCTGTCTTTCTTCTGCCACTGATTCAGTCTTTTCTCTCCCTCTTACTCTAGAGTGGCTTGGAATGTGTTGTCTAATCAAGAACACCTCAGTATCTCAAGCCATGTGTGAGGGTTTAGGCTTATCATATATGATGAGTCATTCACTAGACACTGAAGCTCTGTCGCTGGAACAGATGGGCAGTCCATGCTAAGGGAATGTAGCATAAACTGTGAAACGCCTTGCTGCATCACTGTGTTGGTTCTTATGGGTCAAGGAAAGAAAAAATATTAATTATTGTGACTTCAATCCATTTTCTATGCAATTTTTTCTGCTTTTGTCATTCAAAATTTTTGTTCACCTGTTCATAGCGAGGGCAGAGTAGTATGATGATTATTTTACAAGTCTTCATCTACTGCTGGTATTGTCAACTTCAGACATACCTTTACTTAACATTAATTTTATGTAAGTTATACTATACTTTCCTACAAATGGTATAACACATCATTAGTATTCAAAAACATTAAAAAAAGCAGCTGTCATATTGTCAACTATAATTATGGATGTTATATCATGTGCAACATAATAGGTGGCAGTATGGCATAAAACTGATTACTTAAAACTGATAACAATCAGAAATGTCACACGTATAATGTGTCATGAACACACGTGATTCGAGAGTTCCCAACATTTTTTTGGTAATTGAGAATATTTAGAATGTTTTGATTAATGTGAATATTATCTGTTATCTCTACCTAATAATAATAATACAATGCAGTTGATGGTTTTGAGATGTTAAGATAATGTTGTGACATCCACCTAGATAAAGGAATTGGACCTATTGGTCCAAGAATTCTAGAAATTTCCTATTGACAATGTTCTAACATTCAGCGTAACTATATTTTCACTGCTGCATTAGAAGAGTCACGTGTAAATTAGGTTGCACATAAATATGAGGGAAAAAAGTTAAACTGAGGATTTGATTGAATGTTACATCATGTTGAATGTTGATTGGTTACATGCTATGGAAAGATCCACGAGTACACATTCCAGATAGAATTTAGCTGAGGGAATGTAAATATCGCATCAAAACAGCAAGAGCTGTGGATCTACTCAAGGCTGGTCGAGATACTGACAAAACATATTCGTACAATTATATGGGAATTACTTTGTAAGGGCACTGTGAGGGAAAAACTGACCACTGAACTAATCAAATGCACATAGTCTCTTTGAGGTCATATACAATTACATCAAACTGACTTGTGTTTTTAAAGGCATGTGATATTCTATTGTACGATGAATAGGATACACAGGGAGAAACATTCGAAGGAAATGCTTGCATGTCTTCAGTAAGGCAGACATGCCATAAGATTCAATTGTATATTCCCTTCAAGAAAGTAAATTCATTTGACCGGGTGCTGCCCATTGTTATTTTGTTGACAATGACATCATGGTGGTCAAATAAACATATATTATTGTCCAGCTTCAAACTTGTATGTATTAATCACTGCCAAATCTTATGTTATTTGTAATGCAAAACTGAATCCATTTGATTCACACCTGCATATACAAAACACCCCAGAGTGATAAAATACAATAAAATAAATCTGAGCTTTATGTAGTTTGCAAAACATGCCAAATGAGTGGAACTGATATCTCATGCAACAGGACAGCTAAGCTAAAGCTTGAAATATTTATATAAGTGAACACAGTGTATCCCATTCATCCATCTACAGCACTAAATAAAAGAAAGCATGCAAATCTGCTTTAAGCTGATATAATTCATAGTTTTATTTAGAAACAGTTAATTGAATTTTAAGGAAGGGGTCTGTCACAGAAGGGGTTTGTATTATTATTTTAAAATTACATGCTTTGATAGTGGAAGAAGGATAGACATACAGATAAAATGATAAATTGACAAATAGAATTTTAATGAGCTGGGAGCTTTTATATTTCATTGCTTTGTGATTTAATTTGTGTGTGTGTGTGTGTGTGTGAGTGTGAGTGTGTGTGTGTGAGTGTGTGTGTGTGTGTGCGTGTGTGTGTGTGTGTGTGTGTGTGTGTGTGAGTGTGAGTGTGTGTGTGTGTGTGTGTTTGTGTGTGTGTGTGTGTGAGTGTGTGTGTGTGTGGGTGTGTGTGAGTGTGTGTGTGTGTGTGTGTGTGTGTGTGTGTGTGTGTGAGTGTGAGTGTGTGTGTGTGTGTGTGTGTGTGTGTGTGTGTGTGTGTGAGTGTGTGTGAGTGTGTGTGTGTGTGTGTGTGTGTGTGTGTGTGTGTGTGTGTGTGTGTGTGTGTGTTTATGTGTGTGTGTGTGTGTGTGTGTGTTTATGTGTGTGTGTGTGCATGCGTGCACGTGTTTATATCAACTACTGATTCCATTTGTTTTAGTGGTGCCGTTGATAGTCTCTGTTTTCCTCCTTACACTACAACTGATGTTACCGTGATCTGATTTTATTTACTTCAATGGCCTGTGGGTTTGGTTTGGTTCCCTGGGTATTTTAATTGCCTACAGACATGTTAAGATAAAACCCCTTTTCATCTAAAAGCTACCGCTCATTTCTGAAGAATATACAAATGCACTGACTGCCCACCATCTACTGTACATTTATGTAGTTTGTTACTTAGACTTGCTAAGTGCTCTTGGCCAGAGATGTTCATAAATAAGTTTATAAAAAAAGGAAAAAAAGAATTGCCAGAAATATGTTTTTTACATGTGAATGTAAATTAGGACATTTTCAGAAATTTGAATCTGTTCACAGAGTTATTGTGCAGCAAAATGACTAGCATGTTATTGCAGGACATGCTCTTGACAGACTCTTCAAGCATTCTCACTGCATATCCCTCCTTAATTGATTTTTCCAATGGAAGTGTGTATGATAATACACAATTTGTGTTGAGACAGAACAGGATACCAAGCTATAGAAATTAAGGAAATATGAATCATAGACAGAGTCACAGTTAGAATTCCAAATGATTGAACAGAAAAAATATTCACCGCCCCCCTGGTATTGCTTTAGTGCATGGAATCAGTCAACCAGTGGGTCATTGAAAACCCAGTGCACATAGGTTTATATTTATTTGTATTGTTATTTTTATTGTTTAGTTTTTGTGCTTGTCTGAGTTTAGTTGTTTATTTGTTTGATACTTGACCACCTACACTGTATTTAGCCCTCACCTTCACCTGCACGTCTGGGAGCAATAAACACCCAGTCATTTGGTCATTTGGCTCCTTTGCTGGATTCTGTCCTTGCTGCTACAGGTGTCCCATCACAGTCTATGACAGGACTGTGTGACCTGCAGTATGTAAAATACTTACTTGGCCCTTGGACTGATATGGTTGTAAGCGTGAAAGGAGGTGCAGAGTGTGTTGCCTCTGGCCTTAGCACCCTCTGAAAAAGAGCATGCCTTCATTAATACGTCTAACACTGTTATTCGACATCTGGATGTAATTACGGCTAGCTTGGTTACATTTAGGCTGTCATTTTCAGTCTCTTAAACAATTTACACAAATTAACATAATGAACAATTTTTTTTATGTCACCATGTCATCATTGTTGAACAAATCAGTTTTAGACATTACCAAAATATTGGCAAAGTTGTCTGTTTTTTTGCTTGTTTACCTACTAAAACTAGATAATTCTCATAATTGTTTACATAATGTACAATTGTCTGTTTTGTCATTAACATAGCTATTTCTTAGATTAAAACAAATCACCTCATTTTGAATTTACACTCTTGGCTATGAACAAACTACTTAGATTGGGGCTTGTTGGGTCCATTTAAGACGACATCTTGTAGCTTACATAATGTGACAGTTATCAGTCTTTCGCTTTCAGCGTATGTGGTACAGAAACGCAGATCACCTCTTTTATAGTATCAGATTATGGAAATGAGATATATGCATCCCAAACTGTCTGCATCACCACACCAAGAATTGTTTACACTGATTGGTCAGAACCAGGTATTTATTCATGGTCAATCTGTTGGCTAAGAACATTGGCCATGGCAGCAAATAAACAAAAGGACAAAACAGTACTTTGCGCCGATCGAACCTTTTAGGTAGGTCTTCCGAGGCACTGTCTTGCCTAGAACAGCATGAGTTAAACAGTTGTTAACTCGATGCAGCTGATTAAATGAATACCCAATGAAAATCTGTATTTACCCAGCAATTGACACATGGACTGCATCAGGGCCTGTTTTAATGAAAAAGTGTGTTAGAGAACTTAATATTTCAAGTAAGTTGTATTACTTGGTAAGGATAGGAATGTCATGTAAAATAAACAATTGAAGAATACATGCATATATAAATACATACAATACCCATTAAAACAAAATGAAGCCATTAAAACATACATCT
>JAFBMS010000424.1:32500-128139 GCA_019788955.1 Albula glossodonta
TGACCAGATGTTGGGATCCCTAGATAACTCATGTGTTTCAAAATATGTTTGAAACATGTACCCACATAGGGAAAGCAGCTTACATCAGACATTTCATAATATTGAATATGATGAAAAAATGGGGAGAGTTTTGAATAACGATATATCATTACTCTTTTAAATCCAAGAAGCACCCTGTGAGTCCTTGGGCACTGTTCTCACTATGCCTCTACCTGGCCCCTCTGTGCTGTACCTGTCTCTAGTTAATAAATCATTTTCGGTAATAAAATATTCAGAGGATCATGCAGAGGAGGTTAAAGAATTTCTTAAATTTTTATAGCGTGACAGCCTGTCCCGTATAAGCCCCTCAGCTGTCTCATGTTCCTGGGCAGAAATGATCTTCTGTGTCACTCTAATAGTCTAGAATTACACTTGTATCACTGTCACTAGCATATGGGGCTGTGTATACCCCTAGGCCCCAGCTTCCCCTCTCTTTCATGGCATTTAAAATGATAACATTTGGCAAAGCTAGTTTTGACAGAAAAGTGAGCTCTGCTTCACCCCCCCCACACCAACAGCGGCCACCAGGGGCCCGCGACGGAAGCAGACAGACATGCTGTTTCCGTGCCTGCGTAATGATGGGCCGTTTGCTCGTCTTAACAAGAGTCTGTGCGGCAAGACCCACACACTTGCAACGCACTCTTAATTGTATGGGCTGTTTGGTTTTTCTTTTGTTCGTTTGGCAGGAGTTTCCTTTAGCCGAGTGACCCAATGTGGATGCAATTTCAATCTCCACTGCATTTCTTGCATTAACATAGTTTGCAGTTCAGCATTTTTCTCTGCATATTATATATTTAAAAATATAACAACCACCTCCCCCATTAAAAAAATAGCCTCTAAGATTCCATTCAATACAACAGGAATAGAATAATACTAATACAGAATGAATACACCTGTGGTATAAAGCTCTATAAAGATTAGAACTGCATATTAAATACTGATGGGAACCACAGAAGAATTTGAGGGACCAATTAAGCCCTCTCAGTCCCTCTCAGTCCCTCCCTCTCTACCTCTGTCTCCTGGACTGCCTTGAACATGGAAGTCTCCAGCATTCCCACAGGGTTTGAACTTTGAAGCCATTAGATTGGGAAACGAGGGAGTCTGCTTCTCATACGAGCAGAAGAGAGCAAAGGGGGTTAAAAAAGGCTGCTTATTGAGCTTGTAGGTCCAGTCCAGACCCTCTGGGTTAGAGGCCCCTCAACCCCACACTATTAATCATCCTCTGACCCCTTCAGCACCCGGGACTAACTTCCCAGCTCCCCCTGTTGCTGTATTGATATTATTCCCTGTTGAGTTGCTCATTTACTGATCCCAGGTTAGAATGACCTCTTTGAAATCTCTTATAAACGTCAGTAATTGCACATCAAAACTTCAATGCATTATTTCAGCCTCCATCCCTCCAACACACACCCCCCACGCAGTGGGATTCATGTATTTTGATGATATGAAACTTGAGCACATTTACATGCAAATAGAAGTTCTACATTAATAGGCCCCAAATAGGAAAAAAAGATTGTATGGTAATATACTATTATGGCTTTTAAATACATTTGGCCATGTCTTGACGCGGCATTAGCATGGTCTGAGCACGAGGAAATCATGTCAGTCTGATTGCAATTTTGTTTTCCAATAGAAAGTACAATTTCATCAGATTCAACTGTCATTTCTAATAATAACTTAAGTTTGCTCACTAAATTGGAGATTTTCTCCAAGTCTCAGTGATCAGTGATAGAATGAGTACGACGTTCTAGGAGTCCACAGATGCTGTTGTGGCAGCCTGTCATGGGTTCGAAGAATATCATTTGAACAGTTAAGATTCCAAATCTTCGGACAGATAATTCTTTGGAATCTATAAAATGGAAGCCAAAATTCCACCCACTCAAAGTTAAGGATCTACTCTCATATCTCAACATACACAGCATGTCAGTACATAAATACAAAACCAGTGTTTCCTTTCCACAAATGACTTTAGTAGTTCAAAATATTACAGGGCAAAACTAAAATGTGCTGAAAAAGTTTACAGTAGTTGTACTTATGTACTCATGAGCCCCTGATATTTTAAACTGAATATTTAATGTAATGTACACTATAAATCTCATTACTACACCACAAAGCTGTAATTATGAATAGCATGGCTATTATTATGGCGTTGGTAATCATCTTACATAGTAATAAAATAATGTGATCAAAATGATGTCATTGCTGTTGTTACTGCAGATTTTACTTAATACACTTTTCAAATAAATACTACAAAAAGGTAATGAAACTATGGCATATATTTTTGGAAAGAAACTCCACACTAGTTCCATAGTTTAGAGGCTGTGAGTGAACACTGACTGATAGAGTGATTGAGCACACTCAGGGTGAACTCCTCGCCATCACAGCTCCCTGCCTCTGAAAGCCAGATGTGAATTTGAATATTTCAGCTGCTAGTGTAATGTATCGAATGCTCTCTCTCTCTCTCTCTCTCATGTGTATGTGCAATGTGACCAGACAAAGAGCTGCTCATTACCACTAACAAAATGTCAATCATTTCCCCCCAAAATGATGCTGACAGCTAAATACAGACTTCAATTCCGCAGAGGAGAAGTCATTATTGCTGAATAATAAATGGCACAAAATGGTTTTATATATATATATATATTACTTTTGTCAGTACAGTGATGTATTTCAATACTGATGTTTGGAGCTCTGGGTGTATTGACAAATTGCTTCCTTATGTGACTGCTTCCCTGGAATGCATTATCAATGCTGTTCTTAGTTGTGTTTGTTTTTCCTTTTTAATTAATGCATTTCATTGGTGCTGTCAAATACTTATTTTCTTCAGGCACTTTTAAAATGTAAGATTTAAGTAATAATTGCTAAAGAAAAGTAAAACTATAAAAAGAAAAAGCACACATTCTCCTCCCTGGGCGCTGACTTCCATGCATCCACTTTTAGAACAAGATAATTAAAATTTCCTCAAGAAAAACGTATTTGTTCCTGCCATATAGAAAGGTCATGTGCTCAAAATATACCTACATAATATTTACTGATATCTTACTTTTTAAAATTCATTTTTAAATTAATTCCTTTTTGAAAAGTAATTTTAAACAAACTCAACCAACCTCACAGGAAACAGACAAAGAATTGTGTGTAGATGGCATATTGTAAGGGCCATGTCTGATTGGCTGTTAGACATGCAAGTTCAAGCCAGTGACATGAAGCGTCTCCACTTACATGCATGCCAGTCCATTGCAATGGCCATACCTGTCTCTAATGCTGATATCTATAGATTATGTTATGAACAGCTTTGATATGACAGTGCTGAGTAACTGCCTACAAGCATACAGTTTCAGGGATGACCCCACAAAACCACTCAACCAAAAGCATCACATAAACAATCACAAAATTCAGGAAATACAAAAATCTGGATGCAGAAATCATTAAGGGGTATGACTGTAGGAACAATGTCAGAGTGTTCATTAAGGGGTATGACTGTAGGAACAATGTCAGAGTGTTCATTAAGGGGTATGACTGTAGGAACAATGTCAGAGTGTTCATTAAGGGGTATGACTGTAGGAACAATGTCAGAGTGTTCATTAAGGGGTATGACTGTAGGAACAATGTCAGAGTGATCATTAAGGGGTATGACTGTAAGAACAATGTCAGAGTGATCATTAAGGGGTATGACTGTAAGAACAATGTCAGAGTGTTCATTAAGGGGTATGACTGTTAAAATAAAGCTGGAACTTTCGTTAAGGGCTGTAGGACCGTAAGAACAAAAATAAACACATTTCAGAAGCACACAAGTGAGACCTTCTCATCTTCATTCTCCAATACTCTGTCAGAGATGTTCAAAATACATTTGCAACTTTTAACATTGTGATTGGTTGCGTGATAGCTGTGGTGAATAACAACTTTGCTTCATCATTCCTAAAGTGTTTTTACCTATCCCAAGTTAAAAACATTCTAGTTTCTGTGAATAGGCCACATGTTTTTCAGGAAGGAAAAGGGTTAAATGACTTGTGACCAAATAAAAAATGTCATAACATTATCACAAACAATTTTCAAGAGCTGGAGAGCCCTCCGATTTCTTCCTCTTTAAGAGGTTTATCCTCTTCATCATCACCTTCATTATTTCCCTCTCCTATTAAGTCCCCCCCTGTCACCTCTATCATGTATACAAGAATAAAAACTTTTTTCCCCAATTCCTTCTCCCCTCCTAAACATTTTCTGTCTTAGTGATGCTGACAGCATCTTTCTACAAATATAAACGACGGGAGGGAAGTAAAGCCTTACTCTGCAGACAACACACGGTGTTACATAGAAATATGGCTTCCATCTTCCTTATCTCCCTCTCGAGATACAGAGCATCACCTTTGCTTAACAAATGTGGACAGTGTCAACACCCCATGGCACTGAGACCGCGACTCCTTCAGCCGTGTCTGTATCAATATTCCCACAGTTGCTATTGCTGCTCTTTACATAGCATTACGAGGCACTGTTGAACAGAGAATTTATATTTGCTATGCCTTCTGCTCAGTAGGAAAAGGTATTGGGTCTTATATGAACTGAGAGCAGTAATACCTCTTGTGGGACTGAGCTGTAAAGTGATGCTCAGGGAGGGTTCAGTGGGATATCCCTTATCCATAGGTGGGGGTGGGGACGAGGGCGGGGGGGACATCTGAGGGCCGCTAATTTGGTTCACCGGAGACCGTCATTGAGCCTCGTAACAGCGGGGATCGATTTCGCTTTGGTTCCACAGAGGGCACGGAGCCCTAGCCTGCACTCATTAGCTGGCCCTCTGAGGGCCGAGGCGCTAACTTGGCCCTCCCTCAGGGCCACTACAATGCTTCGGTGCTCTGCTGGCTGTTTTTGGTTTTTGCTTCATGACCAGAAGTTTTTTTTTTCTTACAGGATCCGGTGCAAGTTATCGCAAAGCTTATTTGTGCATGTTGTCTCGATTAACAGGCACACAAAGAACCCTGAGGTGGAAGCGAAATGAAAAGCTGGGGGATCAGAGAGCTCAGGCAGAGTTAGAATGTCACAAAAGCAATCGTTGGTGTAGCATGATTTTAAGAATGGGGGTTCTTTAATTTGTGCATCTGAAACACAATGGTGGGTTAAAATTCAATCAAAACACTTCGGGCCAGATCTATCAAAACCTTTAGTTCATGTTAACATTTTTGCACATGCAAATTTACGGGTAAGTTTTGTGACTGGAGCAAATTTACTACCACAATCAATCACATTCTCTCATTGTATTTTTGCACTAACAGTTATGCTCATACTAAATGCTTTATCAAATCAGGCCCTTCATCTCTCTGGACATTTGCTATTCAAATAAAAACAAAACATCCTGTATTAATCTGGTGTCAGATTACTGATACCAGCGGGTCCATGGCAGACCTCGGAGGAGGAGCTGAAAATCAACTTATTTCGCAATAATGTAAATGTAAAAATAATTACTCTACAACCTCAGAAATTGTACCAGTTTGAGGACAGAATGGTTTCCAAAATCCTGTAACTCGTAAAGTGGCAAGAAGATGCCATTTATAGAATATGGATGTATATGGAAATCATAACTGTCAATTTTTACTTACTTGATGTATGTTTTCACCTTATTTTTAAAGAGGTTTCTCTCATTTTTGTCAAATAAAAATAGCCACATACTTTAAGCGTACATGTGTATTGGTGCCTTACATTCTCAAAAACAAAACTTTTCATTAAAATGGAAAAACATTTTTATATGATAGGTAATTTGAAAGGTGTTAGGCAAAAAAGTTCTCTATTGGAGGGAATGCACACAAGGTGGTAAGGTATTCAAAGAACAGCAAAGATCCTAACTGGGGTTTTCATGTGCAAAAAGATAGCCCTCTAAAAATCAGATAGCCCTGGATGCTGATCATTTGGTCATCAATATTTCTGCCAATATAATAATTAATGGTGATGGAGGTGTGATGCATGCATGCTGCTTCTTCTACTTTGAAGGTCTCAGACAGACTGTATCATTACAACACAAATGCCATTCACTCAAGACTCATTTATACGACTGGAATGATTTACCTTCGCTAAATCTAAGTGGGTCCATCCTGTGGGTATTTTTTACATTTACAAAGCCATTCAACCCTTCTTACTGTAACTCATATTAGTTATGAGGTCTTCTGACCATGTCACCCAAAGTTTTAGAGTGCATAGCAGTTTACAAATTCAACAACAGAGTCTTTAATTTGGGTTGAGCAGAAGGGTGAGATAAGGACAACACTAATATCCAATCACAGTTTATGAGATCATCAAATGAAAGGAAACAGACATTAAAAATACAGAATAAAAATAGCAATGACCAGGGACTTATGGTTGGGGGAAAAAGGACAGTCCAATTAATCATATCTTCTATACCCACAACCGACATACACCCCATAACCAATTACCCAAGTCACATGTTATCCAAGTACAACTAATTTCTGGTTCTGAAAAACTAATTTCCTCTCAGCTGTGCCTACCTGGGTGGCCATCCCCTTTCTCAACACAATCTGGGTTTATATAGACATACTGAGGGAATTAAGTGCTGTTAGTCACACAGTTAGATTACCTGAGTTCTCTACTGAACTATCATCAGAGCTGAGCTCGGATTTTAATTACTCTACATAAACAGTCTGGCATAATCCTCAAAACTGACTTTAACTTACAATGCTGATAACATAATTAGATTTTAAATACCTAATGATACTATAACTTATCTGAGAGCCTGGTTTTTGACACATGTTACCCACTAACATTGTTGTGAAATATAACAACTTGTATGTAACAAATGAAAATCACCTAGACAAACGAGATTTTTAGTTAATATCTTCTCAACTACATTTTGTTTAAACAAGCAGATTTGACAAATAGATCCTAACCCTTTCCATTTTTTTACAGACTTATTTCTCTCAAGTACAATATATCCTGGCAGTCAGGTAACAATACTGCAACCCCCAATTAACTAATAGAATAAAGGTTTTTGATAATGAGCAGAGATTCTTCTCAGGAGGTGTAGTTTGGGCCAGCGCGCCTCATTTCATTTCTTTAGCATAGAAAATATGCTGAGTGAGCAGGAAGCTGTTCAACACAACGTTCATCCATGAGCTCCACGCAATGAACTCCAGCTTATACTGTAAAGACGTCCAAAGAAAGGATAACAAAAAATAACTAATTGTAATTGGCAAAAGGAGCCTCCAGTCACTCTCATATGGTCGGGACAGAGGACTCTTTCAGCTCAGAGAAGAATCTAGACCACAGACGTTCAAACACTGGAGGCAAACCCTCCCTGTGGGCTGTTCTCTCTCACTGAATGACTACTCAAGTGCCAGAAAATGGAAAGCACACAGACAGATACAGCACGGGTATAGACTACTTATGACTCCTATTGACACAGTGCGTTACGCAGTCAGGGTGTAATTAACCAGCCGTACAGCTGCCACTCTTGTAGTCTGTTATTAGGCTTCTAGGACAGAATGACGGGCTGCTCTGAGAAGCTATTAAAATTATAGCCCTCATAAATCCATGATGAATGACACTGAATGGTAACATTAGTCCATTTACACCGACTCTCAAATCTGTCTTCAGTTGTGATCTCATAACTGATACTTTAGTACTTTCGTGTAAATTAAAGTGCCAAGGGCTGGACTTCAACAGAATCTAACAGGACTAAGTGCACATGTGCACAATATTTTACATCAGAGGTTGCATCACACAGCAGTCAATATGAATGAAGCTGGAGGTAGATGATCCAGACAGCCACGCAGCATTCAGAAGATGAAATGCCAGATACAACTTCAAATATTAGCAGCCTGCAAAAACAACCAACAAGCTACTTTAATAGTACCTGCTTCAGGCACTTGAAACAAGTTTCAAATAAAGGTAACCTAGTATCAATTGATACAATTAGACAGGGGACCAATTCAAGTTTTGCGTTTGTCTAAGTATATCCATTTTCATATTGATATTAATTTGCTCTGTAAATAGATCCAGAGTCTGGTTTAAAACAAAAAAAAGTTTTTAATTGAGTGACATTACATGATGAAAGATGGTGTTTAAATATGTTGTGAACAAAAATACTGGTTGAGTGATATTCTTAAGCACCCAAAAGTATCCAGCTTTGTAACTTTGTTAAAAGTCCTGCCAGGATCAACACCAGTCTGCACCCAGCAGCTCTTGCCTGACGGCTCCTGCAGAGCAGGTGTGGGCTCACCTGGACCTCCTGCTGGAAAAGGTGTTAGTGGGCCAGGACAGAGAGGCATTCCTTCAGCAGCACATTAAACCCAAATGCCCAGAGTCACTCATTATTAAAAAAAGGTTCTCATTTGTCTTAAATGCTGATGTTTCAAAAGTGTTGTTTGTTGATCCTTCAGAGAATAATTGTATACATAAAACCATTCAGATTTATCAATTTCTGACAAATTACAGCCCTTACAGCCACAGCCATTCTGGTGCTTCTGAGGTCAGACCTTAGGTATTTATCTGCTGCTGAATGGCTTTCATTTTCTAAATACAAATTACTTTTATATACTTCAGTAAAAGAGAAAAAAAGAAATTTACTTAGCATAATTAGCAAGCAATGGGCTCTACCCATTATGAAAATCACACGACCTTTAACCCAACCATAAAACACTCATTTTTCAGTGGTAGCACACTTTGCAATTTTATGTCTGATGTATTAAATTTTGATCAAAGCAGATACTTAATACTTACAGCTAATAATTACAATTGATTATTCTGTCCAGTCAATAAATTGTGTTTTTATTTACTCACACAAAATATTTCACTTTGAATTGCCTGTTCAAACCATACACATAACAAGCCAGTAGGAAGTTATTCAATCAGAAGGAGGGCACTAAACAATGAATTATCAAGGGGAGCACAGCTAGAGTTCAGCCTATCACTTCAAGGCAAGTCTCTTACTGCAAGTTTCTATGCAAGAAACAGTCTCTGGCAGTAATATGGACTGAAAGAGTGTTAAGTTTGACAGTAAATTTTGTGTCATTTGACCTGGCAGTTGTCTCTTTTCAAGCAGTTCATATCCTGGTGTGGTCAAATAAATGCAAAGACTTTCATTTCAGATGTTGTTGATTTTTCATGTGTTTGGACAGGAGCACGTCACCGAGTATCGGTTGTTTATTTTTTTACTGTTGTGTAATCTCCCTCTATAAACTGCCCAATGTAACTGCAGTTGAACAGAATGGTTTTGTTACACTTGTATCGGAGGACAGGGTACAGAGCTGATTCGTTTCTCTCAACACATACTGGTGTTATGGAAGTGCATGAGTGAGGTGTGATTTTGTGCCAACTGGTCTCTGGCTGGAAATGGCTCACTGTTGAGCATTATGGTGCCAACAGAACTAATATACATATACTAATATGACAGTCTTAAAAAGCTCCTGCACACACTATTTTAGATTGACTTTCTGTTTCAGTATTTATAATTAGACTTATTTTACTCTCAATTTGTACTGATGTGAAGCATGAAAAATAATACGTATTTTGACTTTTGAAAGAATCAGACCTCCGCATTTAAGAATCGGACCTAAGCACTAGTTACCATAAAGAACGTGAAACATTTATGACTGAAATGACATCATCAATCTCTTATGTAATCAGTGATAGAATGGAGTTAAGTAATGTGGACCTAAAAATGGTCTCCCAGGACACTCTGATCCAATCCATGTGATTCCAGAACAAGTGCTCGGTATTGCAGTGCCCCACGGAAAACTCTAACAGTTCCAGAGAATAGTTTGTTGAGCTGAGTATTGTTGATTCCTGGAATGTGTCTGTTCAACTCACATCCTTTCTAAGGACATGGAACATGACCGTCACACACAGCCTCCATGTGATTCATGAGACTGTTGGAGGAAACAGTCAGGCACACTCAGGGCAATCGATAGGACATTCCTGACAAGAACAAGCTAAACAAAAGGAGTAATGCTCAAGAAAATGATTCATTAAACCTTGGAATTCTAACAGTTTTTTAAGGAAATGTGTTTACTTTCTTCAACACAAAGACATATTTACACATTCAGAAATTACACAATTAACTTACTGAACTGTTGTGAAGAAAAAGGTAACACTTGCATTTATTTGCAGGTCATTGATAATCGACTTTTAAGTTAAGATTGTTTAATTCAGGTCTAAATTCATTCTGAAAGCTGTTTGAAACTGTACCCTAAAACAAGTGTCTTATATTTGTGATGAACATGAAGAAATGGGTAAAATACACATTCATAATCTCCAGATCCAGGAACACAGTTCCAAAACTTCTCACACATCACTCTCACGTAAGAAACCATCTGTGATTATGTTTACAGTTAGCAAGCTGTGAGGTCAGCTCTGACATCGACCTCACATGGGTTTGGTCTGCAGCACTGTGGTTGTTTAGGGATTGCCATTAGTAACTTTGGGGCATGAGAACATGGATCAACACAACCTCAGTCCAGTCACGAACTGCAAGATCCAACTACTGAAAAGCTCAGCTCGTGTTGAGTAGTCACGGGTCAAAAGAAACACTTTTTAAAACTCCACAAACCATAGCCCCCACAAACCATAAAGTTGTTGCACTGTGTTCATTGGAATCTAATCTGGCAGGGGAAAAAAGACATTTACAAGTCTCTCAAAGAAGCAGAAAGTGTGTGTTTGTTTGTACACAGTGTAAAGTTATCAGCCTATTATTCTTTCTCACTGTAAAATGCTTTTCAATGCAGTTTGATGTTTGGCCACAGTTTCTGAAGCCCCCTCTGCTCGTACTGTAAGTGTCAGCTTCCAACCGGCATTGCACGGATGGCAGTTAATGAGGCAAATTCCCTTACTTGCTTTTTGCAAATTGCTCTCAAACAGGTCTTTGTGAAAGCGACTGGTTTTTTTTCTCCCCCTACAGTTTATTAACTTTGTGTTTCAATGTTATGTGAAGCTGAACAGGACCTAACCATTACTTTCAAGCACTCTTAATTGCCAAGCTTTTAGTTTTCAGCGCTTGCCCCAGTCTTTTGGTTTTCAGCGCTTGCCCTGGTCTTTGTTGTCTTGACAGTCAGTCACAGTCACCGCTGGAGGCTATGCGACGGGCACAAAAGATGTCCTGAACCAGCTTCATGAGCCTCACATTAACGTCTACAGGACACTCAACATGATTTTAAAGGTTTATAGCTTTCACATGGCCTCTGCCAGCCCCCAGTCTCCACGTGGCCAACCCTCCATCGCAAACAAAAAAACACTAAAAGCTGCGTTTGTGTTGAATTAATGATACAGCATCAGTTAATCACACCACAAAGCCTGCACACATACGACGCGTTCACCTTTTGTCTATCAGCGTTTCTGTGAGGACAGAGATGCGAAGTGAGACGATGGCCTCAGTCACAGTTTTGGTTTATCGGTATTTCTCATCTGTGAGGGTGGGATCTGAAACGAAGCTGTGGTTCTGCAGCCGTGGTTCTGTTCTCTGTATCGGTGTTATATGAGGGTTGGATTTGGGGAAATTCACCGGGGACCATGGATGTTTTTATGTATTTTTTTCCCCAGGAGAACTTCATTTTTTGGGGTTTTGAGACAGACCTTAGAGCTTTTTTTGTCAGTTGGCTACTTTCAAAAGATTACTCACTCAACTCTAAGAAAAGAGTGTTTATTAACAAACTCATGTAGATATCACAACCGATTATATCTAGTGGCCTGCAAAAAGAGGTCACCAGCACAATTATTTGTGATCCTGAAGCACTTTGTAAAGCACAGAAATCATTCACAGCTCAACATGGGGCCACCGAGTCCAATCTGCCTGTTTGTTCTGTGGCTGAACCAGTACTCTTTGAAAGCTGCAAGGGACTACCAGTGGCCCTGAGATCAGGGCTAATATGACACCCCAAGGCCTAATCTTCTTAGTGGACCAGGATAAAATGAGTATCCATTACGGAATCAACCTTCATCCTGCCCCCTTTGGAGAGAATGCGGCTCTGATAGCCAGCACTGAGACAATTGCCTGACTCCGAGCTTAATCAGGTATTAGCCACTAAAGCTGTAAGAGAGAGCAGCTAATCTCCATATTTACTCCATCTGTACTTACAGACACAAATCGCTGGGCCCTGCTAGATCAAAGATGCCTGGTTAAAATCTGATTAGGTGGGAGGAGAGAAGGGGTAAAGACGAGGCGGAGAGGACCACTGCAGTCCTCCAATTTCTGATGACCTCTTCATTTCAAGTCATCGTATAATTCAGGACTGCTGAATTCTTTTTTAGACTGAAATTGAATCAATTGAAAGTCTAGACAACAGAATTATGATTCCATATTCTCAGCCCATCAAATTATCCTCCAGTAACAATCACGTTTACATCTGTGCAATGAAACAGTTAAGGGCGTGAATTTGCAATGTTTTTTTTTCTTTTGCACACATTCACATAGTCCATTGTTCCACCATAATTGTTCATGGACTTTATGTGGCTCAGTTTCACTCCAACAGTCTGGCATGCAATTCTAAGTGCAGGTTTGCATGACTGTTAGTCCTTTATATTTTTAAATTTTAACATTTTTAACATTAGACTGATTATGTGACTCTTACATGACTGTGAAGTTTGTAATATTACCCTTAGATTCCAATATTCTAGTTTTACAACCACTGCGCACAATTTCATACAGATAGCCATTCATAGAATAATTTTCACATTTTTAAATCACAATTCAATTGCACAATAATTAAGGAAATACCACCCCTAACACATTCGTTTGTAATTTTTGTATGATTCTAATATTTGTATTTAGCCTATACAGATATCAGTTCTGCAATGTTCTGCATTTTGTTTTGGTTTGTGGTGAAATATGTCCCAATCAAATTACCCAATAAATGAATTAATGAGCACACAAGCAAGAGTAAATGAGACCCATTTAAATCTTCAGTTGTCTCTGTAGTTAAATGCATTTGTGAAATTTAAAAAAAAAAATGTCGTTCAAGAAATGATCTTACTGAATTGTCCATAAATTTAAACTTTGCCATGTGATCCATGGGATGGAGGCGCAGAGATGAAAATCCCTCACTCCAGTGCTAAGTAAGTAGCGCCCCAGTGTAGTAGCAGAAATCTGTACTGAACTCAGAGTGTCATGTGGTCCCAGAGAGGATCCGAGTTACCCCCCCCCCCCCCCCCCCCCCCCCCCAACAACAACAACAACAACAACAACTCCATCCCAAATTCACAAGCGGAAGTGAAAATAAACAGCCATGTCTGTCTGAGAGCTCTGCTGTCAGGAGGCTGCTCTGGCATGGTGGGGGGTGGGGGGGGGGTGAGTATCCGTTTAAAATGTAGGCTTGAAAGTTACACCGAACCATATGCTGGTGTCTGCTGCGGGAGAGAGCCAGCAGAACGTCCTCTGTGCAGCCCACTAACCCTTCCCGGTATCTGTGAAATGCCGCTTTGGCTGCACAGGCCACCTCATTAGAGTGGATTAAACCATGATGCCGGGAGGGATAAAAGGTGAATGGTAGGTGAAAAGAGGATGGCGGGGGAGGGGGGGAGGGGTGGAGGGGATGGAGGGGGGGATGGGAAACTGCCAGAGAGCAGTCGCCGAGGCAGGCGGAGGATGGGCTGGTGGGGGTTGGCGTTTGTGAGTTGACGCTATTATTGACTGGGACCCATTCGGTTCACACTTTTCAATTATTGCAGGAAAAGCGAAGGTGGCCCTTTAATTGCAGAGACTGATGCCTGAACAGCGCGTGTCAGGGGAGCCTCTGCCAGCCCCTGTCGCCTCCTCCTGAAGCCTGACTTAAGGATGTTCAAGGGCAAGGACCTCACAGGGAGCTCATCTCCCGGCACTGGCGGGGTGGAGAGCGAGGGCAGGGGAGGGGGGCGCTCCAAAAGCACATATGATTTAGCTGCGCCTAAGTGCACAATCTGTGCCCCATGTCTGGGGAGTGGCATACAGTAGCCAGGAGCCACACTGTGATTTGCTCTCTCTGTCACCAGGGCATAAGGACGTTCCTTCGGGTGGGACTCAATCATTTTTGCTGGGCCATGGCAGACATGAACCCAGACCACAGAGGGATCTGAGCCAGGCTGTACAGCAGCAGCTTTTAACATAGCCACACAAACACTGCTGTGAAAAAGTTTCTACATTTAAACAACATATTCCAGACAAATATAAACTCCTATAAATCCACACAGCATTTGTCTGAAAGCTCCATTTTAAAATGTACACAAAGATGACAGAAAGGCAAAAAACAAGATTGGATAAAAACTGCACCATCATCAGTATATTTCTGTCAACCCGAGTCTTATACCTGTTCAGCACACGGCTCTTTACTTGTTTTGTTGAAATTTGAACACTTCGGGTTGATTTACCCTTTAAACTATCATATACATTCGAAATAAACAAAGTAAATATTTCCATGTAATTCTGACACCTTACTGATATCCTATAAAAGCTAACATAGTATAACGTTTTTGAATGAGAAGAATACAATCCTGTGTTTTCCAATTTGAAAACACGAAACCACACACAGCAATTGTATCACAATATAACTTCAATGTACAATTCACAAACACAATGGCTGGGATCCCACCAAACAACCCTGATCTCTTTACAGGAATATGCAATTCAATCAAAACAGACCTTGGGTTTTTCAGGGGTACAGGCTATTTGTTTTTACAAACACACAGCAGGTCTGCTTGTCTCTAGTCACATAGAAAACACATATGTTAGAATATAACTTCCGATGTGGCTGTGTTGCATATTCCTTTTAAGAGGTGGAGGGAAAAGTTTACCCACACATTACAGTTTTGGCACATTAAATTTCAGTGACATGATTTGAGATGGGAGCAAATGGACTACTTCAAACAATCACAAGCTCTCTTCGTCTTTTCACACCAACAGAACAGTTTTGTTCTTACAAAGTACTTTAGAAAATGCATTTGATTAGGTTGCTTATAATTTACGGGAGTGTATGCAGATGAATGTGAAAAAGCACAGAACTTCATGACTGGTCTATTTGACCTTTGCCATGACGATGCAAACCTAAGTGCTTCAGTACATTGTGCTTCACCATACTTTCATTCACTACAGACACCAATTACTGTCAGTGCACTGCCTTGCTGTGGACTACATTATGCATTCTTTTTTTATTATAAATAAATGTAATGAACTACTACTGTGTATTTATCTTCCTTATCTCATTTTCATTTATGCAAGTTTCCCTGGATGAGGGAATCTATGACTATGACTATGATTATGATCATAATTTATCACGTTCCTGAGCCTCGGTTAAAATTCTGCATTTAGCACAGACTGTTACGAGGAGCTTACTTCTATTTCTCTTCAAAGATTTCCACACCTACGGCCTCAGTTATTAAACGTGAGCCGAACGAATTTGATCGTAAATCGTTCGTAAATGAATTTACGCAAAAAATGTGGGATTTATCAAAGTTTTCGTATATCATAGCATAGGATCCGAAGAAATTTCACGAGTGCTCTAAAATGTTCGTATTGCATGCGTAAATGGAAAAACACGGCTGTTTATTTTTCCATTCACTCATTTTTTATTTGATTAAAAATGAGTAGCAAATTATTTGGCAGTAATATTGTAACATTATAACGGTTCAAAGTGTTATATAAAATCACTATTGGATTCAACATTAAAACAGGTCATTCGGCTTCATTTGTGTAGTACTGAATAATAAAATTAATTAGTTTGCTTGCCGAAGGCTCAAACTACTGTTCTTCTATAGAATCTTTACTTCTTCTTAATATTATTATTCCTGGTTCTTCCAGACATATCTCCCCCCACAGTTTTTAAGGTAGACATACCGAACTTGACGTGAATATAGGGGTCAGGTTGCTTGTATTTTTCTGAGCTATAGATTCATACTTTTTAAACTACAAATCTTAAAAAAACGCCTCCATTGACACATTGGTGGAATGTTGAGCTTATTAATGTGGCTAACGTTACTAAGCAACAATTATAACTGCCGCTGCAATTTTAAGGTAGTTGAAAAAATTATCCAAAGATTACAGCTATATATGCTTGCCTGTTAGCTACCTTACCGGACTTGACATTTTGAAATAACTTTCTGGATATAATGACACTGCAATGCTGGTCAGGTATAATGATCTTCAATCACAATTTCAGGTTTTGAACAGAAAGTTCTGCTGTTCTTTGACTGCTTCTAGTACTCTTGCTGCTACTATGCCAGTTCTTAGTTCTTAGTACAATCGTTGTCGTTATTTTTATATAAGGTAAAATGACGTTAGAGAGGGACTGCAGAGTGGAGGGAAAGGCAAGGGAGGGAACACTATTATGGAGGATCCTAATTACGTAATAGTTCTAATTTAAACGAATTATTTAACTAGGGATTCGTTCCAAGTTGATTTAGGGAAAACATGGCGGTCCCAACGATGTATTGCATGTGACATTACCACTTTGGCCAACCATGCCCCCTCGCGGGCCCGGGTGCAGCTGCCCCCCAGGATTTATGGCAACGATAAGGCTGGTATACAACAATTTACCTTCAGAATTGGAGAGTGATTGATCCAAGACCAGGGAAAATCAGATCCCGGTCACCCTCCACGGTAATTCCAGCTAACGACGTCTCTCCAATAATTCGCCTCCAGTTTCATGTCGAACCATTTTCCTTTAACCTGTTGCAGCTTACGGCGGAACTTTTGACACTGTATTTACTGCAACAGTTATTTCTTGCCAGGCTTTGGTCTTCCCCGGCCCCGACACTAAGCTATTATACTTCTGAACAAAGTATTTTTTTTTATTCTGTTTCCATTAACAAAACTTCATTCGCTGCTTCAGAACAGTTTTTTTCTTCTGCCTTTTCTCTGCCATCTCTTTACATTGCCAGCAATGGGATTTCAAGCTCCTTATATGGTATTTCAGGGGCGTCGATTTATGTTAATCGAAAATTTTGTGAACGCGCTTGTCATTTATCAACATACGCACGAAATAGGAACAAAAGCTGTGTTTACGCATGTTTGATAAATCCGGCGGAATTTGTTAGTTTGTAGCTCGTAGTTCGTTGACACATACATTTACACACAGTTTTACGAAAATATTGATGAATGAGGCCCTCTGTCTGCAGAAGGCCCTGAAAAAGCCACACTCTGTGTGCACAGGGCCCTGAAACAGCAACACTCTGTGTGCAGAGGGCCCTGAAACAGCCACACTCTGTGTGCACAGGGCCCTGAAACAGCCACACTCAGTGTGCAGAGGGCCCTGAAACAGCCACTCTCCGTGTGCAGAGGGCCCTGAAACAGCCACACTCCGTGTGCAGAGGGCCCTGAAACAGCCACACTCTGTGTGCAGAGGGCCCTGAAACAGCCACACTCCGTGTGCAGAGGGCCCTGAAACAGCCACACTCAGTGTGCAGAGGGCCCTGAAACAGCCACACTCTGTGTGCAGAGGGCCCTGAAAAAGCCACTCTCTGTGTGCAGAGGGCCCTGAAACAGCCACTGTCTGTGTGCACAGGGCCCTGAAAAAGCCACTGTCTGTGTGCAGAGGGCCCTGAAAAAGCCACTCTCTGTGTGCAGAGGGCCCTGAAACAGCCACTCTCCGTGTGCAGAGGGCCCTGAAACAGCCACACTCCGTGTGCACAGGGCCCTGAAACAGCCACACTCTGTGTGCAGAGGGCCCTGAAACAGCCACACTCTGTGTGCAGAGGGCCCTGAAACAGCCACACTCAGTGTGCAGAGGGCCCTGAAACAGCCACTCTCTGTGTGCAGAGGGCCCTGAAACAGCCCTGGCTGTCCGTCAGAAGCAGGGAGGCCTCCCCTCCCTCTGGAAGGTCACAGAGCGGATGGCACCAGGCTGTTTGGTGGTTCACTTCGATTGTCTGATTTTTTTCTCCTTCATTACCGCCGGCAGCTGTGAATAAGGTGGCTTTTTAACTGCTAAGTGCTGCTGGTGCAGTTTTTATCGGAGAGTCGCGGGAGGGACTCAGGGGAGAGCCCGCTATCTCTTCTGGCCTTGAAAATTGATATTGAACATGGGGAAGAAAATCTCACGAGCTGGTAGCAATTAGCTAAAAAGGATTTGCAACTCTGTGATTCATCGCACCAGAGATCGAAGTCATTTAGAGACAATGTTTTTTTTCTTTCCCCGGTCACAGCTTTCTCCACTTGCAATACGCCTCCTTTAGGCTCTTACATGCCGCTGTGACATTTCCTATTTTAGGGCCAATTTCTCTTCCTGAAAAGTTGCAGTCTGCTGCAGCACAAACAAGCCCTGTGATTTTGCAGTGTCTACGTTCCTAACACCACGGCTCTAAAGCGATATTGGCTTCTGTGAGTCTGACTTTAGAATTTGCAGTGCACTTTGGGCAGGGGATGAGCAAGAAGTTCATTAAGGGTGGAAAATGTTTGCAGTAGCCAAACTCTGGCCGGTGGCCTCTGCTAATTTGCTGCATGTGTTCGATAGGCTTTGTTTCCTCTGCCTAAATGATGAATATTTCAAGCATTTGAGGTAAATCCAGTCCATAGTACAGCATTCCTTGGCTAGAACTAAAAGTAAAGGCGTAAATACAGTTGGCGTTGAAAGACATTCCTATTTGATGAGCACGTTATGGGGACTTTTTTAGAGGAAAGCATTAGTAGAGGTGATCTGATGCTTGATATATACACTTTAATACTCATGACAGTCTGACTAACCCAATCATTGTGGGTTTTAGTGCTTTTGTGACACAGTAAGTGAATAGGTGGTGTGCTGCTGACTGAACTGTGCCATGTAAAGTTTCTCTGTCAAAGTAAATAGTCAAAGTAAATTATTCAGCTCATATTCAATTGTGTTCACAAATATATTACATAACAGTACTTGTGTACATAAATAGCAGGCAGGTTGGTGTGTTATGCAGATTTCTATTGATCTGCAATTTTAGGTCTGAGCTATATTACAATATGTATATATATTAATTTGTTACTTGCATACATTCATTGAGTGAAATAGACTGCTGCTGCTGCTGGATTTATCATTTACACACCTTAAAAAAGACTGTAGAATGAAGTCCATGTGATAGTGAATGATATGGTCTTGTTGGGATGATTATAATTTGTGCCTTCGGAGCAGTCCAGCTCCAAAGTAGTCTGTAACAATGTTTAAATAATACAGCGGACTCATTAGTGCCAATATCACGATAGTGCAATGCAATGTTATTGCAAACTCTCACTGCAATAAACAGCATTCACCCATTTTTGACAGCCCTAGACACAACTGCCCTATTAATTGTAGTGCCTTAGTGCACGAGTACATTTTACAATGTTGCAACAGACATTCTTTGAACAACATCTAAATTTGTATGAAAGCATACATGCCCAAGCCCTTACAGACAGGCTGAGGGCCAAGAAACAATTAGTAATGTTGAAGACCAGAGGGACTGGGCATTACATTCAGGGGTTTGGAATCCAGGGCTCTGGAAATGCTGACAGACAGCATTCTGCTTTTTCCAGCCAATCGGCATGAGCTCCTCATCCCACACATCCACCATGATTGGATGACTGGATTCCTCCAATACACAGGCTCTCCCCCTTAAACAGCACAAATGCTTTTACTACCGATGAATGCAAAACATTTCCCAGCATGCAGTATTAGGTGAAATGCCTGGGGTTTGTTATGAGCATATTGGTTTCATGGGTTAAATATTATAAACACATTACTGCTTGTTATCAAACAACTAAATAAGAACAGGATGTTATAAGTCTTACTGCTACAATATCTTTTTATTTTATGTAAAAAAAAACTTAATTTCAACTTCACAAAATATTAAGTATTTTTTTTGTAAAACAAATGTTTCATTTTTAACACAACATATTTTTGAAATGAGCAGAGAATAAATGAAGAAAAATAAAATATTTTTGCAGCAATACAAATGTTTGTTGGCACACACTGTCTGACCATCCGGTCAGTTCATAAATGCTTTTTTTTTTGCCATTTCAGCGCAATATGTTTGAATCAGACATTTATTGGCCTTTTCCAATGAAGCTCTCCACCTCCCCCAATACCCCAATGTTTCTGCTTAGCCACTGAAAGTCGCAAAACATGCAGAGATGAGATTCTACTCCTAGACATGCTTGCATTAAAGACATCCTTCTGTAAAAAATGTATCTGTGTTAATATATGCAGAAATTTGCAAAAGCGAAATTACACATCACACCATTTTGGCCTGGCAAAGGGAAAGCCAAGCAATGTCTACCAGCTAAAGAAACAGAAGAAACATATAAGGCTCCCAGGGAAACTCAATATGGCATTGCTCTTTTGCTGTTTGCATTGTTTGCTCGGACAAAAGGTCAGTATTTTACCTTTTTTACACAGTTGTTCACACAGGCTGTTTTAGTCTGCCCTAGTGAGCGACTGTAGGGTCAGAGCGAGCAGCTGTATTCTGGGAAGATGCTTATCGTTTGTAACCACAGCTGGAAGAAAACTATTCACTGCTGTGGGTTTTAACAGCTGGAGGGAGCCAAATATAAAAGATAAAATTACTGCGGTCGTCCCATTGACAGGACTGGCCATGATGTATGACAGTGCTGTAATGTCTCTTGAAGATACTGTTACCACTCTAACCTTCACCATTTTATACTAACATTTAGCAGAAAGTGGAAACTGCATATTTATTTTGTTGTTTATGATTATATTTTTAAATCTGCGTTACAGAAAGTCAATGCAACCAGAACATTACGTCACACGCTTACTGTGGTCAAGCAGCGACTAGATATCAAAGCAAAAATCATCAAAATAAAAGGGAACAGCTATGGGTGTTTATTATAACCAGTCTCTATCCCCTTTGTCCACATATACAAGTTGGGGACAGTCGTGTGAAACGCCAAAGGTATGAAGTTTAACCCCCAAATCCCTTTATTCTTGAAAAATATATCTGAACCTCATAAAAAAATATAGGCTTTGGGGAATGTGCCCTAGTGAAACCTACACAGTTTATAACTGAACACAAGGCATTAATACAGTGAGAGATGACAGATTACTTCATGTGCCATGCAAGCAGGGCCAGACAATGGCTTTAGCCATGACAGATTACCTTGCTGTAACCCACTTTATGTTAAACTCATTCTCACTGTTCAATTTCACAAGCGTAATTTTGTTCCTCTGCATCACATCGTCCTCTGTGGACTAACTGGGTTCCTTTGGTAATGATTTCCTTTCTATTGTATTGTTTTCTGCATAATCAGGTTGGTAGTCAAGGGTTTGGGTGACACTGCCATCTGTCAAGTTCATTTGCTTTGTAAAATGCATGGAATAATGGCCTATACAACTGGAGGCTATCTGTTATCCTGGAGAATATACTCGCCTCTTCCTCCTCTTCTGTGGAGAGATTTTTTTTCTGCTTATTATGCTATACCCTTGGTTCCATCACCTCATTTTTTTCTGCAGCTGTCACATGGGCATCTTGTATTATGAAATTTAAAGCCACAATTCAATTAAGGGTATGAGTTATCATCTCTACGAGTTTTCCTGGGTATGGGAAGGGGGGAAACTGCCGTTCACCAGCAATGATCTCTCTCCTCGATGAGTCTGCCAGCTCTGATCCAGCAGGGTCCTGCTTCATCTCAGCCCAGTTCTGAGCTCTCATACCAGGGAGATATCCTCTCAACCTCCCGATGAAAGGAAAAACTGTTGACTCATGAAATATATACAGCCACCATCGACTCTTTCAGGAATCGGAGGCTTCAATTGCAGCAAAATATCTGGAGAACATTTTGGAGTCACTTAGATCTGAGTATGAATTTCAATAAAATTGAAAACTGTCATAATGAACACAATTTTAATATGACAATTTTGAAATGCTGGCATTTCAACAGAGCATTGTTTATGTTGTCAGGGTGATGGATCACTCTCGTCCTCCATTTGGGCCTTTCTTTTTTGATTACTCAATGATTCTATTCCCTGTTCAGGGGTCTGCCTAAATCCTTCTACACAGCATACTAACAGCTCAAAATGCAACTGTCAGCCTCCAAGACTATGGCAGAGTCCAGAGATCATACTAACCATTCCAGAAAAACAGTCCCAGGATGTTTTATTCCTGAGCCAGACCTGGACAGACAGCATTTAGAGACAGATCCTTGTGGAGACAACTCATCTCAGCCCTCTCTCGTTCACTTGTTTTTACACCAGATCCTCAGAGCAGGCAGAGGATATCAGCGACGATGATGATGGGAAAATATAATCTGAAATGCTTTAAGTTCCATACTCAGACTTTGAACAAGCCTAAAACAGAGAAGCATTAAAACTCAGAAAAAAATGGAATTTCATGATACTACTATGACTATGACTACCACTACTATGACTAATAATAATAATAATATTTATTATTATTATTATTAGTCATAACAATAATAATAATAATAATAATAATAATAATAATAAATGAACAGAAAGAAGAAAATATCCTCTTTTTCTTGTTGAGATAGTAGCTGTAGTGATATTTTGACAGTTTGCTGTTGGTGGGTTATTATCATGGGGTATCATTTAATTATAATCATAGAATTATTAAACAATTGTAATAATATATGATCATTATAAAACTGTAATATTAGTCATTGATGAAATGATGAAATAAAATTACACACTGTTATATTATAAACACTAACCTCTTCCCAGTGTTTGGAAAGATAATAAATACATTCAATACTATCATCAGCTACAATGACAGAGAACAAACAGTCATAGTGGCTCATCTGTGATGTTAATGTCAGGAATGAAGCCTAGCTTGGATTACAGCAAAAGGGAACTTTAGTTGATAAATACAACAGAAAAATCAATTGCATCAATTGAAAGTTAGCATTTTCAACAGAACCCTGATTTTCCAGGGGAAGCCAAATAAAATGATTAGAAGTGCTTGGGAGAGAGGCACAATTTAACCCCAAAGAGCAAAGCGTTACCACGAGCAGACAATGATACGTCTCTGAGGATCCAGAAAAAGCTCTGATGCGCAACAGAGCCAAGGCTGTAGGCACGGGAATACAGACGAGACAGAGCCAAGCGTTAGCCTAATGAATTCTGATCATGCCAGGTAACCAGGCAATCTCTACCTTCCAATGTCCTCAGCAGAGAAAGTCCAGGGCTGCTCCATGGCAGTTCACAGCCAGTGGAACACACAGCACAATCAAGGCATTATCACTACCAGCCAGGATCACACACCTCACAACTGCTATTAATACAATGGAGAATCCATGCTGAATTAACCATGAAATGGTATATGAATTTTGGAGGAAAGCATTGATTTTTTCTGTCCCATTAATTTTGAAACCGGTCATGTTAATGCTAAGGTCACAGCAATGGTAAATGAAGAGATATTGGTTTCACACAAGGCACCCCAGTGCAGACGTTCTGAGGTCAAATATTTGAAAAAGCAATCAGGGGAATGTTTAAAGGCTAAAACATTAACAGGGCTGTGACTACTTTGCTGGTGTTTTTGCCCCCTGGTGCTGAAATGCCTGTTACTGCAGAGGAAGAGCCTCGTGTCCATGGCTACTGTTTCCCACAGCCTAGAAAAAAAAACAAGAAACAAGAACCAAAGAATGCAAAATCCAAACAATTCCACTAGTGCACTGTAAAATTGTTGAAAGGGACCCACATTCTCTAAAAAAAAGGGACCCACATTACAGTAAAAAAAAACAAGTTACACTTGCAGTGTTTTGTTCTTGTACCATATAATTATTATTAAATTCTATTGACTGTACACACACACACACACACACACACACAAACCATTTCTTGGGTATCAATTGCATTTCTCTCAGAGCTGGAGCAGTGCATTTAAATGTACTGTCTCGCCGCTGTGTTTTTAGTCCTCCAGCTGAGCTACAGGTAGCAGAAGTCTCCTTCAATTAGACATAATCATCACTCACAGTCAATAACTGTGCTAAGGGCTGCCTTCAAATCTGCGAGGGATTCACATTTAATGTACTGATTCAGCCTGTCTCAGCCAGCCTCTCTGTGTACTGAAACCAAAGCAATTTAGTTCTTGCCTGCGGCCCTTTTGGCAGTTTGTTGAGTGCGGAGCGCTGTAAGGACTTGGAGATACAATTTAATCGGAGACATCTGTGCTCAGGCAGGGCCTGCTCCTTCGCTGAGAGTTAAGTACAGTCTTAGCAGTGCTTCTGTTTGAAGTGCGAGGCATTAGCACTTTCTTATAATATCTTCTAGTGGAGAGAGAGGGACCCAAAGAAAACAGAAAAATCTGCCTAATCTGGTTCCTGCTGGGGTCCCAGGGAGGTTGGACACTTGAAAGTGGAAGTGAATCCCCGTGTCTGACGGGCTGACAGCTGACCAATCGCCATGACAGAAAGCAAAACCACACAAGGCCAGCAGAGACAAGAATGGTGATTTCAGATTTTGCTTCTCTTGCATCATTAATGATTTCAAGGTAAAATGTAGGCCAATCCATGGTACCTGCCTTTATGTTAAATAATTTGGCAACTTCCAGAACACTTTACAACAGCTCCTGCTTGTGTTATGACAGGCGTGTAATTAATTCACCATTAGTGTGTTGAATTAAGGCCCTAATTATCTCCATAAAAACATGTATAAACACACATGAAGCAGTTAAATTAGATTTAAGAGACTTGCACTCAAGTCTTCTGCCTTTTTGTGGAAGTTCTTTTTTCATTGGGAAAATTTTTAGAAATGAAGTTTCATATCACATTACATCATACAAGACATTTATACTGACTTAAGTCACTGCTGAAAACATTTCCTGTGAGAGACCATTATCTATTCCCAACGACTGGTGGGGACACTGATAGGAGATTTAGAGCAGGGCAACAAAGGTTAAAAGGACAGATAGTTGTTGTCATCGTTCATTTCGTGGACGGAACGAGAGCTAGCGAGAATGGCTGCGGTATCTTAAAATAGATGAGCGTTGGCAGCACGTAGCAGCTAAGCTGGAGATAGAGCTCTACAGCAGCTCAAGCCACACTTCAGCACTGCTGGTGTTGTCAGACAGCAGTATCTGCATCAAAGTCATGCAATTTTAAACGCAGTCACAGTTCCCATCCTTTGAAGTTTGCAATAATTATTTTGTGTGATGAATCTGTGATGAAGTTGAACCCTGAAACATTTTATGCGGTGCTGCTTGTTATTTGTCAGTTAGTGTAGTAAACAACAGTGTTTCAGCTGCTGGCAGCAATAAGTAGTATAATAAACTTACAGAGAAGCATAACCTCCCATCTAACAGCAGGTATTAAATCTACACAATTACTACTGTGATTCTACTTTGGATATGGAAAGTGTTGAAAAAGCAGAAAAAAAGTGGAAGAGCTAATAACTGTTTACAATTCTCAAAAAGACTGACTCATGTGCTTTCACAATTATGATTTTCAATTTGAGAAATACATTATAATGTAATTATACTATTTTGTCTGTAGTAATGGGTATCATTTAAAATCAGACATCATTTCCATAAAAAAAGGAAATAAAGAGAAAAACACACTTCACAAACCCCAGTATGTGTGTTCACTACACATAAAAACACAAAACTACAAGCAAACCAGACAGTGTGCTCACAGCACAGGGGAAACAGCTAAATGAGACACTGTGTTGTGATAGTTCTACACAAACACAGTCGCACAAAACAACAGAACAGTGTTTCATATAAGCACATTATAATTAGAGCTTATGCAACTGGTAATTTTCTGCCTGATTACAATCCGAGAGCCTGGAGTCTGACTCCGAGGAGAGCACACCACGATGACACTTTAATAAGAGGAGTTTACAACCGGACCTGCAGGAGAAAGCCCAGTCAGTGCGCAGAACACAGCGATTGGTGGTAATGTAACGCTTTCCCATCTCCAGTGTCATTGATACACACCTATCATTAATCAATTTGTTGCAAAAGCCATAACATTTTCACTTTGTTTCAATAGTCTGCAAATTACACACACTATCGGTAGCTTTTGTATTGCTTGCATGAGTCTCGCGTAATGAATGAATGTTGTTAACAATTAACCAAACAAATCTGGAGATGAATAACTTTATCACCAATGGCCTGGAGGGTTCCACTAGCCCTCAATAAGATGGGAACACAAGTCTTTCCATTCGAGTCACACTTTTGCCAGCTGTGGCGAGGAATACTTCAAGATAATTTATGGGTGAGGACCAAGACACAGGGCACTGAGGAGTAACCACACGGCTGAGAGTTCAGCCGGCTCTCAGTGCGCGAGGAAAATGAGGAATAAGATTCATCAGTTTGCTACCAAGTATTATAAGTGATTTCCCTTGTACTGCTAAGCTTGGGCCATGCACTGAAGAAAGTGCCTCGAGTGTTGGGCGCATTCCTGTCTGGTGAGCGCAACCATTCAAGGTGTTCCCAGACATGCTCTCTAATTCCAAGCATTAATTTTGAGACAAATTACCAAGCAAAGAATCACATATTTCAAAGGGAAATTCAAACACCCATGCTGGTACTTGTTTTACATTTTTTTCTCCCTGTCAAATTTGCAGTTGTTAGTTTTATACTGTTAATACATGCTTTTGAAAAGCAAAGCATTACCATGAATCACACTCAGTGTGACAGTTTGTATCTTTGGTTTCCAAATTATAAAGCAGAAAATATACAATGTTGAATAGCTATGAACCTACTGAACTGTCACCATACCATAAAGCACAAAAAATTCTGATCTTTGAACTCTGAAAAACAGAAACCCAGAAGATCATGCAATAATTGGGGTCAGAGCAAACAAACCTTTATATACAGTGTGGCCCTCTCTAAGGTGAATTACGAAATGTTTTCTAATCGCATACTGCAACAAAAGCAATACAACAAACAAATAAAGCAATTGAAACTAACTTTTTTATAATATAAATATGAAACATGGGAATTAAGCACAAATTCATGCACAAATGATCTCAAATATGTTGTCTACAGTAAATGGCACATGTGAAATTGATTGGGTTAAAAAAAAACAGTTATTGAGCATTGAAAAAAAAAAAACACAGGTTAGCTCTGTGTCAATTCCCATTTCACAGGAGATATTTTAAGATTACAAAAACTGAGGTGTCATATTTTTGAGGATTACACAGAATTATGGGAAATAGAACATGAGCGAAGAAGGTGATATGCAAAGTATAAATAAATAACGGTAAATTAATGTGAAAAAACTGACATTAATGTAAATGATTTCAAGATAATTGCCCTGCAGTTTTCAGTTGACAAAATAGTCTGACAAGCTGTTACCATGGTACTATCAAGGTACTATCAAAATGTACTTATTTTCTGACAGATCCATATTCATACAGTCACTTCCATGACAGTGTATTGCAGACAAGTAAAAACATGGAAACTCAGAGTAGCATTACTGTGGCATTAACAGTAATGTTATAGACATTAATGTTATAGAAGGGCTGTTTTGGTATTCACACTTATGTCATTTCAGGTACACAGAGTGCAGTAATGTCAGCAGAGGGAATATTCTTTCACACTATTACTTACAAAATTCACATAAATTTAATGGTGGACTTTGTCAACTGGCCATCATCAAAGTGGTTTTTGGATAGAATCTAGAGGAGTTATTTTGCAAACAATACTCTAGCTCATCAATTAATACAACAGCATAATATCATACGATACAATTACAGGACAGTAATAATGACTTCAGAAAAGCTGAGTTCAAAATATATTTGCAACCTTTTTTAAGTGAAAATTAAAATAAGGCCTGAAAACATCTGGAATGTAATAATTGTCATTGTCAAAAGCTCCACAACGCAAACCGCCCCTAAAATCGATTTGTCAACAGTGTCGGTGAGATCTGTGTCTAAAAGATATCCATAACGCAAACCGCCGCTAAAATCGCTCCTCCATAACGCAAAACGCCCCCAAAATCGCTCTGTCAAAAGAGTCAGTGAGATCTGTGGCTAAAACGCATCCATAACGCAAACCGCCGCTAACTTCACTCCTCCATAACGCAAACCGCCGCTAACTTCACTCCTCCATAATGCAAACCGCCGCTAAAATCGCTCCACAAAGTGAAGACTTAACTTCATAGGTCTCCCTCTCAGCCAGGGCCATTCTTCTCCCTTAATCATTGAATAAAGTTTCAGGTTCTCCCAATATCATCAACATTTTTCTTTTCCTTTGAGAGAGCATGAAACAATTATGCTCTGGAGACACATCCCCCGGAATTCTTAATTAAAAAGAGATATCATCAATCAGACTCCCCTTCAGCACAGGAGAAAACTCCCCCCTTCCACACGCCACGTCTGGGGGATCCCCACGTCGTGGGGCTGTCCGACGTCAGCGCTTCCCCATCAGCCATATTGGAATGGCAGGGTGGGCCGGGAGGATTCCACACTCGGCACGCTCACATATTCATGGACACATCTGGGACAGTTTAATGAGTTAATGCAAGTTAATTACCCACTCCAGTGCGGCTGACCAAACTCCATCACATTCTCTGCTCTTGGCTGATTAATGGGATGATGGCATGTGTGTGTGCATGCATGTGTGCGTGCGTGTGTGTGTGTGTGGGGGGGGGGGTGCTACCATCTGAGTCAATGCAAATGGCTCCGATTGCAGGTGTCTGCTGGAATTACATCGCGGCACGCTGCCGAACGAGCGGCCGTTCGTAAGAGCGCTGCATTGTGACTCAGCGAGGGACATGCTTTGACATGCCAAGCAGGTCATGTTCATTTTTATTAACATCTGTCTTTTCTATAATCCTTACATTTATGTAAAAAAGGTCTTTGTAAATATTTTTTCATAAGTTTTTAGATTTTCATCAGACCTCACAATAAAATCAATAAAATAGTATTCAGTAATCTTAACGAAGGAATTGTCACATTACATGTGCGTTACACAAAAACAAGTCAAGGTATAATAGATATCGCAGGAACGGGATGGAAAAGGACGGGTAATTACACAGTGCCAGTGGAGCACCGGTAGCCTGGAGTGACAGAATTAAAATCAATATAATGTGTTCAAGCTCTGCTGGTCTGTGAACAAAGCCATGTCCTGATCCAATACCTACAAATAATAAGGTGCACAATATACATAGCAATATACAAAAGAGAAAATGGATGCATGCAGGATACCCTGCAGTTACATGTGTTATATGAGACATCACAATCAGGGGAAAGGCACATATCTGAACACAATTTCACCAAAAGCATTTGTTCCGTCAAACGGCTGAACAGATTTTTCTAAGAGGAGGGCTTTTTTTAAAAAAGAAAATTACTGCTAATATACAAATGCCATTGTTGACTCTCATAAATATTTATAATTCTTGTCCAATAAAGCATTTATTTAATTTAATCAGTTTAATATTTTATACTGGGTTTATTTTTCAGAAAGAATTTGAAATGTAACATTTACTAAATGACATAGATGACAAATATATCTGGAAAAATTGGATCCATATGATGTAATCACTAAGCAGCACACTTTCGTGTTGTACTGATTCAAATGGAGGTCACCAAAGAGCGATGAAACGATGAGTTTTACCACAGCTGCACCACAAACATGCAACTTCACTCCATGCAGCTCCCATAGACTCCGTCATGCAGCAGGTTTGCTAACACATAATATATGTAGGATTCAACAAGGCAAATATTGTACTAGGCTAGCACATGGCTACTTTTGGTAAAATGTATACTTGATGGATAATAAATGCATATACTTGTATAATCAATGTATAATCAATAAAACTGATACATTTAAAAAAAGTTGCCCAGTGGCTAGGTACCTGGGCAAATACAGATTTGGAAATACAGAATGGACAGACAAGATAATTTTACATGTTAACACCTGTTTTATTTATTACTTTGACCTATAGTGCCACACCTGGCCGGACAAGAAAACCAATTTTAGCTACAGGTGGTTTCAGAAGCATACAGAGAAAGTTAACAACCAGATCTTACATTTATTTTCTTAAATATATCATCAATATTATGGTCATTCCCTTTTGTTCAGCTCTATCTCAAATGCATTATTACAGTGTTGTTTTTTTTTATTTTTAGTCTGACCCCAGGATTTTCTTGCAGGGTCACAGGGTCACATTGCTGCTTTAACCTGCTTTACTTCTCAGCATAGTCAAATTAACCAATCCACAAAGATGGATGTCTGAGAGCAGAAAGAAATGGGAAATGAGAGGAAACACAAGCACATTTTTGGAGGGTTCTGCAGAGTCTCAAATTGTCTGACCACCCCCCGCCCTCCGTTTCCCTACCTTGACCCAGCCTACAATTTATTTACTTTGGGTTTTAGAGCCATTGATTTTTCAGCACTGCCCTCCAACTGCAGGCCACACGGTTTGAGATAGAGGGGCAGGGTGCTTTCCTTTCAGCACTGGGGGGTCAGGGCAGCTGCTAAAAGGCCAGCCTGGGGTCAAGGCCCTACAGTACGAGTGTCAGCTCCTTTAGCATAGACAGCCCTTCTTCAGTGTGAATCAGTCTTTATCTTGGCTATAAATAAAACTGGCACTCTCACTTTCGGAGGCTTGCAGTGTAAGACACTGGTCATTTTGGTGCAAGGGTTATTGAAGCTCACACTTCCATTCCTGCTTGTGTAACCCTCCGGTCCTGGGGAAGGTAAATATTCCATGACCTTGTTTAAGTGAAACAAGTGAAATAGAAAAGCAACCATTTCATCTTGTGGCAAGCCCTGTAATGTTCATCTGTGCTTTGAGTTAATTACCAGGAAGTGTGTGTGTGTGCGTGTGTGTGGATGTGTGTGAGTGACAGAGAGAGAGAGTGCGTGTGTGTGTATGTGTGTGTGACTGAGTGAGAGAGAGTGTGTGTGTGTGTATGTGTGTCGGCTTCCATCTGTGCATGTATGAGAGAGTGAGTTTGTGTATGTGTATGTGTGTGTGAGAGAGAGAGAGAGAGCGAGAGAGAGTGTGTATGTGTGTTGGCTTCCATCTGTGTATGAGAGAGTGAGTTTGTGTGTGTGTGCGTGTTTGTGTGTGTGTGTGTGTGTGTGTGGGGGGGGGTGTTACGGGGTTGAGGGTAAGGGCCAGTGGGGGTTATAAAGAATCTAATGCTTTGGCTTCCATCTCACCCTATAGTGTAGATGGACATGAAGGAAGAACAAGAGGAGGAAATAATAGAAAAAAACAAGTGAAAAGCAATTAATGACCCTTCACATATTGTCTCTAGTTCTTTTGTTGTGCCTAACAAAGGAGGAGGGCTGGGCAAAAATAACACAGGGTGAGAAAATGGAGGTGGGGTCAGGCTTGGGGGGGCAGGCATAGAGGTTTGAAACACCATTAATATCAGGTTGTAAATTCTACAAAACATTAACTTCATTACATGGCAATTACTACCCATAATTGGCAGAATGGAAGATTCCACTTTCTCATCACTTTGTAGTTGTCTAGGACTCAGCAGTTTTTTGTGCGTGGTAAAGGTTACATACCCATACACACTTAAAACACAAAGACCACCGACCCAGTGTGAACTATGGGGGCGGGACCACAGCACAATCCCCGCGGAAGGTGGCTGATTGTAATAATGAATGGTTTCCTTACATTTTGGCTCCACTGGGTGCGTGAGTGGGCTGTGGACATTGAGTAGATTTGATACCCATGGGTTTGGAGCCTTAAACGTGTGGGTTTTCAGGACATTTCAGGCATGTTAGTAGCTGATGTGTTAGTGGTGGGAAAACAGATGGAAGGAAAGGTAAGATCATTTGTTTTTACAGCAATATGCTCTAACAGATATCTTAGAACTACCTTACATCTCACATATAGACCTAATTAGCACCCAGCCCCTGGAGGATTTCACTTCAAAATATAATATTTAGTAATAATGTTTAGAACAATACCACTGACTGCTTTTACAGTTTTTCAGTGATCAGAGGATATTAAACGGCACACATTTTAATAAGATTTAACAACGCTGAGACAAGGCAGCAAAATAAATAAATTTGAGTATATTGTTTAATGTGTTTCTTAATCAATCTGTTGAGAGAACCATTAATTTGCAAATGAGCCTGCTTGGAGAACATATCCTTTTTTGTTACATTATGGAGCAAGAATGTATTTTTTGACTTGGGGTAAAAATTATTAATGAAAATACTGTTATAAAAATTGAATGTATTTTCCAGAAATTTAGAGACTACGAGCATTTAGTGAAGAGACTGTGGCACTCTTGTGTGTCAATAAATGACATGTCGCTGGTGATCCTGTCAGTCAGAGGGAGCGTAATTAGCCTCATTGTTTGCAGCTTGGCTAATGCAGTTGTAGCAGTAATTCTGTATCCTCTAGAAGAAAGGCTGTGTATCTACTGCCATCACCTTGCCACTGATTCTGTGAATCTATTAGCCTCAGGGCTGTCTGAGGTCAACCAGTGTTTACTGGCTGCAGGGTCCAGCATCACTACACCAGAGTGTCCTCGAGTAGTGAGGCAGGGTCAACTGATCTTCTGTCACAATAACTACTTCATTTGATAGATATTTCTCTGAGCTGTAAAAATGATGTTTAGCAGCAAATACTCCAACTGCTACATTTACATTTTAGAGCTGACCCCAAAGTATTTCACCACATTTTCACACCTGTAAATGTGACCATTAAAACTTTTTGCAAAATTGATGCAAAAAAAAAAGGACACAAAGGGTCCTGTTAAAAATAAAACCGTAGAGTTTGAGCACGTCCACCTTTGAATTCAGTTTGGGCTCCATTCCGTCTCTTGCACTACAGCTGAGAAATGTTTCAGAATGGCAGTAATTTATTAGCATTTATATGACACCTTTCATTTCAGGATCTCAAGGACACAGGCTGGGGTCTCTTCAAAGGCACATGCAATACAATCAGATTTTACATTAAAACTTATGTTTCTTTGAGCATGGTCTACTTTAACGGAGACATGCAAACATATGAACCATTTTTCAGCACGACCCACACTACACACCCACTGAGTTTGAGCAGGTGGGTTAGCGTTAGGGTTATGGCTAACCCTAACTACACTACACCTCCACTTTGATGGAGGGGGTGGTCTTATTAAGCTAACTGAGGGACTAAACTAGGGGGAATGATGAGAAGATTAAGACAAGCAGGCTGGGAATTTAGCCAGGACAAATCTATTGTGTGATAAATGAGAAGAACATGCCCACAACTTTCTGTGTACACCTTAAGCTTGCAGGATACATGTAAAATTCCCATAATACGTGTTTATGCTAACACAATATGCTGCCAAATGACCTAACGAGATAATTAAAGCTGTTGGAGGGAGAATGAACACACCCAGTGCGTTGAAGAAACCTCTCACTATTATATACCTAATTGGCTGTCGAAAGTCTCTAGGACTTAAAGATTGTGTGATTAATCATCAACTCGAGTGTTTCTCATCAAAAGCAAGTCTTTAACAGGGCATGCAAACAGGAATGGGTCATTTAGGGTTCACTTTGATTGAAAAATAAAGATATTCTCCCGTGCCATTACATATGGTTTCTCTCTATAAGACAAAAAAATAAACTGACGCAACAACCAGAGTCAAAATATAGCAAAATTAAATGTTTACTTGTTGGGTTGTATGAGATATTTCTAAACTATTTATTAACAATCATTGTCAAAAATAATCAATTAATCAGTCACTTAATAAATTATCCAAATAAATTATTGATGGGATTTCACAACACACTTCCCCTTAGATGTTCCAGAAAGATGCCGTTGAGTAAAATCATCGGGCAGTAATATATACATTGCTTTAATCAGCCCTTTGATCTTCAGTACAATTCTGCTATAAGTCAATTAAAACTGGGCTGCCAATGATGAATTATGCAGCCATTTTATTAAAACATTTATCAGCCAGACTTATTATAAATAGATGACTCCAGCTGAAGACGAATAGACTGGATTAATGGGTCACTTGGTTTGCTTTTCCGGTTTGAAGTTTGTTGTTTACATTTTTCGTGGCACTGGCTTCATTTCATCCTATCAGGAGGTGCCAGGGAGCATATTGTTCAGCTGGTATGTGATGATCAGAAACATCTTGTCTGATTGGAAATGAAAAGCAGTGCAGCCCATCTTTTTTTCTAGTGGATCTTTGGGTTTTTTTCTTTAGCCATTGGAGGAACTGTGATTGGGTCCTGGCTAATCCGCAGTTTGGCCCTGTCAGCATAAGGTCAGGAGGTTGGGACGAAGAGCGAACAAATCTCTCCCACAGCCGAAGTGACATTACAGGGCAGGGGAGAAGGGGGACCTAGAGAGAAACTCTAACAGAATATGCTGTGTACCTGAGGAGAGATAAAACAGGGATCAAAATCAGTCACACTTCTGTCCTGTCCTCCATTTTCACCCACTGCTGCTGTTAGATCACTCCGCATTTACACTCCAGCTACCTTTATCTACCATTTCAGTTCACATTCTTCAGTCCACCATCCAACAGCCAAATATGTATGTAAAAGAAGATGCAGTGATGTCGGATTGTATCTGGGTCCGGACAGTGTAAAAGAGAAACTGAGACATATTTTGTTTCACGATAGTTAAATGTGGTCCATCTGCTGTCACCATGTGAAGTTAAGTCACTGAACTACTGTTCCCATCATGCAAATGCACGACTCAAGAGTCAGGTCATCAGAATAGCTTGTGGGTTGAAAAACGTGTCAGCAGAAATAGCTGTATTTACAACCCTGCAATGCCGCTGTAAATGTCAGGACACATGAATATGGCTCCTTAATGGCAAATTATCTTATTTGAAAGTACATTCAAGTGTATAACATTCAATGAATGTCAAACAAGTTGACCTTCACTAAAATGAATTGCTGTGAATAAAAACACACTTGCATTTATTGTAGTATCAGTCAAAAATACTAAAAAATAAAACACCACTATGTAAACTTTGAAAGTGGTAATACTCACACACATTATAGCAAAGCATGTATAAACATGTATCACAAATATAATTGTATAATATAATATAATGCCACTTTCTCCATTACCAACATTTTTTTAAGTTGATACATGTGTTGATTTTTATGCATTAATTATGGATAATAGCATTAATAAAACATAAGTAGAAGAGAGAAATTCTCATTTATCCACAGTATTTCACCACATTAGCTATAATTGATTTGACTGTGTAGTGTTAAACTAGCATTCTCCATGCCTGATTTTGAGTTTTGTCTTTAATGGCTTTTTTGGGGGGAGGATTAAAGAGCCATTCCTCCTGAATGGTTAACATGGCGAGCGTTGTGATGGATCGCTTGGATCCTGGCTTCCCAAGTGACAGGAGAAGACTAATGGTGACCTCGTCTCATCATCATCTGTCAGCCCTCACCTGTTTCCTTATCGCCCTTCCATCCACTCCTCAACTCCTCGCTTCTTCTTCATTTTTCACATTCACCGTGCCAAAAGGAAAGAGAGACGGCAGAGCGAGGAGCACAGTTTTGGAATGGAACAAATTACTGTGGTTCCGCTGGGAACAACAAATAAGTTCTTACTCAGGGAAGGGGGGGGGGGGGGTTTTTTGGGGGGGTGGGGGGTTTATTATTAATAGGAGCAGCGAGTAAAATCTGGGAGACAATTACTCCATAAGTGCTGGCTTGTTTTTGATTATCCTAGGCCATTTGGAACCTGTTGACAAAGATTATGCAGGTACAGACCTCCAGGGCATGCTGAGGGCTCAAAACCAGGCCAGTTTATACATCTCTGCGCTTCACTGGAATGGCTGCCAGGTACGTCTGCTCGGCTCAGATAATGAATCCGCCGTCCCTCTTTCTGTTGTGTGAAAATGTTTCCATTAGCCTCCAACAAGAAAACTCTTCAGTGCAATTTAATCCATCTTTCATGTCCATCTTGTTTCTTCCAGAATGCAGATTTTTGTACTCTAATAGCAGCTGGGAGCACAATTGGAACGCTTCACTGAGATAAAAGCTTCCCTCGGTCGGTTCAAGTGTTTCGCTCTTTTAAATCCATGAACTTTGATAACAATGTCCGAGCGAATCGAGCTCTGCCAGAGAGGGCATCCCTGCAAAGGCGTGTGTGTGTGTTTTTATTGTTTGGTCTCATATGTCCACGCCTGCATCCCTTGTGCCTCTGTAGAGCAATAATCCAACATCATTTTCAAAAATGTTTTCATCAAACATGGCTGTGCACTAACCAACCGTGAGGCACATCTGGAAATTGCGATTTGACCTTTATTTACATTACTAAACTCATCAATTAGAACAATAATTCACAGGGACTGATGAGGCTAATGTGAAATATGTTGGCAGGCTCGAGAATGAGCCTAATGCAAAACTCATCTCTTTTGTAGCATAAACAGGAGAGTAAAGCCAAAGAATAGCAGTTAGGCAATATTTCAGTCAGAGCAGAGAACACACCACGGCACTGCACCTCCTCTGAACACTGTGTGAGAGGGCCAAACAAAAGGCTAAACTGCTCTCTCCTGGCACACATTCTGAAACGGTTAGGTTAAATAATAGTCATTTAGCGAGTGTGGTTGCTTACAATGGAACTGGTCCGGGTATTCTGTCTGCGAATCCAACCTCAGGAAACGTGCCATTTACTTTAGATTGTGTGCTGTGCTGCACTGCAGTCACTTCCATATGGAAATGAACAGATTCACAAATCTGTCCACTGTGGCTCTGCAGAACCTTTTTTATGTGGAAAACATTTGTGATATTTAAATAGCTGTCAAAGGGCGGAAAACTCAAACCTGTCCCTTCGGGAACGAAGGAACGATCAGAATTTATATTAATTACTGATTGTTAAACTTTTGAATTTGACTGTTGATGCTAAAAAAAAACAATGGAAATTTGGAATCTAGAAACCATTTTATCTCTAATTACTGATCTAATCTGAACATCACTGATCTGCTCCACAGCCTGCTGGGAAGCTCCAGGCACTACCAGATAACACAAAACCTGGGATACAGCAATTAGTTTGGAATTCAGAACTCACCTTTTTCTGGAATACAGCAGAGAGTTGCTATGGCAGAAATAAGCCATTTCCCGGCCATCTGATGTGAACGATCTCCATGCCAGCTAAGGTACAATAACAGCAATTTCATTCTGAACATTTTGTCAAGACCTTTAATGGAAAAATATCTTAATGAGTGCAGATCAGGGCCCTGTTACAGGTGGTGAAAATCTGTGCCACCTTAGGGAAACAGGTTTTTGGTCTCATGCAGTCCATTTTAATCAGGAAAAGTAGTTTGTTGATCCATGGAAATTTTAATGAAATAATTTTTGAAAACTTTAAATCAAACTATGGCAGACTCTGTTTGAATAAACTAGCCAATATTAGCCATTGTTACATTAAGGACAGCTATATTCCATGCTCTGGTGCTGTGCAGGACACGCTGATAGAGCTGTGAATTTAGGATTTCTGTCTTCTGTGTAGGCTGACAACTACTCACAGAATTGGGCTTGGAACCTGTAGGCTAAAAGTTCAAAGACAGTTCGGCTTTACTGCTGCTCTAACGTTGAGAAAAGCACTTCCTGTGAAAGGTCTTTGTATTTAGTCACTTGTATAAACTCACAAAAAATCTTCGAAAAAGATAAATTGATGGAAATGTTTGAATCTCCCACACCACTGGATTCCTGACTCAGAGTGGTGTGCACATGCTCCAACGCCACCTCTGACAGGCTGCATCATGGGTATGACCCCTGATGGACAGAATCATCGCTATTATCTCCATTGCTGCGACACAGTGGCCAAGCCATTGACAGAGACACATTCTGCAATGGCCAGTGTTATGCGCAGGACTGCAGTGCGTCTGAACCGTGGCCATTCTGACTGTGGGCAAACGTCCAGCATATCAGTCCAGACTGTCTGTGGAGCACAACTGCAGCCAGCGTTAACAGAGTTTTATCACACAGCTATGTGAGCGTGAAGCACGGAAGGAGCGCTGATATGGTTTGCCTTTATGTCATGAACATTGTATAGCAATTCCATGCCATCATTACAAAAGAATTTCTTTACATGAGAACACAATTTTGATTACAAGCCTGACTTTCAATGTAGTCCAAAGGGGCTTAAAAGCACAAAGAATCTAATAGGATCCAGATGAAATTATATTTTTGTGTTCTTTTAATGCCAAACAGTGACCCACAATAATAATACCAAGCTGCACCATGCTGCTGGATTGTAAATATATAATGTATATTCATACAGTACATAACACACGTATAATCATCGGGACTGAAGAGGGGGAAATGAGGAGACAGGCAGTTGGGTGGTAATGTGCAGAACTGTGAGAACTCCGCAGAGTGGAAAGCTCAGCTAAATCTGTCAAACATGGGCTCATATAGCTATTGCCTATGGACAATGTTTTTCATCCCTAGATTGCTAGTAAGCTTATTTGGTATGTAGCCTTTACATAGGTAGCTGTTGGTATATATGAAAATACCATTTTGAAAATCTGATAATCTATGTAGGTCACATACAGACAGAGCTACTTACAAAATACTGACCCAATACTAACAATAATATCACCCTGACATAACCCTGAAATAAATGATATTATATATTATGAATAAGTAGTATTTTGCATAAGCATTACATAATTTCATATACATGACAACATATCAATTATACAGAGAATTTGATTATCCACAAACTTTATCTGCTTTTATAAATCACCAACTGCACTGCCTCCCCACAAGATATATTTAAGATTTATTTCATCATACCTTCGACCATCATACCTTAGATCAGCTCTGCCTAGTCCAAAATTAAAGGCCTGTGAGATAAACATCAAAAAACCCCAAAAAGGGAAAATGTCTTTCTCTTGTCCTCTTCTTCAGCTGTTTTAGTCAATTTTTATGTTTATTGCACAATATAACCTACCTGCAGAAAGCTGATTTTTTAAAATCAGGCTTGTTACCTTATATTGTTTATAAAGGGGTATCCATTTTCTCCATGCCCCTCTGAGAACACATTATTTCTATTTGTGCATAGGTAGCAGACCCACCAGTGGGGTGGTTCTTTGCTGAGATGCATTTAGAGAATTAGTACCAGTCACAGCCCTGACACAGGGCAGAGCTACACTTCATCAGCAGACACTAGTGGTAGGCATGCCAGAACATGCTGGTCATGTTTGAGAAACCAAGAGAGAGCACAGTTAAAGAGCTCAACTAAAATATTACATTCTTAGCACATTAACTATTTTAGCCCTGTTCGCAAGTAGGGCTGGACAATCGTCACTGCTTCTACCAGCGGTTGCCCATGTATTCAAGAATACAAAAAGAGTACAAATTCACTATTATTATTATTACTATTATTCACATGGCTCTTTGGAAGACCTGCTTGGGAAATTGAAGGCTCAGATTATCACATCCCAGAGCAGAGACCAGAAGCAACAGAACAAGGACCAGGAAAAAATGTTTATTTTGTATCAAAAAATAGTAGTCCCTCTGTCATTAACAGAAATGACCAATAAAAAATGGAAAGAAATAAAACTAGCCTTCCTTCCAACATGGGATTTACAGTAAAGCTAAATTAATTAAGCTCTATTAAAACCATAACTACATGGATGAAGGCCTGTATGAAAACTATAACAATATTATCCATATAATTTTTGATAGAAACTTAATAAATTATATTCACATAAACCTAGACCTTTGCAATGTTTAAAGCTATCAAAAATGCAAACCACAAGGGCTGTGGGCTAATCTTTCGTCAGCTTCCAAACAAATAAATAGTTATGAAAAGACACACCAGTAGGCTAGGCTACCAAATAAACTTGGTTATAATGCTATAGATAAGAAATAAAGGGCATAGTCAGCTTTAACAGATAAAATGACTTACCAGATGCATCTTATTGCAATTTTAATCTAATTGGCAGGATTTATAATAATCAATAAGTCAAATAGTTTTACAGTGCTATGTTTTATTAAAAGGAGTGCCTGGGAACTATGGGGATTTGTCCAGATAAATATATTGAATTACAGTGGCATGTAAAACATTCCACTGTCTGGCACAGGAGCTTTCACGAGCACTGCCAAAACTGTGCTCTGAATTATTACATCCATTCTCTTTTCAGATGATATTTCCATGCCATTTCACCGTGTATTAATGCATGTTTGTAACTCATTTTCAACTGGGCGCAAAGAAGGAAGCAACAGGAAAAAGTACATGGGCTTTAATAGAAACGCAAGCATTTAGCCTACAGAACTAAATGGGCTTTAATAGAAACACAAGCATTTAGCCTACAGAACTACATGGGCTTTAATAGAAACGCGAGCATTTAGCCTACAAAACGACATGGGCTTCAACAGAAATGCATGCATTAAGCCTACAGAACTATATGGGCTTCAACAGAAATGCATGCATTAAGCCTACAGAACTATATGGGCTTTAAAAGAGCCACGTAGCCAAAGGCTCTGCTGCTGAATAACATTTTGCATGTAAGCTTAGCTTACAGTCAACAAGGCTGTGGCCCTGTTCAGCCCTGTTAACAGAAAACCTCATAAAACAGGATTAACAGGAAAACAGGACCAAGATGGACAGTAGATCTCTTGGGACCCAGTCCTAGCTCTCAGCAGACGTTAATTACATGTGTTTAAATAGATAAATGTCAGGACACTGAAGCTTTACCAATCTCAACCCAAGCATTTAACACAAAAGCCACATTGCCACATAGCAACACTAGATTTGCAGTTTTTTACTCAGTCATTTATGCAGTCCTTTAAGGGCATCATTTTCAGGTTGTCACACAAGCACACACATGTACTGCACGACTGGAAAACTGTCAACTATTGTACTTTGCAATAAAAAAAAGTTTCATGGCTGTATAAAAGCATTGCATTTGTATGTACTCCATATATTTTAATTTATGAGATTTATTCAAATAAAAATGGGTATTCAGGTTGGTGAATGAAGTAAAAGTGAAGTATTTTTATGTTGAAAAATCAAAACCCAGGGTATGTTGCTGAAATAAGAACGGGTGCAGAGGCAGAGGTGTAAACTGAATGATGGAGTGGCGTAGTGGAGGAGGCCTCGTTGATGGGGGGGGGGGGGGGGGCGCGGGTTAGGAATGTCTCCTCAGTGTCAGGCATGACCTTCCACTCTTCTCCAAGTCTCCCCATGCCGTACAGGTTAACCATCTTTAATGCTTTATGTATGCCTTGTGTGACACTCTTTGCATAAATGATACCAAATAATTGGGATATATAAATAATTCATTGTGTTTTAATGCAGGTGAAATGACTTCCTAGCCTGGGCTTAGAGTGCTGTCTGTCGTTCACCAAAAAAAACACACACACACACACACACACACACACACACACACATGCACACACACACATTCTTTACAGTGGAAAAAATCCCCCGGAAAATAAATACAGTGGAAATGTGAGAGACACTGGCTGCTGTGTGCGCTTGTGTGTCTGTGTGTTTCACTGATTAAAATACAATAACTATCAATTAATTTTTATTGAACGTACTGTGGCTAATGTGATTTCCTGCAGGCGAAGTGGATGCGATTCTGTTTGAGTTAATCCTCCAACAAAGGCAATCTGAATATAACACAAAGGCTTGTGTGGTTTGGTACTGTAAATACGCTCCACGAAAGCATGCACATTCATACACTGGGAAGACACACATGAAATCTATTAGTGCAATTTTTATATAACAATCTGAGTGCTGACATTCTTTCAATTAAAGAGATCAAAACTCAGAGACACATATTTTCGCCTATATAATCTTTCCCTGGATTAAAATGTGAGGAGGGTACGGGTGCATATAGCTTTTTTAAATATATATATATATATATATATATATATATATATATGTATAATCTATCCATCATTTCAGATGTAGTTTATCCCTCATAATGTAGTCCCACGCTACCCAGGTAGTGTATCATTAGGAGTGAATAGCTGGCTAATACTTTATTTAACACATTATGAGTGCTACATAAAGCTAAACGGCTCCAGTGTTAGCCAGCTGCTCATCCTCCAGCACCAGTTGCTTCACTGCTCCACTGTCTAACTGCACTGCATAAGTCATAGAAAGCGTTGGTGCACCAAATAATATGCCAACACCACACGAAAAACAACAAATATTTAAAATTAATTTTAAGTATTTACTAACTTAAGTGATTACTAACAATACTAATTATGTACAAAATATATAATAACTTGTGTATGTATGTGAGTTTTGAAAGCAACAAGAGAGATTTATGAGATTTTGAGTCCAAATCGTTGGTGTTGTCTCAGTCACAGAAGTGGCAATATTATTTAGTTTGTCAAAGGGAAGAATCAGCCAATATTTTGTGTATCACCTACATCTGTTTTAAACCTCACACCCCAACTGGTATTGGTGGATATTGTTTAAAAAAGATCTGACATTTTACTGTTATGATAAAAGGACATCTACACCCATCCAGCTCCCAATGTCAAGGGGATTACTACCGAAAGAGAATACATTAGTTTCAATAGCAGTCAGCTCTAAATTTTCAGAAAAAATAATTACAGGCTATGTACTTAAAGGATAAATGTGTTTAGCAGCAGAGGTGCACACCACCTACACTCTTGTGTGAAGGATCAACAGAGGATTCCCACTGAGATTTGACCTTCAAGTACAGATAGGCAAAGGGCAGCAAACTGGGTTTCCCAGCAAACACACACACACACACTCACACTCACACACACACACACACACACTCACACTCACACACACACACTCACACACACACTCACACTCACACTCACACACACATACACATACACACACACACACTCACACACACACAGTGCAGGCACAATTTTCAAACACATGCACTGATACATGACAACAGACATTACACCACTGGCAGGCATGCACACACAGGCGTGAAATGTGCAGGCGTAAGCATATACAAAAGAGGGCACATACACACAGAGCACACACCTGCACACACATACAGAGAAACATTCTCCCATGGCCATCCATGCACACGCAAGTATTCACATACCACATGTCAGTCCGCATTCTCAATGAAAGGGTAAAGCTACTAACTTACTAATGTAATGGGAAGGGAAGATTAACTTATTTTGTTATTTCATTCATCACTGGGCATATCCCCGTTACATGCATTATATTTTCATACTACATGTGGTGACAGCCTCCATCTTTATATGGGTTACATCAAAACAATCTCAGCACTCGTGGAATGCACTAAGGCTAAGCGATTCCTCTCGGCGTCAAGTGTTCCATTTCAGCAGCATTGTCTCTACCCCCTGCCCCAAACTATCAGACGAAATTCCCTCATACTTGTCCTAAATGTCTTGCATAATTTTGCGATTACAGGGCTCCCATGACCTTACCTTCACAAAATCCTGACCCGCACATTTGAAACCGGGGGGGCTCTCTGGGCTACAAAATGTTTTGATTGATAGAGACCTGCCCTCTGTGAGTTTTAGTACGACATAATATTTCTTTTGGCAGGGGTCACCTGGTGCTCGGCGTACATCATCACTAACTTATTACATCTCAAGGCAATTAGCTGAAAACAAACAGCTCAGACAAACCCAGCATTGAGCCCCAGAAACAGGGAGAAAATAGCCCCAGGGGTGCTCTGTTATTCCTGACTGGCATCAAAGGCCAGCGAGTGGAATGGGCAGAAATAAAGAAAAGCATTGTTGTGGTGTAACGCCTATACAGTAGTGGGGGCTTAGCGCATTATTTTTCCTGATTCAGGTTACAGCCAAACTCTGCATGGTATAATGGAGCGATGGAAAGAACTTTTCACCTGAGTAGTATATGCGACGTGCTGCATGGTTAGTTTAGGATTAAAAATCTATTCGGTCCCTCCCTTGACATGACATGTCAAGTCTCAGGACTTTGAGGAGGGAGGGGGGTGGATCGTCTGTCATTAAGTTGAAAGATATGTCTTGATGGACTTCGGTCTCAATGGCCAGTAGAGAAAAAAAGAGACACCACTGAAATCTTAAACCTTCTCTATATACTCAGCACTATGGATAACACGGTTTCATAATTGTCTGCAATAAGCAAAAACACTTCTCAGACACAGTGACTACTCTATCCATTTCTGCTTTAACTCCAAGCAGGAGTAGTGTCAAATGGGATTTACGCATATAAAAATAAGACACACAAAAGCTTTCAAAACAGATAAAAGGACCACACATTTTTGAATTTCATATACAGGTGTACAATTTTTTCCAAAAACTGTCATCATAATTTAATAAAACATGCACTTCACAATGTCTCTTCTCCTTTGACAATTCATGCCCAGGGATCAAGTAAAGGATTACAGAGGCTGTCCATTTAAAAAAAACATTTATGTAAAATAATTAGGGTTTCATGAAGGAAATTAGCAAAAACCACATGTCTGGAAAAAAAATATTTGGCATTTTCTCTTGTGAAACTGTGAATTTTCCATGTGGTTTTTCTGTAGGAGAGGCATGCCAAAGGAAAGTTAAAGAATTGCCATAAGTGAGGATCGCCACACCCTGAGTGAGGATCCCTGTGCCCTGTGTGAGATTCCCCGCACCCTTTGTGAGGATCCCTGTGCCCTGAGTGAGGATCCCCATACACTGAGTGAGGATCCCTGTACCCTGAGTGAGGATCCCCGCACCCTGAGTGAGATTCCCCGCATCCCTGTACTCTGAGTGAGGATCCCCATACCCTTAGTGAGGATCCCTGTACTCTGAGTGAGGATCCCCGTACCCTGAGTGAGGATCCCTGTGCCCTGAGTGAGGATCCCTGTACTCTGAGTGAGGATCCCCGTACCCTGAGTGAGGATCCCCGTACTCTGAGTGAGGATCCCCGTCCCCTGAGTGAGGATCCCTGTACCCTGAGTGAGGATCCCCATACCCTGAGTGAGGATCCCTGCACTCTGAGTGAGGATCCCCGTACTCTGAGTGAGGATCCCCGAACCCTGAATGAGGATCCCCCTACCCTGAGAGAGGATCCCCGTACCCTGAGTGAGGATCCCTGTGGCCTGAGTGAGGATCCCTGTGCCCTGAGTGAGGATCCCTGTGCCCTGAGTGAGGATCCCCGTACCCTGAGTGAGGATCCCCGCACCCTGAGTGAGGATCCCTGTGCCCTGAGTGAGGATCTCCATACCCTGAATGAGGATCCCTGCACCCTGAGTGAGGATCCCCATACACTGAGTGAGGATCCCCACACCCTGAGTGAGGATCCCTGCGCCCTGAGTGAGGATCCCTGTGCCCTGAGTGAGGATCCCTGCACCCTGAGTGAGGATCCCCTTACTCTGAGTGAGGATCTCTTCTTACCCTGAGTGAGGATCCCCGCACCCTGAGTGAGGATCCCTGTGCCCTGAGTGAGGCTCCCCGTACCCTGAGTGAGGATCCCGCACCCCGAGCAGATAATCTGCCCTAATGATGTTTTAGAGATCAGAAGGATAGTCCCATCAGACTAAAGATGCTTCACATCTGCTTGCACCTCGAAGGACAATGCCCAGCCATTTAACCCACAAGTTTTCTCTTACATTTTTGCACATGATAAATTGCAGATAATGCGTTATGCTCTGTAATCTATTCATACTTCAGAGCAGAATATTTTGGCAATGTGTGGATGTAAAATTTTGTACTAATTACCTACTAAAGTTAGAGCCAAAAAAACAACAAATTCAGCATCTCCACCTCCTCTTCCCAAATGAAGTTCTTGCACATTTTAGACTAAAGTGGGCTGCCAAGTCCATCATTTGAGAGTTTCCTAGTCCTGGTTTTAGTGATCGAATATCTCCATAGGAATGATTTACTCAGCTTTCTGCAATTACAAAACATATTGATATATTGCTCAATTAATCTATAAATCTAACTGGCCCTGGTGTGGTCAGCATATACAAGATCATTTCAAGTAATATTCTTAGTTTATGGCAACTCTTCAAGTTAATCCAATGGTTTCTGGAAGATTTAATCTACAGGAATCCCCATGGTCACTTTTTATTGCACAGATTGCATTTTATTTATTTTAGAACTTTTATCTGCTGACATACATAATTACTGCCATATAAAAGACAATTGGGTCAAATGACCAATACATAATATGACCTCCACCCCTCAGATTAGAAAGGTGCTTTTCTGCCTTTCTTTTCATTTCTATGGTGATGACAGGTAGGGAGGTTCCTTCAGACCAAAAAAGGGAGGAGCTACCTTTTATTATCAATGACTCAATGATTTTGAGCAATAACCACATTGGCTGTGAAGAGAAAAACATTTTTGTTTCGTTAAAACACATCAACGATGACCAAATGAGTGCAGCACCACCCTAAAGGTGTTCAAGAAACCTCATTTCAACAATCAGTACATCCACCTACTCCAAATGTATAATGTGTCAGCTCCATGTTTATCCACCAAGTTTTGTGGCTGAAATATACCAATCCCCTTGGACTTGATTGCACTGTTGGCAGAAATGAGAGGTCAGTTTCCTCTGTGCTCATGGCATGGCAGCGACCGATCATGCTTTTGAAAGCACAGCAGAGCAGGACAGCGTGTGTTTCATTCAGAACGCAGCAGGCCCTGCAATGCAGATTAGGCCAGACAGCAATGGTTCCGTGCCTGGCCAGGGACTGTGCTCGTTCGAGTTCATGTAGCATGAATCAGGTGTGCTCATAGTTACTGTATGCACAGATGTGATGCGGCAGAGGGCAGATCCTGTTTCCTTTTAGCTTTCCAGATGTACAATCATTTGAGTAGCCTGGTAATTTATGGGTTCTGACATAAAGCTTGATACGTTCGAAAGAAACCACACAGTCAATGTGGTCGTGCACACTTTGGAAAGGGTGTTGATTATATTAATGTTCTGTTGTGTGCATTACAAAACATTTTAAAATGAGCGTTATCAGGGCTTTCTTTGAGTATGCATATCCCTCCCCCGCTACCAACATATCCATATTTTGCAAACAAGAAACAGTTAATCTTTGTGTGTGTGTGCGCATTGTAAACCAGGAAAAGTAAAGGAGAAAGGGGCCAAACTTTCAGCAAGCTTATCAGTTTCATGTGAGTGGCTCACTGGAATGCTGAGGTTTTCGGTTAGATTCTTTCCCACAAGACTTTCTGAATTTGTTCGTCATTCTCTCTTGGTATCTAGTTACTGGACATGACATGCTGAATTACCTTCTGAATCAGTTGTGCCAATAGCAAAGCATTAGATTGTAAAATCTGCACATCCATGCAGGATTTACAGTACTGTTGTCATTAGGCCCATTGTTTTTAAAATTGTCATAGCACAAAATTTATGGCCTCTGAAGATGAGAGTTACGACCATTCACTCTCTTCTTGCGGTTTCAAATTGATCGCTCCCTGTAAAACACAAATCTGACTGAGTTTGCAGTTCTTCTCAGTCATCGTTTACATAGGCTCTCTGAAATAATAAACTGCTCTGTGGTGCAGATGTTTCACCTTACACTATAACATCTAATGAGAGTTTAAGTTAATATCTGTTTTGACTGTGACATTGTGACTGTCTCCACATTTGTGGAAAACACTGTATGCTCTGCTGTAAAAGTCACACTGTAGCTGGAGCTGCCTGATCATTTTCACACTTTTCCATGTGGAATACAGAGATGAGGTGCCTTTGAAGAACTTGAGAGCATGAAAGCACTCTACCTAGAGCCAACTGGTGGCTATGACACGAGGCAGGAGCGCGACAATTACTCAGAGGGATTAGGAATAACACTTTTCCAAAAGGGTCAGATCAGTACTCACCCTGAGAGACCAGCTCACTCCAAAAATGTGATGTCTCATATTTAAAATGTTTTTTAAAAAGTGTATCAATTTTTCAAAATTCCAACTGCAAATCACATTACTTTCGATACCATTTATTTCAAGACTACATCTTTATTTGACCATAAACTGAGTTTTAAAATAAGACCCATGGGCCTTTAATTATGCATTTCTTTGTGTAGCTTGTGCAGGAAGACTGCGGGTGCCCCACTCACCCAGAGGGGCTGCTGGTGTGTGATGAGAGATGGACAAAACATCAACTGAAAATCCTCCCTGGTGAGGATTGAGGATTGCTACAGCTGAGGGACCACCTCACCACCTCACCATCACACCTCTCACCATCTCACTACCTCACCATCTCACCATCACACCTCTCACCATCACACCATCTCACTACCTCACCAACTCACCATCTCACCATCTCACCACCTCACCATCACACCTCTCACCATCTCACTACCTCACCAACTCACCACCTCACCATCTCACAATCTCACCATCACACCACCTCACCACCTCACCATCTCACTACCTCACCATCACACCTCTCACCACCTCACCATCTCACTACCTCACCACCTAACCATCTCACCATCTCACCACCTCACCATCTCACCAACTCACCATCACACCTCTCACCATCTCACTAACTCACCACCTCACCATCACACCTCTCACCATCTCACCACCTCACCATCTCACTACCTCACCACCTCACTACCTCACCACCTTCACCATCACACCTCTCACCAACTCACCATCCCACCACCTCACCATCACACCACCTCACCATCTCACCATCACACCTCTCACTACCTCACCATCTCACCACCTCACCATCTCACTACCTCACCACCTTCACCATCACACCTCTCACCAACTCACCATCTCACCACCTCACCATCTCACCATCACACCTCTCACCATCTCACCACCTCACCATCTCACTACCTCATCACCTCACCATCTCACCACCTCACCAACTCACTACCTCACCACCTCACCACCTCACCAACTCACCATCTCACTACCTCACCATCTCACCACCTCACCATCTCACTACCTCACCATCGCACCATCTCACCAACTCACGACCTCACCATCTCACAACTTCACCGACTCAAAACCTCACCACCTCACCAACTCACCACCTCACCATCTCACCACCTCACCACCTCACCATCTCACCACCTCACCATCTCACCACCTCACCACCTAACCATCTCACCAACTCACCATCTCACCACCTCACCAACTCACTACCTCACCACCTCACCATCTCAGCAACTCACCACCTCACCATCTCACCAATTCACCAACTCACCACCTCACTATCTCACCAACTCACCATCTCACTACCTCATCATCTCACCATCTCAGCAACTCACCACCTCACCATCTCATCATCTCACCAACTCACCAACTCACCACCTCACTACCTCACCATCTCACCAACTCACCATCTCACTACCTCATCATCTCACCATCTCACCAACTCACCACCTCACCCACTCAGTATCTCACCATCTCACCACCTCACCATCTCACCATCTCACCAACTCACCACCTCACCCACTCACCAACTCACCATCTCAGTAACGCACCACTGCACCACCTCACCAGGCAGCTTCCCACAGGTTGCACTATGATCTCCATTTCATCCCAGGCAACTGGGGCCAATGCGCACACTGAAACAGTGCCTTAACAGGATGAGCCATCTAGTCGCCCAAAGTTTCTTGAGAGGTGCTTTTGAATGTTTTCTGAAGGAATATAAACCCAAGTAAAACCGTTCTGTCTGACTCTGTACCTATTTTAAGCTAAACACACACACACACACACACACACACATACATCAAACCAGCAGAACCCAACAATATTCAAACTTATCCTCAATCAGTCAGTAAAATGAGCAAAGCCATTACAGGCCAGTTTGTAGCATAGCAGTTTTCTGGCATGTGGCCAACAGAGAGTGAAGCCTATATAGGTGTGTTTCTGCCTCCTTCACACCCAAAAGGAAGGGTGTCATAACACCCTGATTGGCCGAGAGGTGAATGTACAAAAGCTCATCTGAATTACAAATTGAGAGTCAGTCCCCATGACACTGAGCAACAGCTGATCCAGATAACCCTATAATCAACTGAGTTAAAGGTACGTCAATTTTTTACTCACTCACACAGTCTAAAATATATAGCATCTGTCTAATCAAACTGAGATTCAATATGCATTTGCTAGCATTTAGACATTACTACAATCTGAAGTGGCAAGCTAGAAAATAAAACCAAACTCTGGGTTCAGTTAAGTGATTTAAATTTTTTTCACTGATGAACAAATCTGTGTGTTTCAACCTGCAGCATACTGCATCCTATTTTAACAGATGGGGTCACTGGAGCAATGCAGAGCAAAAACTGTCAATACGGACTGTTCGAAACTAAATATATGATGACAAGCTGACATGTGAACTAGAAGCTAGGCAAAGACTCATTTCAGTGAGTTCAGTGAGTTCAATGAATATTCAGTGAAAATCAGCATCACATTAATATAAACCCAAATCAGTCAGTATGATCAATATTTAATCAGTGCATCAACATTTAAGAAATTACAGAAGCAATCTGAAAAATTAACGGAAAAAACCCTTGTAAATACCCCCTTTTTTTGTTTAGGTTCAATTGAGTATCAAGTTAAACTATGTCTTCATTTAGGTTTTACCATGTCGGCTACTACTGGGCTATTGCGTTTATCTTACCTTCATCCAACATGAAATCCAGTCTAATGGAAATGTTTTTGTCTGAGATACACACAGTATGCACCAGTCTTCAACATGATCCTTGGTCTCCAACAAAGACCATTGAAGAATTATCAAAAAGATTAATAAAACCTCACCTGAATAGTCAAATCAACCTTAAGTTATTTGATATTCTTAATACTCTTAATCTGTCCCCCCAGGATTTTTCAGTGCTTTTTGTAATTGTGCCACTAATTTTAACTGATGTGCTACTGTAATTACAAAATTGAGAAAAATATTTAACAATTTCTTTCCCATCTTTTTCTGATCAGGCTAAGGTTGTTTACAATTGTGTGTGCCAATGAACTTGCAGACCACTTGCCACCAGAGTGAGTTCTCAATGCTGTCGACATCTCCCGATACACAACAAGCATTAAGTCAGGATGCTAAGCATATGTCTACCCTTACAAATACCCAATACCTACTTGCTTAAATAGACGTTTGACAAGAGTGGAAATGTTTTTTATCCATCTTTTACTTACTTTAATTTCTTCTGCTGTCATTCTTCTACTGTCAATTCTTCTGCAGTATTCGTGGTTTGTCTGCACTCCTGCATTTTAAACCAGACTGGAGTTCTGCACTGTCTAGTGTTCAAATTGTTGGTCAGTTTCAAGGGACAATTACATTTTATAAGGGAGTTATCCCATAACTTAATTGTTTGATGCCGACCCGTGAAAAATCGAATGTGGAAAGCCACAATGTGGGAGGGTCACCTGTATTTTCAAATATCTTAAAACAGTCCTTTTTAGCAACCTTTGCTTTCTACCCATCACCATTAGCCTAACGCTGCGCTTTGCCTACATTCATTCATTAAGCTTAACACAAAACTTTGCCTTCAAAAATAAACCTCGGTATAGTTTTAGCACCTCACCCTTCAACCATTTTACATGACTTGTAAACTTGAACTACCATTTCGTTCCTTGGGTAATTTCATTACCTGCGATAAATAATTAGCTAAATGAGCAATCTTTAGCTAGCAATAGCATACCAAGAGAAAAAACGATCTTACCAAACTTCTTCATGAAAGTACCAATAAGAAAGCTGTTGAGGTTTCATTAGTTGTAAGTAGTAACCTGCAGTAAGTAGAATATGACCTAAAACATTGACAGAATGATTTAAAACCATCACATTAACACTTTTATCTCTCAAAATCTTTACAGCAATAACAGCACTTTGTTCACATGCAGACGCTACTTCCCTTTGCAAACCAAAGATAATTTTCCACAGAGACTATGCACAAGCACGCTCTGGGAAAAGCTAAGTACTGCATTTTCAGTGTGTAGCTAATTAAGTAATGGTTTGGACAAGAACTGAGTGCTGTAGGATCCAGAAAATCCTAGCTTCTCATTGGTCAAATCTAGTTGTTGCTAAATTTTTACAAAAAAAGCTGAATCCATGTAATCTTTTGTTCTCATCTTCGATCTTACTGTCCAAGCAATTGTTCTGTCAAATTTCACGAGAATCATATGTGGGGAACTACTCAAAATGTGTTCAGCACTTAGCCATGCTCATTGTGAAGCCATAGTGGACCTTTGCGTTAAGATGGTGAATGAAACTAACAGTATGGTGAACTAGCCTCTGGCATGACCAGGTTTCATTGCCTGACTGCAGGGTGTGACCGTACAGATAGAACAAATCACTCTTTTACTTTTATAACATAGACTAATTAATAACTACTTGAATTATTGACATTGTATCAAATATGTTTAACATCATCTAATCTCAAAAGAGACTTAGCCCCATCTACCATTTGATGTTTTAACATACTGCAACATATTTTGCTATTTTTTTAAACCCATTCTGTTTCTTACAGTGATTCATATTTTCCCATATTTGAAAAACATCCATTGGTCATCAACTGATACAAGAGACAAAATAGAACCTTAACTCTGTGATAAATTTGGCTCCAAATATGTTACAATAATCTTAGTTTACAGTCAATCCTGATGGCTTCATGCATAACTAAGTTTCTCATACATGTGGGCCTCAAGTTCAAATTTAGATGTAAATGTAAATGTTTTAGTTTTGCTGGGTTATCATTACACACACACACACACACACACACACACACACACACACACACACACACACACACACACACACACACACACACACACGTATGTATAATACTTAGTCTGTAATAAATAATTTTATAAGCACCCAAGAAAAGGGTCAACACCCAATACATCCACTTTAATTATTGTTTTTAATATTGGAATATTTATGGGTCCCCCTGTGTCAAAATACTGTGACATTTGTTCTCCAGAAGGAATAGTTTCCCATTGTATTGAGCTCTATAATAACTGTTGCATGTAATTTATCAAGTTTACTGAAGTGCTTTGCTGGATTGTCTCCAAACACTAACAAGCTAACAGAATTAGGCACAGAAGGTCAGCTTTATGTGAAGCCTTCACTAAGCATTGCTGGCTGTTTACAGTCAGGGTTGTTGTAGACATGGCATGAACACAAAGAGCAAATAGTGTCAGGTTTGGTGGTTTCGTCTAGAGGATTCTCTCAATTTTACCTTTTCACACTGCGAGGAATATTCTACTTTCCCCATGTATGTGTTTACCTTAAAACATTGGGGGCAGCCTGTTGTAAAGTGGCTAAGGGATCATGACTGGGACACCCAAGGCTGGTGGTTCAGGCCCCAGGTCAGCCACCATCACTGTTGGGCCCTTGACCCTTTTACATTTCAGTTTCAGCTGTTTTTCTGTGTGAGTTTACCAAACAGAAACATAGGGGATACAGCATGATGACAACAGTTTACTCCAGAAAGAAAAGAGGATTTTTGTTTTAATTCATGTTCCCTAACACAACTACGACTGAATATATCCCCAGTTTTACAGAGTCCTGCCCTGCCTACATGAAATAACAAAACCCTTCCCCAACCAAACAGATTCTCCCTATTCCTCAAAATAACTTTCCATGTTGTCTTCTGCTACACATAACAATACCCCTCCCCCCCAAACCAATAACCACGCCTTCCCTGATTCAATATCACCCTGTCATACCCTCATCACCCCAATTTACCCACCCCCTCCCTCACCCTTTCCAAACACACACATCCACACACTCTTTACCCCAGTGTACCCACCCCCTCCCTCACCCTTTCTAAACACACACATCCACACACTCTTTACCCCAGTGTACCCACCCCCTCCCTAACCCTTTCCAAACCACACATCCACACACTCTTTACCCCAGTGTACCCACCCCCTCCCACACCCTTTCCAAACACACACATCCACACACTCTTTACCCCAGTGTACCCACCCCCTCCCTCACCCTTTCCAAACCACACATCCACACTCTTTACCCCAGTGTACCCACCCCCTCCCTCACCCTTTCCAAACACACACATCCACACACTCTTTACCCCAGTGTACCCACCCCCCCCCTCACCCTTTCCAAACCCATACATCCACACACTCTTTACCCCAGTGTACCCACCCCCTCCCTAACCCTTTCCAAACACACACATCCACACTCTTTACCCCAGTGTACCCACCCCCTCCCTCACCCTTTCCAAACACACACATCCACACTCTTTACCCCAGTGTACCCACCCCCTCCCTCACCCTTTCCAAACACACACATCCACACACTCTTTACCCCAGTGTACCCACCCCACCCTGAGCAGCTTCCCTCCCAGGTGCCTAACACTAACACAGCAGCCACAGAGGAAGCGTCTCTGGATCATGGGCTGACATGTCCCAAAAGCTCAAGACCACGTGGCCAATTCTACATATTAAAAAAGGAGAGTGGGAAATATTCCATTCATTTGTCATTTTTGTCAGTTTATTGAGACAATCAGACAGCGATAAAGAGACATTAGCACAGAAACAGAAGGTAGACATGATATTCAATCCTATGTCACCCAGGGGACACATCATATGTGCCTCTCAGGGCGATGGATTTAACCACCAGGCTACTTGGCCTGGTGTGACAAGCCTAAACACTGTACATTGCAATTCATCAGACGCAGAAAAAGACTGTCCAAATCCCTTTGGGAAAAAACATGCAACAACTAAATGAGTGAATAATCTCTGAATGGGATACAACGATTGTTTCGACTATTCAAATACATTGATTAAAAAGTGTCGTTGTTGGGACTATTTGGGAATGACAGGAATGGAAAACAGAACGGCTCAGTGGCCCCTAGCACTCAGATCTCAGTGCACATGGAGTCCTTGGATTTTTAACTTTATTTAAAAAGCAGGAAAGTTCTAGCAAAACAAATTGACAAGTGTGTAAGAAAAGTGCAAACAAAAATACACTTGTATGTTCAGCAAGTGTAAGAGGGAGGACCTGTCTGAATGGGAAGGCTTTCCTCCCCTTAAATAAATTGTTGCTGCTGGATCTCAACCAGTTATCGCTGAATGCTTGGCTGTGACTCAAGCCTGGAACATCGCACTAACAAGCCATGGCGACGCTAATGATATACTCTCTCATACCTTATTGCTGCAGACTATCGCTGTCTTTTATGACACGAGGGAAAATTTACAACACCAATATGCTGATATTTCTCAAGTGTGCAAACATCATAGCTAGCTAGTTGATTTAGCTAGAATGTTTTCCCTTGGTTTGCATTGCATTGCATTCTGTTCGCAATGATAGAATACTCAGTATCGCATTCTGGTTTACCTACAGAAACTTGATAATTGGAGGAAGTAAAGAAAAGACGTGTATACACTCTCTAATGCTAACATTATTTGCAGCAGCACATAAATAGTCCTGTCCATCTCGACTGGATGTGGAGGCAGAGCACTGGCATCAGAGAGAGTCTGAAAAGTAGGAACTATTGCAGGCACGAAAATGCATTTTCATCCTGCAATCGAAAACAAAGTTGCATATTGCTGAGAGTAATTTATATAAAGTCTCAGGAATGGAGACTAGAAGTGTACTGTTTATGGTTATGCTCAACATAAAGTGTCTGAGCAAAATGAGGGGAGCTAATCTAGGGACACTGGTAATCCAAAATTTCAGTAATATGGATACAAACGCCGGTGAATAAATACACAGCTGCTTAACTACAAACTACAAATACAAAAGGGTTTGCATTAAATCAAAAAGGTATCACACTTCATAAATAAATAAAAATCATTCAATAAAATGCAATCACAATCAGAAAAAAGACATGTCTTCACACTGTTGCAAAAGAATACTCTTTGGGAAAGTTAACAAGCTTTTGATAGCAATCAATTATACCACTGACAGTAAAAGTTTGAAAATAACCTCTGCACACCTAATTAGCATTTTGTGGAGCCAGGCCAGTGAAACATTGTGTTGTTGAAAGCACCAGAATCTGAACACCTATTCAGACCTGCTTCTTATTTATAGGATCCAAGCATGTGACATTCTCATTTTTTGAGAGTGTATCATACTTTTAAAAAATCATTTATGCATTAAATTGTACTTTGATGTCAACAAGAGTTTAAGATGACTGAAGTTCAAATGTACCTTATTATGTTTCACACAAACGAATGTGTAATTGCTTAATGATTACCGCTGTAGAATGTCAGTACAGCTTTACCATAAATTTTACCATGTTCCCATCTCTGAGGTAGAGCTGCAGATCTCAGATAACAATGGCAACGCATGAATGACTGCTTCAAGTGCTGAATTCATCTTTGTTTTGCCTTGCGACTTCAGTTAAGATTTTCGGAGCTCCTAACAATCAAAAGGGAAAGACGCATCCAGTGCGTTTAATGGAATCTGATCATGGTCAACAATCATATTACAGTAGAGATCACCTTAGAGACAACCTCTAACACTCCTGAATCAGTTGTAACAGTGAAGCACAAAATGTATAGACAAATGAGAAATCATTCAGTGGAGATTTCAGTACCATGTCACCACCCACCAAAGTGGGGCTTTGATCCTTAACTTACAAGTCTGTACTTCAGTCTAACCAAAGATTTTCTTCACATATGCTCATTATACACAAGTGTTTATTTGAAATTATGTTGTGGTTAAAATTTCAATAAAATATTAACATGATATTCTATCTGCTTTCTGGTTTTCAGTAGGTCATAATGGCACAACCCAGTCACTAAAGAATTCCATAGGAATTTATGGAACGGTTGTGTATGACTGCATTGCATATGTTTGTTAAGTTTTGTTTGATTTTCCATTTATATGTACCTCCCTACAAAAGTCATCACATAAAATCAGTGGAGATTCCTGTACAATTTCAAGGCTCAAAGTGGGTTAACGGAACATGCTGTGTGTTGTTATACGTGCTTGCATGTGCATGTGTGTGCATGTATATGTATGGAGGTGTATGTGTCTGTATGACACATACATAGACATACATATATATGTATATTTCTGTATGAAACATTCCCAGACATACTTATATGTATATATACACATATACATTTAAAATATGTGTGCATGTGTGTGTGTGTGTCTGAGTTTTCTTTTCTTTTGGGTTTTGTGGAGTCTGATTTAAATGTTTATCGGTTGTTGAAAGTGGATCATCTCGGGAGACCAGCTGGGGAGAGGGGGCTCATTGCCTATGCATGGAAGCGATGTCGGAAGATTAAAATAACATTGAGTATATTCTGTAAATGAAGGGAGAACTAAGAGAAGCCCCCAGAGTCCATTATAAATTTTAATAATACATCAAGGTAATGTAACTGAATAACCGATCTCTGAGGGAAGAAACATGACATTTGGCTAATATTACAATATAAATTATGAAAACAAAAAGAGCTTTTAGTTAATCTTGTCTTTCGACTTTTATTCTTTTACGCCTTTTTTTAAAAATATTTTCACTGAATCCGGAACACCGTGTAAACAAATAAAAGTGGGGGAAAAGCAGTTTGGCATCTCAGTAGATTAATTAATGTGCCTCCGACTTGGCATCAGTAGTTGAAAATTATGTGCATAAATAATATCACTAATTAAAAAGATGCAGATTAACATGCAAATAATGTTAATGAGGATCTGCAATTCCAGAGTGTATTCGCATAACATCAACAATTTAATGTGTTGGAAGGCTTGTGTTTGCATTACATTAATAAAATTCAAAGACCTTGCATAAAAAATTCTGTCGGAGTCTCTGTTTCCACTTGTGAGTTGTAAATTCTGTGGGCAGTAACAGGCCCTCCTTTGGCAGATGCAAAAGTTATTATCTCAAAGGCTTGCTGAAGTGGGACCATGTGCCAGTGTGACCAGCTGTTGGGAACTGGGCAGCCAGCAAAGCGCTAAGACAATTAACTGTATTAGTTGGGCAGCTTCAATATTTATTTTTTCAGATTAATCCGAAGTGGCTGACTAGAATGCATGTAAAAAAATATTAAACAGGAGCTCAATACCTTTATGCTTTTGCTGAATTCCTAACTGCAGCGAGGGCACTCTGACATTATTCCCCTTAATTTTTCAAATAGCTCTAACACTCATCCACCATGTTTTCCTAACAATCCTCATTCTGATATGTTACAGTGTATTTATGCTATAAGTACCTATCCACTTCTCTAATGTTCTGATTAAGGATGGGGTCATTTATTGTGTGAATAATGTAATGTTTAGCAAAGGAAACGTTTAGCACAGCTGTCACAAGGAGCATTGTAAACACATTATATGATATGAAATTCACTGTGGTTGGATCAATATTGTGAATATCATTGACATGATAACACTACAGGACTTTCAAATGAGAATGATGTCTTGAGATCAGAAAACATTCCTGGGGAAAATGTGTAGTGAACCCGCTGGTTCCGTTTGCCTTTGTGAATGTGTTCTGTTATTCTGTGGGCTTACAATGCAAAGCATATGTGAGGAATGTTTGATGTGAGGAATGGGGCAGGACATGTAGGGTTACATATTTATCTACAATTATTTGATCATAAGCTCCTTCTGACAAAGACATACACAGTATAAACATTATTCTGTGGGAGTTTCCTGCTGCTTTTAAATTGCCAAAATGAGAAAACTGCATTGCTCAAAAGTAAAACAAACACAGCAGAAAAAAATGTGTATGGACTTAATGGATTTCACAGTTGAAATGGGACAAACATGAGTGAGCAGTTCTCTTCCTGTGTGGTAAACCTCTGTAGGATTCAGATTGTTACCTATAGCATATACAGAGTGTATACCCTTCTCTAAGCAAAAAAAGGTACTTGCTCTTTTGGCTTCTGTCATTTTATTGCAGGTTACAAAAACGGTCTCTGCTTTTCCATTCTATTTATGCTTTGGAGAACCATCTTTCTGTCTTCTTTAGGTCGTCAAACACTGTCCCAGCATGCTCTGGGTTCACCTGGCAAATAGCAGGAGCCAAGCTGAACATGAATTCCACTCCTGTTTTTTAGTATGTGCACAGAATAGTGTATGCAGCTTTATATAATGAAAAAAAACACACAATGCTAAGGTCGTCTCCACCCCTCCACCCCAGTTGGTAATGCCAGTAACACTGAGCTGCAGTGTTCTGCTATTTCCTCCTTCATATATCATCGAGCTATTCATGGACAAAATTTTATGCAAACAGTAATTCACACAAGATTTTCTGGACTCAGATTTGGATTTGATACAAAGCCCGTTTATTGTAAAATCTAAAATATTTTTGGTGATATTCAATGGATGCAGCTGCCAAGCATAAATTCCATTTTTTTGCATTTACTCATTTGTCAAATGACCTGTGGCTGGAGCAGGGAAAACTGACATGCAAAATAAATAATTGAATCAAAAGATTAAAGGCTGGCCACAGTCACAGAACCAAAAGGTGTTAAGCAAGAGCGGAGGACAATTCTGACAGTTTTGATGTTTTAAAATAACATCTCAGTTTTACAGCACCTGATGGGAGCAGGCTCTCTAATAGATGGCTATGAGCTATGAGAGCTGCCCAGAGCCTGCTAAAATATTCAGACACGGTAATGCAACTGATAGCTTCTTTGGACATACGGTTTGTATTATGCTTGGCTTTGAGACTGCAACAGTGTGAGATTGAGGGGAGGGAGGGGGAAAAAAACACAATGACCTCTTCAGCTGGGCGGAGGAGCAGCTGGTCAATAACTTAAAGGGAGGCTTTGCGTTGGGCTGTACGCTTTGGACTACAGGGACTCGGCAGACAACGCATAAACTTATGACAGGGAGATGATGGATCTGGGTCATACGTCTCAGTTCAGCCATACAAACAAAACATCATGATGGCGTGTTATGACAATACGTTTAATAGACAGAAATTAACAGATGTTGATTGCATTCCAGCTCTTGACAGCATACCAAAAAACACAGGGGGATGATGGGATATTGTAAAGGGAATCGGTGTCCAGGACAGCAAAATGCCCCTGGCATGTGTAAAACCAGCACTGGTCCCCCTTTATAGATCTGGATGGCCAAACGGTACCTGCTATGGAGCAAGATGGTGGGGTAAACCGTGGGTTAAAGATAAAGACTCACCACACTTGATCCAGCATGACACTGTTTCAAAGTCACCTGGAAAAAAGAGAGAGAGAAGTCTTTCGATAGCACTTTAGTATCGTGATCTAGTTTTTAATGTTTCTCTGTTGCCTAAGGTGAAATGCACAATTCATCAAGGTTACGATTGGTGTCTGCTACGTTTGCTCTCCTCATGAATGCAAAGTTGGGTTTGGCTCTCTGAAAATGCACGGAGAGACCGCGATGCCTCACTACAAAGCTGTTGTCAAAGTAACAGTTTGCAAACTAATTACATCCATTTCTGTCAAGCACCCACCCAAAATGAGTTGCATGTATCTTCAGTATGGATTTATTGACGAGTCAACAGCAGTCTATGCTTTTCTTGATTAATAAAATGGCGTAAGTTAATTACAGACATACATTAATAAGGATGTTGCAACAATGCTCCTTGCTTGTAGAAGGGTAAGAAAGTAGGCCTTCTGACACACACATGATATGAGCTATTCATCTGAAGTGGTGGAGATCACTTTTTTCTGCTAATTCATGAACTAGCTTGCCATAAGCTGAGTACTGTCACTAGTGCTGTGATTGAGTGGGCAGCAGTGAAATTGCTGACCAATGGAAGCCTTATGCTAATTGGGAATTGAACATTGAAAATATTTTGTTCTGAATGGGTTCCACTGAGCAAGCTGTGATGGCAATGGCAAATCTAACAGCAGATGTTTAAAAAAGGAATTTATCCAATTTTTCCATTTTTATGTTGACTATATCAATGTTGTTGCCAGCGTAAAACATTATGCATCAGCAGCAGTGACAGGATGAGAAGAGGCTGACGGACAACCTTCCACTTTCTGCACCGCAACAAGCACCGAAGAGTCTGCCATGATCACACAAGAGCAACAAGCAGAGCATCAGGTTTTCATTATGAACTGGTGACAGGAATGCAATCCAAGTGCAAGTTTTGATTTGCATAGCAAGGGTGATAGCCATGCAGAACTTTAGCCGTGTCACAAAGAACAATAGCACACAATTAAGGAGAATCAGGCAGGTTTGAAAAATGCATTTTTCATTTGCATTCATGGGCAAACAAACGTGTGATGGCCAGTGCATCTACAATGCATCTTTGTTAGCGTTTCCATGAATTAAAAATGCATTTTTGAAACCCACCAGGTTCTCCGTTACAAGGTGAATTTTTCTCTGTGAGCTGAAAGACTCTCAATACTCATTTTGACAATTTTTACGAGCAATTCTCAGATTAAAACTGAAATTATACTTTGTTTCCACACATTTTAACATTTTCTATCCCATTATTTCACAGTGAGATATATACATACTTTTCCATCAGCTAACACCCCTGATGAGTAGCTGCTTCTGCTGAAGGGTTTTTGTGAATCCCCATCATTATATAAAAAGTTGAAGAGCGCCACAGAATGTGAAAATAATGGTACCAGCACAGAGAGATCAGTGAGGTGCATTTAGGAACAGGAAACGCCTGATCGACATGCTGATCAAACTTTCTGAATGAAATTCTTGAATAACGTCCTACGTATCTGAATACAACCATCACTGATTTTGATACACAATCCATCAGCCTCACTCAACATGATTTTCACACACTCGTGAAAAAGTGCTGTCCAACACCAGCTGTCATACACAGTCGCCTGTTCACTATACTATATGCCTGGGACTGTCACTGCCCCTACATATCGTATACAGCACTATATATACTACTATTACTACAACAACTAATAATACTTATAATCATAATAAGCTTAACAATAATAACACACATTCTCCTGAACTATCTAAGCAATCAATTCAATAAAATAGTGAATTTATTGAATTAACATATGACAGCAAATGTTGCAGCTATTAAATGTTTTCATGTAATGTAGAAATTTAGCCCAACTGTTCAACTTGTCTAATGCTTGTCAGGCCCATCTGACGGACGCTAAGCTAAAATTTTACATAGATGTTTTACAACAGGATAACTGGAGACAACCTTTCAAATTATTTATGGATCCAGTTGTGTTTGGGGTGAAATCGGTAATCCTAACAACACTATTTAGTAACATCCAAATAAGAACTCAATATTTTTCAGAGGTAAATATTGGGGCTACTCTATTCTTGGAATGTACAGTATGTCTTCAGATTGATGCGAACGCAACTGTGTATACAGTATAACCAAGATGTGTCATTGAAACAGTTCTGGAGGTTTACCATAGACATAGGAATGGATATAATTACATAAAATCATATTGACTGCACAGAAAAGACTGTCATAATTGTTCTTTTCAAATTATGGAGTGCATTTTTCCCCCACAAATGACTGCATTTTACAGAAAGTACAGAAATGTGTGTAGTTAAAATCACACATAATGTCGTCCACTGCATCCCATCATTATGTGATGCATTATGGGTTATTTTATGCATTCCTGCACGTATGCCACGTAATTCCAGGAGTAAGGTTTATTAAGCTCCTTTCCCAGCGCGGAGTGGGCTAATGTTGCTGGAAGGTGATCTTCTGGCTCATTTTACATTTTAAATAGAATTTAATTTGACACAACAAAAAGGAGTGCAACCGCCAATTTCTCTCCTGCAGAAACAGCCATTGCTTGAATAATCAGAATCCAAAACACAGGAATTAAAAGGCCATCCTTTTAAACCTGGATCCTGAATACACAAATGGAAATCATTTCTTCGGCTTTCACCAAAACAGTATTAATAAGAGTCAAAGATGACCAAATTATTCTTCTTCTTTTTTTTCCCTTTTTTTTTAAACTAGACGCAAAAAATTAAATTGTAATTATCATGAAATCCATCATTGTAATTCACATAGTGGTGTGCTGTTTGGCTAGGTAATGATTTTCTAATACGGCAATTTACATAAGTAGCCCTGAGATGGGTTATCATTCTCGATCCCACACAATTACAATTCCAACTCCATACATCAGAGCTCACAGCTATGTAAAACCACAGCACTAATTAATAAGCCATTTACAGACTGCAGCTCGTTACAGTGGTCCTGGAGCTGACCTTACGGAAGATGAGCCGTCTCAGAAGTGCCTGTGTGTAACTACAAACATAATGATGTGCCAAGAGGGAATCATTAAAAATAATTTACACAAGCCTTCATTTACAAGATCTTTTGATAGCGCGCTTCCCCGGTGTTTAGATCCACAGTGCAGTCCCTACCATTTGGAGAGCACCAACCGGGAGAACGAATGGGGATACCTAAGTGGTTAATTAAGAGCTGTTGGGGCGCCGCGAGAGCCTCCTGAAAAATCCCTCTGATGTCTACCGTGTCAAGTGTCTCTCTCAGGCATAGCCACATGAGGTAGCTGCCATGGAAGGCTAATTACTGGGAACCGAGAGCAGCTGAGAAAAGGGGTCCCTAAATGAGCCCTCTTCAAGCACAACCCAAGCTAATATTTTGGGCAATCAGATCTTTGTGCTGCCATAAGTTCTCAAGCAGGGGGAGAGGTGGCATCATTACAGGCGTTAGTCTGGAGGGCAGGCAAAGGGTTATGGGGTTATGGGGTTATGAGGAAGCGACCGCGATCGCAGGGCAAAAAACAGACAGACAGACTCAACAATAGAATATGAAATGTGATGAGACAGAATACGGTGACTTAAATGAAACTAAAGAAATTTAGATGCAATTGATAGAAATCATGAACACCAGGATTAAAAAGTTTATGCAGGTTTAGTCTATACATTCTCAGTGAATTGTCATTGTTTTACTTGTGTATATACTGCTATTCACAGGTACATTATTGTTCAATAGGAACACAAAGTAATAGCACCTGTATTTTCTTATTACACAAATAAATCACTCAGTGCTAAAGTACAGAATGAGATTCTACACTGTTATTAAACTGGAGTTTTGGTCTGTTGAGCACGTAAGTATTTTTTTCCCATTCTCGACGTATTGCTCTTACCCCCTCCTCCCCCAAATAAAGGCAGTGCCAGGAAAGAAGTGTACCCCCCCTTTAATCTGGTGAATTCCCTGCTGCTATGTTGAAATTCTGTTCAAATGGAAGCACTGCCAGAGCAGGGCTGAACAATGAGGGATTCAGGCAATACCAGGCGTGAAAGCTCGCACTGATGATGATACATTGGACCGGAGTGGGATGTGTTTGGCTCGCTGTCTTCTTCCAGACCTTCTGCCTAGCAAGGGGAGGCTAACGGGGGGGTGGGGGAAGAGAGAGACAATAAGGACTTTAAAGCCAGAACTGCCTACAGCAAAGCCGCTTTTGGAGGCAGGCTAGGCTAGGCGCTTCGCTTCGCATCCGCGGCGACAGAAGGCTGGCAGAGCAATCATCTTAACACGGCAGCTCAGACGCTGACCTGCGATGAAACGGTTTATCTAACCAACTATTCGCTTGTCAGAGGGCTTTAATATCTACGTGGCCAGCCAGAGCCATTCTTTCGCTGTGACCCCCGTGTCATCGGGCAGAGGACAGGAGCTCGCCCAGGCTGTCCTCCAGGCTGAAATCATCAACCAACTGACAAGTCACCTGGCAGGACACGCCTCTGCTGCTGCAACCTTTCGGGTGCTTACATTTTTTCGTGTGTCACCCAGATCAGTCAGCCCTGGAATTTTAAATCCCCCTCCTGCCCCCCCATGTCTCACCCGCTTGTGGGACAGCCTCACTCATAGCAGGTCAGTCTAAAGAGTCACGTTCACTGTCAGACGTACACAAATCACAACCGGGCCTACAATCAGGATCATTAATATAGGCACAAACCACCATATAACATTATTTCTCATAATGGTTTGTACCTATATCAAAACTGCATTTAATAATTATGTTGAAAAATAAAAAATACACTGTGTCATACAGAATAGACCACCTTAACAAACTGGGGAGACTTTTTGTATCCAGTGATATACACTATTTGATTCAGCAGTCTTCTAGCTCTCTCATCAAAGACTAGCGCTGTGTTCGACATGGTCTCTCACGATAATCAACACTGATGGGAGAGGACAGCCCATAAACTGAGAAATAAGAACATTTATTGAGCTTCTAAATTGAGAAAATGTCACTCAAAACACACTCAGATAGCTTTAGACAGAGAAGTTGTAGTGAATGGCTAGCCTGGTACTTACAGTGCGGCAAGTAAAAGATCAAAATCAAGGCAATATCTTTAGAATCCCTGTTTTGTTCCCTGTTTTACTTTGAAAGGAAATGTATATGCAGTGCATGGTACGTTTTTGTCGAGAACATATTATTTAGACTTTTTCCTCATTAACAATGATGAAATTGTGTGATTGTAAAATGTTTGACAGATGATGAACATATCCTCTATTGCTGTTGTCAAGGCACAAATTCAAATTTAATATCACTGCGGTGATGCCGTTGAACAGTAAACCTCCAATTTCGTCATGTCTGATGAAGAGCTTGTGAAAGATATGAATGTTTTTTAGTAGGGCCTTTCTAAACAGGAAAATAATACACATCGTCAGGCACTGTGTAGTCATTTATTAATACATTTCAAACATTATGTACATCATATGCTACTGAGCTCTAAATTCAGACTGAACAGGTCGAAGGCAGACACTGTTAGTCTTGCTCTAACTGAAATAAAAACGCATATTAATAGCCCACAATGAGTAATTTCTCTATCACCAAGGTACCTGTATCTGACATATTTCATCCAAACAAGACTATGCTGCTTGACCACTGCCTCTTGCAGATGTCTGAATTAATTTTAAGCTAAGACTGAATAAAAAAGTGAATTGCTATAAACCAAATGAAAAGAGATACTAAAACAAATAACTAAAGAGAATACGCCATGGTGTTGGAATGGTTTGCTTTATATATTACAATTATGAATGAGTCCCTAAGTATACAACCTGTAATTTAAAGGGAAAAAAAAGCTATAATCATTTTAAAGTGTTCTTCACTGTCTTTGAGGCAAAGACCACCGGAACACCTGAAATGGCAGTAATGACATGTTTGTGGAACAAAAGCACAATCCACAGTGTGCAATTATACAAATAAGTGGAAAGGGAAGAGCACCACATTAAGTGTCATTACCTCTTCTTTTCACGTGAATATGAAGGATGTATCCCTCTAAGTTTACCTCCACCTCTTGGCCAGTCAGTAATAGGATAGTGCCCCACACAGAATAAGTATTTGTCTGGCAGACAAAACAGCAAGCACCATTCTGTCAGGCACCAATTCGGGAGAAATCATGTCTCGTTGAGACGTGATCGTCGATAAGACCGATTCGACGATCGGCGGCTGAAAAGCCTGTTTGACAGGTCATTCAGACCAACAAATAAACAGTTGCATGTTTTTCATGAGAGCTGAATATGTGGTGTACGTACTGAAACGGCTCGGGATCATGCAGACGTATCGGGTGACCTGAGCGGCTGCAGTGTCGCCAGCGCGCCTGGCCCTCCGTCCGCAGGCACGCAGGAGGAGGAAGTGTCCGCGAGACCGCTGTAAAGGGCACCGCGATTCAGGGGGCACAGCTGCGCTCTGCATCTCCCACACAATGCCCCCCTTTGTTTGACGGGGCAGGAGGCTTCCCCCGGAAATGCCCCTGGATCTCAGTGACAGCGTAGGTACACACCAGCGCACTCAGCTGCTTCTAAAGATACACACCATCAAACCTATTATTATATGTTCAATGTGACAGTTTAACATTAACAGTAAAAACCACACCATATATGATTATGTTCTTTTAAAACTCTGGATGCATGTCTGTTCTCGATTCACAAAGAATACACACCCCATAAACTCTGGCTTGTATCAGTGACCCAGATGGTGGACAGTTAGTTATTATGGTTGAGCTATGAGAGATTTTCTTATAATTTTGTATGGCTGTTATTTTCATGCAGAAAATATATGATGCATATACTATCAAACTATAAACGAGATGTATTTTTTATTACAAATCTTTTTAAAAACCACCTCTGCGAAGAAACAAAAAAACCTGTCTCTTCAATGATTATGTAAAGTATGAATAATTTGAATTTATCTTTTGAGACTGAAGAACATAAATTGAGATCCTCACAAAGCAGTCAGCAAAGTCTGTGTTCATATTTTGATATTTGCATGCCGCTCAGGTTTTATTAATGAGATGAAAATGAAGGTTTCAACTTGTAATGGCACATTTTCATGCTTTTCACGCTTCATGTGTCTCAATGAATAAACACTGGTATCAATGGTTAGCCAGAGAGTATTGCCATGAAGACTACCATGAAATGTGTTTATCTAGCCGCAGAATACTGTATTCAACTGGGAATATAACATAATGATGCAAGAACAGTTGGGTTTGTAATTAAGTCTTTCTTCAGATGCTTTCGAAGCAATTCATTAACACAAAACACTTCAGCTAAATGTTGAAAAAAAAAAGCCGAATTCATTACAGTTAAAAAAACTTAATATATTTCAGTCTAAACTTTTCTGGTCCCGTGATTTACTTTACATCTGGTCATAATTATAGTTTCTCATTAACCAGTAACTGATCTCAAATCCTTTAATTGCCCTGTTATTGGAAGTCATTAAAAACAATAGTTTAAATATATCAGTTTCATTTCCATTATCTGTTGTAGCCTCAAGAAAATGCTGGTTGCCATTTGTGGTTTTTAATTAATGCCTTAGAGGAATATGTCTGCAGCACAGTATTGTTCTTGTATGCACATTTGCTTCACTTAACCAGTGGGACATCGGGTTACATGTATTGAGTTTGTGTATCTGGACAAACAGTGACATAAATATGAGCTTTATTTCCAGGATTCTAGCCACATAAGAAAAAAAAAAAACACTCACACACATCAAAGCAATTCCCAGGTCTGCATAAATTCAAGCAACTATAGCCTTATTATAGATGACCAGAACACATCCTGGGAAATGTATTAATTAATTAGTTGAGTAAGTATTGCTTGTTTGTACAGTGGGAATACTAATAACATTTATGAAAATGCTATGAAAATGTTGATCACATATGCTATGCATTTTTGTATTTTAAGAATGCTTATATACGTCCTAATTGGGGTCTGCCAAATTTTATCTTAAATGTACCCAGCAGATATTTTTATACACAAAGAAGGTGTATATACACAGGCTCAAAAGAACTTATATGAAGGTGTGAAGATCTTCCCAGTTTCCTTATCTAGTTTTTACATTAGTTGAACAAAACTGTGCAGGTAACTGCAGAATTTGCCACAACTGCTTTTAGCATGCAAAAAATTCAGAGCAACAATAGCTCAGCAGTTGCATTTTGGCCTCCTTTTTGATTTTTGAAATAAGATTGAAGCCTTCTCGGCAGCTGTACATTATGATATCTTTTTTTTTCCACTCAAGGTTGTTTGCTTATTCTTTTTTTTTTTTTTTTTGCTCTGTTGAGTAAAAGGAGCCCATTAACATGTATATCATATGTTTCTGAAAAACGGCACACTAGGGGACAGGGACACTTTTTTCCTGTGCCAATGTGTCACTGCTCATTCCTTCAAAGATGGCAAGAATCAAAACAAACACCCTCCCCTTCCTTTCCAGGCAGGGAATCTGTGGAAATGAAAGCGTCGCAAAACATGATCTAGTTTTGAAATAAGTAGTCATGGCACTGGCAGGTTGGCCGGAGACATTCACTCCCTCTCCACTTCAACCTTGACCCAGCTCAGCGTAAAAGTAGGGTGCTTGCTGCAGACTCTCCCTGCCTTAACAAGGGGGACACTGACACTGGAGCTGCTACAGCAGGGTTTCTGTCAGCAGAGGAGGTAGAGCTCAGGCTTAAATATGCTCATTATTAGCATCTTTGAGATGTGGATTTAAAATGATATCTAAACCATATTCATTTTCATGACATTGCATAAGAATAAAGTCAACAGGATGCCAGGCAAAGAAAGCATTTGTCCCCTTTTTTAAAACAATACTAATAAACAATAAACAAACATCTGAATCACAGTGATGCTCATATCCTGACGTATTATTGACAGAAGCCAGAGAGATGGAAGTGATCTGCCTTCAGTACTTTAAAAGGTACCTTATGTGGCTTTGCATTTAGAGTAGCGATGGCAAATAGCATCACACGGATCACATGACAGCCATGCTCAATTACTAATTACTAATAAAACTCATTTTGCATTAACCTTGCAGGTTTCACCTTTGCTAAGTACGACAGGGCTAAGTCATTTGTGTGATGAAATTCCAGACACTTTGAAGGAACCTGAATTCCAGACAAAGCAAAGGAAGGAATTCATATGTCTCACTCATACTCATTCATTTGTAGTTGTGTAGGTGCATGTATATGTATGGGTACTGTATACTACACACACACACACACACACACACACACACACACACACACACACACACACACACACACACACACACACACACACACACACACACACACACACACACACACACACACACACACACACACACACACACACACACACACACACACACACACACACACACTCACACACACACTCACACACACACACACACACACACTCACACTCACTCACACACACACACACACACACACACACACACACACACACACACACACACACACACACACACACACACACACACACACACACACACACACACACACACACACACACACTCACACTCACACACACACACACACACACACACACACACACACACACTCACACACACACACACACACACACACACACACACACACACACACTCACACTCACTCACTCACTCACTCACTCACACACACACGCACACACACACACACACACACACACACACACACACACACACACACACATATATATATGACCATAACAATTAAATTTTGTCAAGAACATTTTTCGGGAGGGAAAACACACTGTCAGTCTAAAGCAGCTAGCCAGGATAGATGATCCAGCTAAGTAGCTGCTAGCATCAACCAACGGTGGAATTTAATTTTGTTCACTTTAATTTTGTTCACTGAACACTGTCCTTTTACTAACATTAGCACTAGTAAGCTAGAAACAGTGTTCACAAACTGGGAAGGGTCTGAGAGCGCTACCCCAATTCTGGTGCTTGCAAGCTGGCACTACCGAACGCTATTGGTGTGAAATAAAAGCACCTAGGCTCTCATAAGCTTGCTAGTAGTCAACATTTCTGTGTAGGTTAATGTTTCAGGATATAGTTCAGTGGAGTGACAAAAATGCAAAAGGAAACAAACATGTCCTGTTCTAATGATCCACAGAAGTTACATGCTGTGTAACCCAGTTCTTCAGTTCAAAGCTGACTCTACTACCTTAACTAGGATACTTCCTGGATGTCGAGCATTAACAGACTACACACAAAATCGATTAGACAGACTATATGATGGGCGACTGGGTCAACCCATTGTTTACTGGGTGATTACCACACTTGAAAACTGAAAAAATCTTTCTGTTTACACTGTCCACACATTATACATCAAGTTAAATGTATATGTACAGCCCTTTACATATCCATGTATTTTTCCTTCACAATTTCACAACAATTTATTGGGGAGGGGGGGAGGGGCAACTCATTATTTCCCCAGGATTTGAGGGGGGGGGGGGGTGTGTTGAAGCCATACTTATTTTGATTAATATAAAAGAAAAAAAGGTTTAAAACGTTAATTACGGTTTATTGCTCATATGATTTATGGTTTTGTAAATATACTTACCTGAAAATACTTACCTCATCTTACCTGTAGAACTGATGACCCCTTATTTTGCGTTTTACCCTTATGCATAAGAAATGCCATTTTTTGTTTGTACTGTTCTTCATGTACTTTACGGACTGTGCATTGAACAGTCTCCGGTCTAGCCTGGATGGCAATTGAAAGAACTTTGAATTTGACACCAGTACAAGATGTGCAAAACAAACTATTGCCAGAATTTCCAATGGACATCTACAATTCAATAATTTTTGTTTAACCTCGACCTCCTGTTTTTTACATTGACCTAACAACCAGGGAATAACCTTGGTCTGCCTTTTGTGTAAATGAGTTAAACCCAGTTCAGTGACCCCGGCCCACAATGATTTGGCTTCACTGTTAAATGAGTGATGCAGGTTATGCCTTTCCCAGGGTGTGTTCACGGTATGCTCTGTTATGACGGCATACAACTAGTTAAGATTCTAAAGGCTAAAATGAGGTTGCACTGCACAAAAATAAAAAAAAAAACAGTATGCATTAAATAGATACTTAAAGCTACTCTAAACAGCCGCACGCATTCTGCAGCTCCAACAGTGCGTATAGAATCTTCAACGCGCTACAGCAAAAACCATGGCTAATTTGACCATATATTTGTGAGTGAACAGGATAGTATAGATAGTATTATTATTTGCAATAATAACTGATAATTATTCAGTTGGTTTAATTACTTTTAATGGCAAGGTGCAAAAATGAAGGAACAGCTGGCTATCATTTGGCATGGCATTAATAATTTTCTTTATTTGAATGTGATGCATGTGGAACTAAACTTGCAAACCCAGGTCCAGTATTAATAACCCGGGTCTGGGGTCTGCGATAAATCAGGGCCAGACCCTGGTCCAATAACACGGGTTAAACCCAGAACTCTGGTGTAACAGGGGTATGTGAAAACAAAACACACAAGTACAACACAAGGACTGAGTCAAGTGCTAGATGACATCGGTTGGTGGTGCAGCTCATCAAAGACATCACAGACTTAATGTGGTTCTGCTGGGATAGCCAGTTTGTGACACCACCACAATTAAACGGAGGCTGGTTGTTTTCTTTTAATGTTTCTACCCAAAAAAATGAATGATATATTAAGAAAACCTTGCAAGTTAAACCCTTCAAAATTGTAAATTGTTTTGGGGAGTTGTTTGTACCATTTGGAGCAATACATAGCAATGAACTGGTTAAAAAAAAGAAATACATATTGTATGTGACACTACCCCTTTAAGAGCCAGCCTAGTGGGAGGAGTCATGGAAAAAACAAAAACACTACTTCCTGCGCAGGAGTGACAAAGGAAAAATAGGAGGGAAAAGGTAAAAAACCTCAAATAGTAAAAACCCCAAATAAAATTTTGTGCCTCCAAGCTTAGTTTATTTTTTTCCTGGTTTCCCCATGCTGCAGTGTATCAGCATGGAGCATTATAGCTTGCACACTCAAAGGTAGCGGAAAACTGAGGAAAGTGTGAGTAAAAAGGTACCTAAACAGCATAAAAATGGTAAAGGTTTGGAGAATTTTACATATAAAAACCTGTGAAAAATGTAGTGCGGTGAAACATTTGTTAGATGAACCTTGCTTATCAGCACGTTGTCCATGCTGTAACACATTAAAAGAAAGCATCCTGCATATGAGCAAGATGAAGTGGGTACAAGGTAAGGAGGTAACACAGAATGCTCTTGTTAGTTGTGCTGCTATGCTGAAATTCACGACACCTGTTGAATTAAACAGGCCGGCAGAAGAGCCGGTTGAACTGCACGCCCATGTATTTTGTCTGTCCACGTTCACTCTCCAGAGTCCTGCATTTTAATGCCTTCACTCGCGCTCTCCCGACAACATAACTCTACCGTCTGGAGTCATTTTATTCTTCCTTATATAACTGGTACGTACACCAGTGACTATATTTTAGACTGGATGTTCAACACATGCATTTAATTCAACTGGGTTTTTATAAACTCTTAGCTGTTAGCAGTGAAATTGCTAGCTCATCTTAGTCTAAAAAGATTTTTTTTTTCCACTGCTGACTCGTTGAGCTGCTTAAGCATGAATATTAAATCATTCCATAAAATTCATCATTATTACACTTGTACAAGTATACTTTTTAAAATCAATTTGGCAATTTTGTGTAAATAAATAATATACAGTAATTGTAAAACAAAATGTATTAGTTTTTTTTTGTGAATGGTTCAACTTATTAGTTGCAGATTTCATGATAATTAAATGTATTGTTTATCATTCATTCATCCCTCATTTAAGTACATTTTTACTATTATTGCTGGAGATTACACAATAAATCTTCAAATTACTCAATATATTACTCGATTACTAATATAATTGTTAGTGACATCCCTACTACAAAGTATGGATACCCAGTAAGACCCAATTAACAAGATTTGGTTGGTGTTAAATAAAAACAGGGAAAAACTACAAAACAAAATGGGATACCTGAATCAAAAGGCCAACCTACCTGGGACATACGCCTAAGCAGTCAGGAGCCTCTGGAGGAAGCCTTAAGAAGGTGAGATGTTGACCTTATTACATTTTTTGGGATTTTCTTTTTCATCGTAAAGCCTACCATTGGAGTGTTTTTCTTTTTTTGATGTTGCAGGACTTTGTTTGGACTTGGGGAGCATTCCTGAGACTGTTGGACTGTAGTCATCTGCTCGCATTGCCAGCACAGTAGAAAGTCTGCTTGATTCTGGGTTCTTCACACTGACAAATCTCAAACAGCAGGAGTGTAATGCTTTTGAGAGAGCATTGCACTATGCCAGAACTTGCCACATCCATAGGCATGGAAATAAAAAGTAAAAGTGTGTGATCGATGGCTTGCATTGCTTTCTGATATTTCACTAAGTGTTTACAATTGTCTCAAAATAATCAAGGATTCTCCCAAGCACCTCTGCATGACACCTCCATCTTGTGTCACGTAAGGTTTAATGTTATCATTGGCCAAAAAAAGCATCTCTTTGCGCTGACTCATAAATAGCATGCCATTTTGAGGACCACTCAATAAAGTTATAGAGTGACTCCGTATTGTTCAGTATTCCTGCAACATGTTTTATAACTACTGCTACCTCCTTGTGTCTACTGACATCTTGTCTTGTGACACCTGCTATTATTACAAAAATTCTTGCGTCACACGCTCACTGTGTAATGTCACTTTTAACCTGGCTCTACACAATAGATGTTAACTCATTCTGGTGTTGTCTCTGAATATATTTAAACAATCTCTCTCGCTTCACTTCTATCAACTGCTTGTAACTCCATCAGTTAAGCTAACTTGAGATGAATTGCTACCTATTTTATGTTTTTTCGGTATCGATTCAATTTTATCACTCTAGAAATGTCTGTATGACTTTGCCGGTGCTCATTAAGTAACCAATGAGTATTCATTGTTGGTGTAACTCTACACCAACGGCAGCTTGGACGGTCTGGGAGTGGCAGTTGTTTCAGTTTTCCAAGTTGGAAGGTGGAGTGAGATTGCCTGAGCCAGCTATTATATATAATAATTAAGCATGATGACGAATATATCTGCGCCTTGCTGTGTTTTAATCCAAAACCATTAAATTCCTTTGCCAGGGTCTAAGGAAACCCTTCTGTGACTGTCTGCCCTGAGTGGCTCTCTGGATGTGGCCCTGCAGAAGGGTTAGCAGTCTACCTGGGTTGACCGTCAGTCCCTTGCTGGCCGGAAAATCCATGCCCATGATGCAGGGTTATCATCTTAGAAGACCTTCTGCTGAACTGATGTGGGGCCCATTTAAATGGGTAGCCAACAGCAACTGTATGTATTGGCTGTCTGCCCAATGACTATTTTTATTTTGCTGCTTAGTAACACACACATACCAGTTCTGACAACAGAAACCTGCTGTTCTGACCTCTGAAGGTGGACAGACTACCTGCTGTTCTGACCTCTGAAGGTGGACAGACTACCTGCTGTTCTGACCTCTGAAGGTGGACAGACTACCTGCTGTTCTGACCTCTGAAGGTGGACAGACTGTCTGCTGTTCTGACCTCTGAAGGTGGACAGACTGTCTGCTGTTCTGACCTCTGAAGGTGGACAGACTGTCTGCTGTTCTGACCTCTGAAGGTGGACAGACTATCTGCTGTTCTGACCTCTGAAAGTGGACAGACTGTCTGCTGTTCTGATCTCTGAAGGTGGACAGACTGTCTGCTGTTCTGACCTCTGAAGGCGGACAGACTGTCTGCTGTTCCGACCTCTGAAGGTGGACAGACTATCTGCTGTTCCGACCTCTGAAGGTGGACAGACTGTCTGCTGTTCTAATCTCTGAAGGTGGACAGACTATCTGCTGTTCCTACCTCTGAAGGTGGACAGACTGTCTGCTGTTCTGACCTCTGAAGGTGGACAGACTGTCTGCTGTTCCAACCTCTGAAGGTGGACAGACTATCTGCTGTTCCTACCTCTGAAGGTGGACAGACTGTCTGCTGTTCCTACCTCTGAAGGTGGACAGACTGTCTGCTGTTCGGACCTCTGTGGGAAGTCCCTCCAGGGAGCCAGAGCAGACAGCATGAAGTTAAGATGGGCCAGTCCCCCAGGTAGGTGAGCACCAAACTTTTAAATTGTTGCTGTCCGTAACAGGTAGCCCATGTAGGGCATGAGAAAAGGGAAGGAAGATTTTCTCTCCAGAGGCACTGCTAAGGTGACAGCTTTCTCTGGCCAGTGTCAGCTTGTTGCATGCATGATGAAATTGAACTGGGTTGGCTAGTTTTACCTTGCCTGTCAAACTGCCACACCCTCTCACCTTGTTGGAGTGCTCCCCCAGCTCTTGGTAGGCAAGGTTTGGGAGTTCTGCTGGGTTCCCAAGATTCAGTAACAGGGTTAACTGGTTAAAGGAGAGTTCTAGGGGTTGCACTGATCTGAGGGCTTCTCTAGTCTATGGAGCTTGGCTCCGCCAGATTTCCAAGGGCTAGTATGTCCCTCACCACAACCCCATCACCCATGGTCAGCGGTCACCTGGTCCAGAATAAAAGATATTTACTGTACTCAAATTCTCACACTCTCTACACGTTTAAAGACAAAGCAGTGCAAAAAAAACACTTTAAGATATAAAATGTACATTTTTATGAAAACAACAGACATGGGAAGCATAACTAATTCATGCAGCAAAGCCTGATGGGAGAAGATGTCTTTCATAGCATCACAACCAACACTCATCGCAGAATTAATACAAATAAGCAGTGGCTAGCTAAACTAGCCACAAGCCACCACCTCAACATATTTTTTGTGCAGATAAAATAAATCTGCTCAAAATAGGTTTTATGGTCTGAATATATTTACTGTAAATATGATACTTCAGCATGTACAAAACATTATTTTATATTTAACATTACTGTAATATGTAGCTGTTATTTAATTTTTTTAAAATGACTTTGAATCAAATGAGCTGTTTGTTTTAAACATCTTTAGTTTGGTTCTTGTGTAACTGAACATATGAACTAACCAATCATACATATTTTTGTTTAAGATTGTCTGCTATACATTTTTGTTTGAATTTGCTTTGCACACAAATAAAAACAGAATCTTTTTCACACTCTTACTGACACTAAAATGTGTGTGTGTGTTTTTGTAAGCAGCTCATTAAATAAACAGCGGTCTGTACTTCAGAATACTTAAAAAAGAATTTTCCCTAATGCAGAATTTTTTATTTGAAGCAAATGTTTGTGATATACAATTCATGACAGGTGTGTATTATTTCCCTTGTGATGTAATTCATAATGGGTGTTTTCTCCAGTGAATATTATCAACTAGCTCTTGTTTTCACTTTTTTCTAACTTGTGTGTTCAAGCGGCGAGTTTAAGAAGCCGCCGCCATCCGTTTACTGTAAACACTGCTCTAAAACTGTCCTTTGCTGTGAATATGTTGATATATTTTTTCTGGCAACAGTGGGGAACTATAATGACAGTCTTGGTTTCCTTGGATCAGGAAGGAATTGTGGGCAATGAAGGAAGTAGTGTCTCTGTTAGAAACAGTCAGAAAAGAATATTTCAGTCTAGAGTTTTGGAGAGTTTTCAATTTGTGTTGATGCTTTGCCAACTTTAAAGTGCCAACCAATTTTGAAATGAGGTTCTTGCCACTTTTGTTAGTTTGCCAGTTGGCTGGTAACAGCAATGTATCCGAAGTGCTCAAAAAGTTTGTGTTTGAAAGCTAGATCAATTAAAGGAAATGAAACACAATGTAATTTGAACTGGGATTGCGTGGCTAAAGCCGTGTGTGAATGGCAGGCGTGTAATAGTCTGAGAATGGCCTCATTGTTTCGGGAAGGAGCTTAAGCTCAGCACTCATCTTATTGTTGCAACAAATTGCAGTATTTCTGTTAAACTTCAAATTTGTTTACATACATTTTTTTTCCCAGCTGTCATATTTCCTGGGTCACAAGGAAAGAAGAAATATATGCACAATAGCATATACATGACTGATTCTTTTTAAAGTGCCTTTAGAAAAAAAGGGAAAAAAACAGCTAATAAATATAAAGATAATGTATGGAGCCAGATGCGTTTCACTGATCAGGGTGGTGTTGCAATCTAGTTAATTCAATTGTGGTTGGCTCTACAGTGTGCCTCACAGTCATTCTCTGACAAAAACAGTCATCTTATTTACACGCTTCTCAATGACCCACCGCAAATGTCGAAAAGAGGAATAAGGACTAAAAAATAATTAGCATATTAATCTTTTTTATGCCGTCATCTTTCAGGTCCAGGAGACTACGGTGTAATTTGAATCTAAACGCTTTCCCGGCATTAGAATTCATTTTAGATGGGTCAATTGTTCCATAATAAAAGGATAGAAGGTGTACTTCATGCCCGAGATTTATGTTTGCCATTTGTTCATATTCATGTGCTACTGAATACCCTCAATTCAAATGGTGATGGCGGCTCATATCAGTGGAGCTCCAGCCCTACAGATCACTTACCAGCAGCCATGAATTTCATTTGCAGGACAAAAAAATACAGAGAAATTAACTCCAACAGTTTATTGATTTTTGCTCAACAGAAGCCTGTATAACAGCTCTATTGCCCTCGTAATGATTAGTGACAAAAGTTTAATTAAGCAATTATGAAGCCAATAATAGAGTTGTCTGGTTTGCTTAGCTTTAGACTGTTTAAGACTTATCTCCCTCTTGCACATCATAGCAGCTGGAATGTGCTTGGAGAGATTAATTCTGAGAGAACACAGATGCCCACTTTAATGCTGCGCCGTGATGCCGTCTGAATGAAGTTGAGAACACAAGCTTCCCTTTATCAAATTACAAGTCTGCTTTTCATGAATATGTAGTAAAAAAAAAATCCAGTTATGGCTTCAAGGTGTAATTATAAAGACATACAACAAAAACGACACGCAATTCTGTTTTAGTAATCCCCGCTATGAAATATGCATGATAATGTATTACTGAATAAAGACTTACAATGTTCTAAGAGGCTCTGGCATTGTACAGCCATCCAAACAATTGGTGGATATTTCTGAACGTTACTTTAATGTTTCATTTGATTTTTCATTTTCTTTGTTTTTCCTCTATGGTTTTTAAAAACGATTAGATTCTCATCCTTCTGCATGCCTATAGATATTCGTAAAAGCTGTGCTGCACAACTTTGCACAAAGTGCCATTAGAAACTGATATACTATGATGTGCAAACTGTGTTTGTGTGTGTGTGTGTGTGTGTTTGTGTGTGTGTAAAACAGTTGGATTCAAAAATCTCTTGCAGTAAAAATGGAATTATCATTTCAGAGTCACTTTCATCCTGTTAATTTGTCTAAATTGTCAAAAATACAATAAATGACATACATCCAGAAAAATGCAAACACACAGAGTGTGTGTGTGTGTGTGTGTGTGTGAACCATGTTGTGTATGTGCAGGTGAAGAGAAGATTCAGAGTAAAATTCTGTGCACAATTGAGAGGAACTTTGTGTAAAATTTCACAAGCAAGTCAACATATCATTTGCTTCCTCACTGTAATATAAATGAGAAAAAAATTCACATTTGGAAAAAAAAAAGAAAAACAACACTGCATTTTTCTGTCTTAGGGGGCTGGAGATTTTTACCTGCCAGGTTTTGGGAGGTTAGATAAACAACTTCTAAATGTTGAGAAAGAATGCCGGGGTTTATTTATGAAATGGGTTCGCGCTCAGATCAGTCTGCCTGCCGTCTGTGTAAGTTTTGACTAGAGTTGACACCCACACTTTGAGGAGCACCAGTTCAGGCCTTCGTAGCCATGCTGAAAAGCTGTTTGAGGCTCCATAGCTGTGAAGGGACACTACTCAGTTGATGCATGGAGCAGACTGCGTCGAACCCCACGCCGGCTATAATGGATGCAGTGTTCTAAAGATGTATTCCTGACCCAACCCCAAATCCTGAGAGAACAGAAATGAGATAAAAGTAGAGAAAAACGGCTTTAACAGTGTGTGTTTACACCTGTGGAAATGACTTGGTGGCCATCGCCATCTTAGAAGGCCTTTGGTAACACTGAATTGATGTTTCTTTTGACTAACATTCCATTTAGGATACAATGTCTGCATAAATACAGTATGTTTTCCAAAACTAAGTATGTTTAATGCATACAGAAGACTAAGGATTTCAGATTTCTTATAACATATGTGTGATAATGCAATCTAAGATCCCAGAAAAGACAGCAACAATATGGACCGCACATTATGAAAGAAGTGGAACTCTTAAAACTACAGTTTAGTTGTCTGCAGAAGATTATAATCTTGTTCTGTGTGTTGCACGGATTCATATTCCATTTACATGGCATGTAAAATGGCTTTTACTTTAGATTTCTGTCACTGGGCCTTAAAGAATAAATATTAACATACAAGTAAGCAAGCAACGTTTGCTGGCTTGTACAGAATAAGGTCCCAGGTTTTTTGTGTTGTTTGTTATTGAGCTTTTTCTGCCTTATTCTATTGATTGGTTGATTTGAGATAATCACTCTTAATTAAAGGCTTACTTTTCAAAAGGCAGTTTTTCCCTGTAAAACGTCACATTTCCCAGACACTTTCTCCAATCATATTACGAAAGTGTAAAATTTGTTTAGTTATGACTACATTTGAAATCTTTGGCATGATTTGTTTCCTCTAGACGCCATTGGTTTTCTTTTTTATTTTTTTTTTAAATTTGGAGATATATATATATATTTTTTTTTCCTTTGCAGTGTTAAATCCTATTATGCTGGTCTGGCAAACGAGTCAAACGTCAGACTGCACATATTTTAGTTTTATAACAGTTCACCGCTGCTCATTTAGGGTATGATGAGGTCTTTATTTAAACAGGAACTGCACACCTAAGCAGGACTTCATAAATATGAGATTCTGTGGATTATAAGAAATATATCAAAAAAATTGTTAAGAGTTTCATATGACAAAGAGGTGTAATGTCTATGTTGAACTTCACATATTTTTGGCTGCTGATTGTTTCTGTAGACTTAAGATTCCCTTGAGTCATGTGACCTTTTAAAGGTCAAATAAAAAGTAAATCCTCAAAACATTCCAACTTGTTTTGTGTATTGCCATTGTTCAATTATACGTTACAGGTAATGTTTTCTTAGTATGAATTAACATACATTTGCAACATATTTAGAACAATAAAAGTATAACATTATATATAAGTTTTCTTAATGTATATATTGAATGGTATGAGATGCATATATCATTTGCAGAATTTGAATAGGGCTCATGTGTAGCGGTCTGACAAAAGCACATACATTTGGCTTTACTGGAACTCTGTTACTCCAGTAACATTCCTTGAGAATGTCAGTCTTCAACGTAAAAAAAATACAGGTATAAATATCATTATATGTCATATTGTATATCATTAACATCAACTGTGTCTAACCACATATTTTAATGATATATGACTGTAGTTTAAAATATGTGCCATTCCCCAATTAAAAGTATCTTAAACACAACACCGCTTGGATTATCCTATATTAAAAATTAACTGACCAGATTAAACAGACCAGAGAAAAAAGAAAACAAATTCATGTTGCTTAATAGCAAAATAAACATTTTGTCAGGCAACTGGTCCATCCCTATGTTAAACCAAAACCCTGTAACCAGGAGACATATAATAACATACTGCACATATGTAATGATGTAATGTTTTGTTAACATAATTATTTTTCAAATATCAGATAACACAATATTTTTTGAGATCTTGGAACGATGGCAAATGATATCAATAAAATCCTTCTTCATGAATGAAATGCAGTGAAACTGCTCCTACTCCTTCTATTACTCTTGTAATATTTCCACGGGAATGCTGTGAAACTTATGCTCCCACTCCTTCCATTACTGTTTTAATATTTCCACGGGGGAGGTATTGGCATTCGAGGTTTTTAACCCTCCAGCAGAACCATTAGTCTTGTGACTCAAGGTCAAGGTCACCGTGGGTCACCTCTGCTGTCCTCTCTCGGCTGTTAGGGGGAAAAAGGCGAACGCTCCGACAGCCCAGAACATTGTGATGTGGCTGGCTGTTTCTTCCCCTGGCTGGAATGGCGAAATGACATGCTGTAGGTGGAACGGTGTCTGGCATCATATTTAAGCTGGACTGCCACATCTCAGAAACATGCACGGTTGCCAGATTGTGGGCTAATTAAGGAGCTGTTGGATGACCATCAGTGCTGTCTCTGAGGTAGGTACCTGAGACCTGATCTGCCACAGTCTCAGTGTGAGGCCTTGGAACACCAATGGTCATTAAAACCACACAAGACCTCCTGAATTCCCCAATGCTTTTTTTTGTCACAAAAATGTCCTCAGCGGATACGGTTTTACTCAATCAAATGTGAATTATCATACTTTTAAAAAAGGCAGCCATAGAAAATGCAAACAAACTGGCAGCACATTAAGATGCCCATGTAAATATCATTATCATTTTCAAAGCTAGCAGAGGCTCTCAGTAATGTTACTAGCAGGCTTGTCACAAATTGCGGTCGAAGGAAAGTGAAAATTCAAATGACCAGTGCCCACAGTCATATGGCGGCATATTATTTTAAGCCTTTGGTTGGTTTGATATTTGAATGATTAGTGGGGAGAAATGAACAGATCTGTGTGCACTTGCGGCTGTATTTTTGTGTTGATTTCAGATGCATCTCATCTCCAGCGCGGCAATTCAGCACTTTGAGTTGGTATTAATTGACTTGGGAAAAAAAAGAAAAAAATTGCGCTTAACCAAGTCCCCGGGAGCGAATCCTCGCCTTTTTATTTTATTTGGCACAATGTCTGCTCATGACAGGCAGTGCAACATGGCAAAATGCTCCCAGTGTGACAGCATTCTTGTGAGACGGACTGTTTACTTAAGAGAAAGCCTTCAGTGCTTCGCCTTTATTTCTGCCTGCTATTAGGAAAGGGGAAAGCACAGGACATGCTGAAATGCAGCGGCTTGCTAATAAGATGCCCATCATGCTCCCGGCACTGATTTGCAGCCCCTTCTAACTTGCCATGATTACATTCTATGAAGCCTTCACTTCTCTCCAGCTGATCGTCTTGGTACGAGGCATTAATGACACTTCAGTCATTGCAGCTTTCAAGCAGGGCCCTTCCACGGCGAACAGAGAGTTGACATTTCCTGACATTTTCCCAACTAATTACAGTACAAATAATTAAGCATGTTCTCGTATGTAACAAATGAAGGCGAAAGCCGTCTGTCACTGGCGGTGATTGATGACACTCCGGGAGACTTTATCTGATGGGTCCTGCCACAAGGTACCGTGGAAGCAAATTTATTAGAATGAACAATGCAAATTTGGCGTCATCTCATCCAGTTATGCACGGAAGCAATATCCGTGTCAAGGTGAATGTGACAATGAAAGCAAAATATTTGCATTTTGTGGAGCGGGTTGAAGGGGAAATCAGAGCCAGAAGATGACAGGCCTAATTATTTCGGCTCACACAGGCCAAGACAGCTGTTTCTGGTGTCCCGAACAAGCCTGTCACACAGGTAACCAAATAGGTCTGCATATGAGTCTGTATCCGACACTGTACTGAGATGTCTGCGGCTAATGACCAATGCTAATGTTGCTGCCATGTCTTAAAAACCCTATATGTGTCACAGTGCACTTTCTGCAAGGCAGTCAACATTTTGCTACATAATTATGTGTTAGAGAATTAATTCCTGCCTGTCAGCTGCCCATGGGCCACCGACATTTATTGACTGTGACAAATTGTATGTTGCCATAGCAACTTCAATTGTACCTAAAACAAAACCATCGTTGTTGGAGAGATCAGGCCTACTTGGAAAGGGGCACTTTACCTCAGTGGGTTAAAATCTCTGTTTTACTTATGTGCAATGTTAATTCAATTGAAATACAAAGTGGCAGCGAAACACTAATCTAAAGGCCGCACACACGGACGCTGATGTACATAGCTGCAGGGGCAAAGGCTGATAGGCGCATTATGTGCCATCTACAGCTTGACCTCACAGCAAATCTTCTTTGACTATAGTGGGAATCAGTACTCTTGATTTTAACAGCTATGAATAACAACTAATTTGAAATCCTGCCATGGTTCTGTTCGCCTCTTCATGCTAGTCTTGAACACTAGACAGTGCTCCTGTCTCCACCTCTCTTTCCTCTCTTTGGAGGGACAGCATTCCACATTCCCTCTTTTTTTTACAAAAAGGTGAACATATATTTACAATCCTTTCCCAATTTCCTTTTGCTATAAATAAAACTTCAAATGTACGGAGCACACATCTGTCCTTTCTTTATATTTTATGTTTAACATAATTAATGAGGTTTTTAGCACTGCATGCATTCTTTGCTAAGTATAAATAATGAAAAGGCCTGCTGATTCACTGCCTGGAAGGTTGAAAACTTGACAGGTGGCAGGGATTTGTAATTTCTTAGTCTGCCATTGGCCAAACAAGTAGGCTTAATGTTTAGTACAGGAGTCAGATATGAAGCAAATGTAAATGCAAGCAGTGATTAGCCAGGGACACACGTGAGATCAGGCCATGTTATTTTTATTATTATTATTATTATTATTACAGTGATTAATATTATTATCAGTGGAAGTCCTGGTGGTAATAATAATAACTATTTAGCCTCTACTTTAATAATGCCTTACCTCTACATTGGCTCTGTACTGAAGCACAGGAAAGATGTGACCTGGGGTGTGAAAGTAGCGAAATAAGAATGTGCATAATATGCACTTTATTCTGTGTATCTTACTGTGTATAAGATGAATCATGTGAAATTATGCTGCCCTTTAAATATACTCATTGCATACTTTCTACATTTTCGCACAGTAAAAAAGTGGTCAGAATCCATGATTTTACTGGCTGAAGCTCAATAAATTGACTTTTGGATATCTCACACTGAAATTTTTCAGTTCAATACAAACACAAAGGTAATCTTGGAGAAGACAATTATTCTTGCATTCATTTGGTTTAATGTTTAAAAATTGAAATTTTTTTAAATAATCAAGGATATAATTTATATCCTAATACATATTCTATGAATCCTGTGTAAGATGACAACACTTGTATTTCAGTACTTTTCTTCTTTTTTCATATTTTGGAATTTGCAAACAAAAAAAGTTTTTGCACATAATGACATTTTTTTATATGCCAACCTTTAATTTCCAATTTACATCTAATTTTACACATGAACAAGAATTTAAGAAGCACATTTAATTCACTTGCTTCATTTGAGATTCTCATGTAAAATCCATAAATGTCTGTAAAATTATGTGATTTGAAAAAAACATGAAAACAAAAATTTAAATTACTAGTCTGAGAGTCCTATTACATACTGTTATTACCTCAAGTCTTTGGAAAATAGAGGAAAGAATTGTAAGTGACATCCAAACCATATGGACAATTGATCCAAAAATTACAGTGGGAATTCAAGGATTGGGCCTCTACAAATCTAGTAAATTTTGTGAGTTTTTAATCCAATGGCCTAGCAGCTGTTAGCTTTTCTTTACAATATATATATTTTTTAATTTTTCACAAAATGAATACGTTTATCTTCTTGGGTATCCTATTTTATTTAGAATCGATATAATTACTTTTTTTTTTTACAATTTTAATAATAAATAAATTGTGCGTTTGGATCTGCTCCACTCAAATGAAGCATTGTGCTTGGTGTCCGTGATGTGTCCATTGTTGCACAGTTAACTCTTCCTTCCCTTAATGCATATCGGGAGTATTGCACAAAAGCATTATCTGCCTGCCTCTTTCACAGATTGGCAGAGTCACTTTGTATCCTGAATCTCAATGGGCTCGCAGTGCTGCCAGTACCTCTGTTCTGCGCAGGAGCCCAGGGACTCCGCGGTAAACTTTGATCCCCACGTAGATTTCTCCAAACCCGCTAGGATTTGCATGCCCCTCCTGAGCCATTGTGAGTCTGCCCTAGAGTACAAATTGTAGATTCATTATAAGTGTGGGCGGCAACCCGTGTACTCCCAAAAGCAAAAAAAAAAAAAAAAAAAAAAAACCCTTCACACAAAACATACTGTTATTTGGTAGCATAAAAGACAATGTATTGTTCATTGTTGGTTATCGTATCACAAGTGAACGCCCATGCACATTGAAGTGGAGCAAAAGATTTCTCTTGTCATAAATTTATCATCCTGCTTCTATAAATTATTAAGGTTTTAATTTTTGCAACATGATTGGTCCTGACCTACTATCAGCAGTTGTTAAAGATGTTGACATATTAAAACAGATAACACCTTTAAAAACATAAATTCTTTATTTCAAATAAAGAATGTGTCTCTTTGGAACATAGCAGCACAGCTAGAAAAGCGTCCTACTGCTTTTTATTGTTGGGGGAAGGGGGGGGTACCTTGCTGTTGTTGCAGTTGTGTGGTATCCATTATTTGTGAAATAAATAAATACAGAATAAATAACTACAAGTATACAGAAATATATAAACAAAGAATGAAAACAGGGACAAAGCTTGTTCACTGATACAATCACATTATTTTTACAAAATCTTGACCTCAGTCCATTCGCCATCCTACCATTAAACAATGTGGTGCAACACTATGTGATTTTAAATTGTGTGTGTGTGAGAGTGTATATATTTACATACATACACACACACGATCATCACCATGCTGTGAGCAAACTAAAATAGGACAATACAATTTTTAGCTGTAATTGTCTTTGCAAAGCAATTGAGCAAAGCAGTCTTTCCAATTGTGTTTGACAAACTGTCAGGTAGCCGCTCATGCCGGGTGGGTGAGTTTCTGCGCCTCCAGCTTCACTCACAGTAGAAGTACATATTAGCAATAATCTGACCCAATAACAATGCCAAAACCAAAGTGCTCAATTCATTTGTTGTTGCTCACTTTGATAATATTTTACTTTAATAAACAAACCTATCTATTTAGCTTTAGTCCAATCATATATATTTAACATAACCTTTGTAACACTAGAAACTTCATTTCAGAGTTAAACATGCAAAGGTAATACACCTGCAGTGAACATAAAAAGCTCACAGCTTGTTCATCCATGGGGCCTCACATGTGCCTGGCGTAAGTGTCGTCCTCAGTGCAGTGATAAGCCTGATGTTCCAATGCCGTGGTGTTCTGCCCATACCAGTGCTGACCAGACTCCTATGTGGTGATGCATAATTGGCCATTACCGTACTCTGGGAGGGAACAGATCCGGTCAGCAGGGTGTTTCTCGTCTCAGGACAGGCCAAAGTGACACCGTCAGATTGGGTGATGGTATTTCACTTGCACATGTAGCCACCCTGGCATTAGATCTGTGTGTGAATGGCATCCTCCTGTGTGGCAACACGTCAAATACAGGTATGGCTGTTTCTGTGGCCAGATCTGCCTAACTGCGCTCAGGAGGGACCCAACCTTTCAGCAAACAGGAAGGAAGATGACAGGCACAGGAAGGTGTGCTCTCTACACTGCCTGTTCAGACTGACTGGCTAACAACTACATGTAGACATAACAGAGGTGCATTAGCTGTCAAGATAAATTATATTGCTAAATCCTACTTGCTAGCACTAACTACTGAGCAAAAACTATCATCTAACACACTGGCTTTGCATTCGCCAAATATTAAACAATATTATTAGTACAGCTAGTACCAAATATCTGCATGACATACTTTAGCAATGAATACTTTATTTTGATTGACTGATAAATATATCTTTGTTCAGACAGTGGGAAAGCTGAGCGGGGTACAGATGAAGAGGAGGCATAGATGGCAGGGTCAGGGCTGGGACTAGAGCCACGCTAAGGGGTATAACACAATGTTGTTGAAGCAGTTTTATGTTTATAGGTGTCCTATTTATCAAAGTCATAATGTCCATTTATGTGAACAGTGTATTCCAATATGATTTGTCTCGGCAATAACAAACTAATTTTTCCAAACAAATACTAATCATTAGCACAGGTGATGCAGTATTCCTAAATAAAGCTGAAAGATGATGCAACTCAGGATGCACTCGGGAGGGGAGATCAGCCTAGAAAATAAATTAAAAAGTAAGGGTTGGACTTAATAAAGTTTCAAACTCCAAATTTACATAAGATTGTTCTGTTTTTATGTGTTTTATTTTGGTATTTCTTAATACTCCTGATAAACTGTAAATACACAGTTTAAGGTTTTTATTTTATAAAAAAATAAAATAAAATAAAAATAATAATAATGCATTTTCTTTACAGAGAGCTTTTCTAAACACTCAAAGACGCTTTGGTAAAAAAAGGTCCCACTGCCTTTTTTGCTCTGGTAAAAGGTACATTTCCCTCCCAGGTGCATGCTAGTGCTGTACCTGCCCTGGCTAATTAAGCACAGGTATGGACTGATGGAGGGATACATGGACAGATAGACCACTAAGTACATATGAACATATCGGCATAATCATCCCAAACAAAATTTTTAAGTCAGGTTTACTTAATACAAGGTCTGAAGGCCTTCTGTGGATAACAGGACAAAATGTGGACAGAAACTTAAGCACTTGCATCACACCTTGATTAATTGAACATGGACTGTCTACTGCTCCTCAGAAATGACTAGGGAGTTAGCTTCTCTAACGATCCACAGTACCATGGTGGTCAATCGTGTTGTTTTGGAAACACACCCCAGAGCTAATCGAGCTGCTTCAGATATTCTGTGCCAATTTTCAAGGACTTTTCAATAAAATATTTTTTTGTGGAAATAATGTATTTCTTGATGCCAGCTGAGGAGGGATAGCTAACATTCACAAATATACTAACAAATATACTTACCAAATGATAGGTTGCTGCACAGCCTCTGCCACTGTTCATTAGCTAGCTAGATAGCTGATCATAAGGCTGGCTTACCAGTAGGGATGCTAACAGTTAATTGGTTAAGTGTTAATTGCTTATAAGAACATTGATCGATTCTTTTTAGTGATTAAATAGTTCCATTTCTATAAATGGTTTAAAGGAATTGGTACATGGCAAATGCCATGATGATGCTGCTGTGAGAAGACTACAGTGCCCCTCCACCCAATGGCCCCAAAGCCGAGGTGGAGAACTACCTGAAACATTTTCTCCCCCTTTAGACACAAACCCCCTCGACTGGTGGAACATTAACAAGATACAGTTTCTTCAACTGGCAACATTAACAAGTCCATCTCTGGGACAACGGTGCCATCGGAGCGCATCTTCTTAGCCTGTCAGTCTCACCGTCATCAGACGAGGCTACACACCAGACCTCCCGTTAGTCTCACCGCCATCAAACGAGGCTACGCACCAGACGTCCCGTTAGTCTCACCGCCATCAGACGAGGCTACGCACCAGACCTCCCGTTAGTCTCACCGCCATCAGACGAGGCTACGCACCAGACCTCCCGTTAGTCTCACCGCCATCAGACGAGGCTACCCACCAGACCTCCCGCTAGTCTCACCGCCATCAGACGAGGCTACGCACCAGACGTCCCGTTAGTCTCACTGCCATCAGACGAGGCTACGCACCAGACCTCCCGTTAGTCTCACCGCCATCAGACGAGGCTACGCACCAGACGTCCCGCTAGTCTCACCGCCATCAGATGAGGCTACGCACCAGACCTCCCGTTAGTCTCACCGCCATCAGATGAGGCTACGCACCAGACCTCCCGTTAGTCTCACCGCCATCAGCCGAGGCTACGCACCAGACGTCCCGTTAGTCTCACCGCCATCAGACGAGGCTACGCACCAGACCTCCCGTTAGTCTCACCGCCATCAGACGAGGCTACGCACCAGACGTCCCGTTAGGCTCACCGCCATCAGACGAGGCTACACACCAGACCTCCCGTTAGTCTCACCGCCATCAGATGAGGCTACGCACCAGATGTCCCGTTAGTCTCACCGCCATCAGACGAGGCTACGCACCAGACCTCCCGTTAGTCTCACCGCCATCAGACGAGGCTACGCACCAGACGTCCCGTTAGTCTCACCGCCATCAGACGAGGCTACGCACCAGACCTCCCGTTAGTCTCACCGCCATCAGACGAGGCTACGCACCAGACCTCCCGTTAGTCTCACCGCCATCAGACGAGGCTACACACCAGACTGACCCCAGAGCACATAGATAAGCTCATATTCCATCATAAAATACTTTTATTTTTAGGTTTTCAGCTATGCAGGATGGCTGAGTTCCTCATGTTATAGTTTACAAACAAATTAATATATGTTCTTGGGGAATATAGCCTATTAGCATTTTTTTTTTGTCACATGTCACATTCACATTCACATTCAGGCCTCATGTGCACTTTTTGTTTGCAACCTGTACTCCCAATTTCTCAGTCTGTGAATGTCCATATGATTTATTTTTATTAATTTTTTCCTTTTCTCAACACAGCCTTCATGCAGAATGCAAATCCATGATGCTGTTAATTATTGATGGCGCTTGTTAATTGTTCACCAAAATGAAAACCGCTCTGACACATTGCTATACAACTCATTTCATGGTATTCATTCATTGGTTCATGTGTTTATTACAAAATGAACCAGCATTAACAAAAAATGTCTTTTGTCACCATCATTGCAGGAGTTTACCCAGCCAGTATTAAAAATGTTATGGGCTTAATACTCAATGCAAATCCTGTTTCACAGATTTTTGGGGCTTGTCTTCATAAAACATCTCCTATATAGTCATATACAACTCACTTATTAATAGGCCTCTTTTGAGTACTTTTTTTATAGGTTATAGTAAATATTAAGCTTATCAGTTATTCATCGTTATTAATCGATTAAAGGGTTTCAACTAAATGATGAAAAGAATTTCACGAAATTGACATCCCGACTTACCAGTCACGTAAAACTAAAGCAATCTCTGCATTCCTCCATCTTCATTTGCTCCATCTCCAATTACTTTTTCAGCTGGAATGACACAAAAAAAAAGATTAAAAACAATAAAAATCATATATGTAGCAAATACCATAGAATGACTCAAATGTTTCAGGTTCTGAAAACTACTGTGGTGTTAAGTTTTCCAAAAAGCTATTTTACACCTTTCATTTGTCACATTTGTAAGAAATGAATTACACTGATTCAGCTGATACCAGATGAAAGAAGAATCTCTTCAAGGGATTTTATTTTCATACTGAAACAAACTAATTGTAGTATGTGACTAATGCTGGTGTAACAATGTTTAAAAAAATGAAATGTGTTCTTTTATTTTTTTGGTTAAAGATAATTACTCGTACTAATTTAATGGACAATTGCCAGGGTCTTACCCATACAAAATGCTTAATAATCCTAGATGGTTTTATACACATCACAATCTGTTTATATAAAGGGAGAGCAGACAACTTCTCAATGAAGTTCCCTTGGGGAGTCAAACTACAGCTATGTCAACAATACACTACAGTGAGTACAGCTATGTGTACAGTAAACTACAGTGGGTGCAGCTATGTCAACATTACACTGCAGTGAGTACAGCTATGTGTACATTATACTACAGTGAGTGCAGCTATGTCTACATTACACTACAGTGAGTACAGCTCTGTCAACATTACACTACAGTGAGTGCAGCTATGTGTACATTAAACTACAGTGAGTACAGCTATGTCAACATTACACTACAGTGAGTGCAGCTATGTCAACATTACACTACAGTGAGTACAGCTATGTGTACATTATACTACAGTGAGTGCAGCTATGTCTACATTACACTACAGTGAGTACAGCTATGTCAACATTACACTACAGTGAGTGCAGCTATGTCAACATTACACTACAGTGAGTGCAGCTATGTTTACATTACACTACAGTGAGTACAGCTATGTGTACATTAAACTACAGTGAGTACAGCTATGTCAACATTACACTACAGTGAGTACAGCTATGTCAACATTACACTGCAGTGAGTACAGCTATGTGTACATTAAACTACAGTGAGTACAGCTATGTGTACATTAAACTACAGTGAGTACAGCTATGTCTACATTAAACTACAGTGAGTACAGCTAAGTCTACATTACACTACAGTGAGTGCAGCTATGTTTACACTACACTACAGTGAGTGCAGCTATGTCTACATTAAACTACAGTAAGTACAGCTATGTCTACATTAAACTACAGTGAGTACAGCTATGTCTACATTACACTACAGTGAGTACAGCTATGTCTACATTACACTACAGTGAGTACAGCTATGTGTACATTACACTACAGTGAGTACAGCTATGTGTACATTAAACTACAGTGAGTACAGCTATGTCTACATTATACTACAGTGAGTACAGCTATGTCTACATTACACTACAGTGAGTACAGCTATGTCTACATTTTACTACAGTGAGTACAGCTATGTCTACATTACACTACAGTGAGTGCAGCTATGTTTACACTACACTACAGTGAGTGCAGCTATGTTTACATTACACTACAGTGAGTACAGCTATGTCTACATTACACTGCAGTGAGTACAGCTATGTTTACATTATACTACAGTGAGTGCAGCTATGTCTACATTACACTACAGTGAGTGCAGCTATGTTTACATTACACTACAGTGAGTACAGCTATGTGTACATTACACTACAGTGAGTACAGCTATGTCTACATTACACTACAGTGAGTGCAGCTATGTTTACATTACACTACAGTGAGTGCAGCTATGTTTACATTACACTACAGTGAGTGCAGCTATGTTTACATTACACTACAGTGAGTACAGCTATGTGTACATTACACTGCAGTGAGTACAGCTATGTGTACATTACACTACAGTGAGTGCAGCTATGTCTACATTACACTACAGTGAGTACAGCTATGTCAACATTACACTACAGTGAGTACAGCTATGTGTACATTACACTACAGTGAGTGCAGCTATGTCTACATTACACTGCAGTGAGTACAGCTATGTGTACATTAAACTACAGTGAGTACAGCTATGTCTACATTATACTACAGTGAGTGCAGCTATGTCTACATTAAACTACAGTGAGTACAGCTATGTGTACATTACACTACAGTGAGTGCAGCTATGTCTACATTACACTACAGTGAGTACAGCTATGTGTACATTATACTACAGTGAGTACAGCTATGTGTACATTAAACTACAGTGAGTGCAGCTATGTCTACATTACACTACAGTGAGTACAGCTATGTCTACATTATACTACAGTGAGTACAGCTATGTCTACATTACACTGCAGTGAGTACAGCTATGTGTACATTAAACTACAGTGAGTACAGCTATGTCTACATTATACTACAGTGAGTACAGCTATGTGTACATTAAACTACAGTGAGTACAGCTATGTCTACATTAAACTACAGTGAGTACAGCTATGTGTACATTATACTACAGTGAGTGCAGCTATGTTTACATTACACTACAGTGAGTGCAGCTATGTTTACATTACACTACAGTGAGTACAACTATGTCTACATTACACTGCAGTGAGTTCAGCTATGTGTACATTATACTACAGTGAGTGCAGCTATGTCTACATTACACTACAGTGAGTACAGCTATGTCAACATTACACTACAGTGAGTACAGCTATGTCTACATTATACTACAGTGAGTACAGCTATGTGTACATTAAACTACAGTGAGTACAGCTATGTGTACATTATACTACAGTGAGTGCAGCTATGTCAACATTACACTACAGTGAGTACAGCTATGTCTACATTATACTACAGTGAGTACAGCTATGTGTACATTAAACTACAGTGAGTACAGCTATGTCTACATTACACTACAGTGAGTACAGCTATGTCTACATTACACTGCAGTGAGTACAGCTATGTCTACATTATACTACAGTGAGTACAGCTATGTGTACATTAAACTACAGTGAGTACAGCTATGTGTACATTAAACTACAGTGAGTTCAGCTATGTGTACATTATACTACAGTGAGTGCAGCTATGTCAACATTACACTACAGTGAGTACAGCTATGTCTACATTATACTACAGTGAGTACAGCTATGTGTACATTAAACTACAGTGAGTGCAGCTATGTCTACATTACACTACAGTGAGTACAGCTATGTCTACATTACACTGCAGTGAGTACAGCTATGTCTACAGTAAACGCTGCTAAGTGAGTTTGGATTCAAGTCATGCCAAGTGATACTGATTTACAGCTTCTTACGAGAGTCTCTACATTCAAAGAAGACAATTATTGGTAGAACAAAGAATGTCATAGGATTTAGAGAAAAAAGGCATTAAACAGCGTAAAACAGGTTTAACATTTTCTATTATGAAGACACCAATGATCCTCAACCCCTTGGGATACAACACTTTGTTCTCACCACACAACGGGCTGACTAATTTATTTTTCTTTCTGTCTTTTCTAATTTCAAATGTCAGAGACACTGTAGTAGAAGCTTACATCTTTTCTACTTTGCCTCAGTAATCCGACATTCTCCTCTGTCTGATCTTGCATCGTCACAGGTCTTCAACACTCATCAACATTTAAAAGTCAAGTCTCATGCTTAAAAGAAATGAACGTTAAATATACCATGCAAACTAGAAAATAAAGAAAGGGGGACCACAGACTTAAAAGCAAAACACTACATCGACTTAAAGCCAACACGCTTTCTCAGAATAGATAATGCCCAAGAGAACGAGAACCTTCATATGGCACAACTGTGCTATCTTTCAGCAAAATCATTACAGAGAATGAACACCTCTTTGCATACATTAGCACAGCTGGCCCATCAGCACTACGGACGACTACAGTGCTTAGCCAAATATTAATTTCCAAACAATTTATGGTATTGACCTTTGAACTACAAAATTGGTCATGTTTACACATACTACAAGTACATCATCAGTAGTACCAAACCAGGTTGATTAACCATGGGTACATGCCAGTAGACTTGCCACATTTTCCAATGCTTCTGCCTCATGGTTGACCTTAAGTATGCGTGGGCTTGGTTAAGGCAGCAGTGTGATGCAGTGGCCAGGGATATAAGCATGTGTGGGCTTGGTTAAGGCAGCTGTGTGGTGCAGTGGTCAGGGATATAAGCATGCGTGGGCTTGGTTAAGGCAGCAGTGTGGTGCAGTGGTCAGGGATATAAACATGTGTGGGCTTGGTTAAGGCAGCAGTGTGATGCAGTGGCCAGGGATATAAGCATGTGTGGGCTTGGTTAAGGCAGCAGTGTGGTGCAGTGGTGAGGGATATAAGCATGCGTGCGCTTGGTTAAGGCAGCAGTGTGGTGCAGTGGCCAGGGATAAGTATGCGTGGGCTTCGTTAAGGCAGCAGTGTGGTGCAGTGGTCAGGGATATAAGCATGTGTGGGCTTGGTTAAAGCAGCAGTGTGATGCAGTGGCCAGGGATATAAGCATGTGTGGGCTTGGTTAAGGCAGCTGTGTGGTGCAGTGGTCAGGGATATAAGCATGTGTGGGCTTGGTTAAGGCAGCAGTGTGGTGGAGTGCCAGGGATGAGCATGCGTGGGCTTCGTTAAGGCTGCAGTGTGGTGCAGTGGCCAGGGATATGAACATGCGTGGGCATGGTTAAGGCAGCAGTGTGGTGCAGTGGCCAGGGATAAGTATGCGTGGGCTTCGTTAAGGCAGCTGTGTGGTGCAGTGGTCAGGGATATAAGCATGTGTGGGCTTGGTTAAGGCAGCAGTGTGGTGCAGTGGTCAGGGATATAAGCATGCGTGCGCTTGCGTTAAGGCAGCAGTGTGGTGCAGTGGTCAGGGATAAGTATGCGTGGGCTTCGTTAAGGCAGCTGTGTGGTGCAGTGGTCAGGGATATAAGCATGCGTGGGCTTGGTTAAGGCAGCAGTGTGGTGCAGTGGTCAGGGATAAGCATGCGTGGGCTTGGTTAAGGCAGCAATGTGGTGCAGTGGTCAGGGAGATAAGCATGTGTGGGCTTGGTTAAGGCGGCAGTGTGGTGCAGTGGCCAGGGATATGAACATGCGTGGGCATGGTTAAGGCAGCAGTGTGGTGCAGTGGCCAGGGATAAGTATGCGTGGGCTTCGTTAAGGCAGCTGTGTGGTGCAGTGGTCAGGGATATGAGCATGTGTGGGCTTGGTTAAGGCAGCAGTGTGGTGCAGTGGTCAGGGATATAAGCATGCGTGCGCTTGGTTAAGGCAGCAGTGTGGTGCAGTGGCCAGGGATATGAACATGCGTGGGCATGGTTAAGGCAGCAGTGTGGTGCAGTGGCCAGGGATAAGTATGCTTGGGCTTCGTTAAGGCAGCTGTGTGGTGCAGTGGACAGGGATAAGTATGCGTGGGCTTCGTTAAGGCAGCAGTGTGGTGCAGTGGGCAGGGATATAAGCATGCGTGCGCTTGGTTAAGGCAGCAGTGTGGTGCAGTGGTCAGGGATAAGCATGCGTGGGCTTGGTTAAGGCAGCAGTGTGGTGCAGTGGTCAGGGAGCTGTTCAACTCCCAGGTAGGGAAATGGTGTTTTTTGCCTTGGGCTAGGTGTTTAATCCAAATTGCCTCAGTAAGTATGTAGTTGTAGACATGGATAGATGTAGAAGTGTAAACTGTGTAAGTACCTCAGGATAAGAGCGTCTCCGAAATGTAAATGTGAGGCTTGGGTTGAATGATTAGAGCTAAGCAGCAGGCTTACGACGGGAGGTTGAGGCCTGTTTCCCCAAAAGAGCTTTGAAATGTTATAATGGAGGATACTAAAGAAATGAATTCAATAAACAAGTCTATTAATTCAATTGAAAATCATCATTCCATAATGTCTTTTATCCTCCATGTCGCTGCCATCTTCCTCTTCTATCCACATACACCTTACAAACCCGACTGGATCATGGGAATTATTTACAATGGAAAATATTTTTCATCATACAACACTGGAAACAAA